>VXAW01007136.1:747783-963501 GCA_013399735.1 Tyrannus savana
GAGCCGGGAAAGGGGCGCTCGGTGGCCGCAGAAGCCTCCGCCGCGGAGCACCTGCACACCCCCGGCTTCCCCGGGGCCTCACACGGCCGGCACTGACCGCCGGCTCCTGCCAAAAGCAAGGCGGGCCGGAACGGATCAGTTCCGTGCCATAGTCCAACACATGGCATAGGCTGATGGGAAGGAAACTGCAGCGAATCCGCTGCGTGTTGCCCCTTCAGATCAGTGTCAGTGTCTAAGCCTCACAGCTCATCGTTCTGCTCGATGGAGAAAGCATACTTATGCGTGTTTGGGACGCCTGGGGACTCCTGCCGAGCGTGGCTCCTCTGCCGGACACACGTGTCCCGGGCTGCATTCCCATGGGGACAGCTGCCGCAGCCGCCGAGCAGTGTTTTGGCACGTCAGGAAGTGGCAGGAGCTGCACCACTTCTTGCGAATTGGAAGGTTCCATTTCCACGAATATATTTTATGTCCTTGAAACAAAACCAAATTCCAAACCTCTCAGGTTATGTAAGCTCCACTGTTTTCATTATGGCTGAGGGCCAGCTCTGGTTTTGGTCTTTGTTGTGCCACTTTGGTACTTCACTCCCAGTACTGCACCACTGTAAAATGTAGTTATTTCCCCCACGTGATCCTCCGTGATGCTGTGGTGGGTTTTTAAATAATGTAGATGGAGAATATGCAAGTGTATTGTTCTTGATGAGCTCTGAGACTGCAGAATGGAATACATACTCCCCAGGAATCGGAAATTAAATGTTGTAGCAATTTAGGGCTGTTAATGTGTACTGTTTTGTGTCTTTCAGTCCCATGTACTCTCCCTTCTCTGTAAGTTTCCTGCACACCCTGACAGCCCTCAATGTTGATGCACTGTGCTGCCAGTAAGATACAGACAAACATAGCAGTGTCACTGTTGGAGCAACAGGTCTTATGAGGGACGTAGAAAATGTGAACAGTGAGTAAAGACTAAGAGAATGAGTTCTGTTTAGTCTAGGAAAGAAAACATGACAGCAGCAGGGGTGGGAAATGCTGTCTCCAGGCATGTCTAAGGGATTATAGATAAGATGTGTATGGACATGGAGTTGGCAGTGTTTGGTTAATGTTGGACTCGATCTTTTGGGTCTTTTCCAACCTCAGTGATTCTGTGGTTTGATTTATGGACGTGATCGCTTATGAAAGAGGAGGTAGAATTTCTAATGGTGTGAATGTTTAGACATTTGAGTGAGCAGCAGAACACAGGTAATACTGTATCATCTACAAGAGTTTGATCAAGAAAGTTTTAAATTCGCCTTTAGGGCGAGTTTTCTGTGCGAGCATTTTATTTAGTGCTGCTTTACATTTGATCTCATTTCACTTTCTTCTGTTTGACCTTGATTACACTCCAGTTCTCTTTAAAGTTCAGGGAGGCTGCATCTGGATTTCCTTTTCTGACCCTGTCAGAGGTATTGGATGAGCAAATTGATTGAACTTCCGTTAGCAAAGCCATGAACTCTGGTGTGGCTCCTCTTCACCAGCATGTGATATCAGAGTTAGCAATGTGTGTCATGTGTTTAACTCATCTCCGTTCCAGTTGGACTCGGTGATTCTTGTGGGCCCCTTCCAACTCCCCATCTTCATGATTCTGTGATCTGATGCTGGACACCTGAACTGTGTTAATTAATTAAAGTATCTCCTCTTAAAGCAACACGTAGTGTCATGTGTAAACAAGCCAGCTGTGTGCACTGGGGAGACTTTTTTCTTATCATTAAAATTTCAAAGAGCTGTTGAAAAGTCATGGGGAATACTAAGGGAATGGAACTCTTCTACAACCCCTTTTCTGAAAACACTGGATTGTGTGATGTATTTTCCTCTTCCACTTGAAAGACTCTGTATACTATGAATAGTTAAAGGTGGTTGCAGAAACATCTTCGGGTTTACAGTAAGAAGTGTAACTACCAGAGGCTTTTTGGCAGCAGAGCATTTTTTCTCTTTTTCACTGCAAATTTATTTATTTCAGAGAAATGGCAGAAGAAAGTGTCTTTCGGGATCTCCTGGAAATCCTGACGAGTGCCTCACGTTCTATTGAGCAGAGCTGCAAGGACTCCTGTGGGCAGGCAGATCTGGACAGCTGCCTGCTGCTCGTAGCCGAGTGCTTCAGGTGCCTGAGGAATGCCTGTGTGGAGTGTGCCAGGAACCAACACCTCATGAGGTACAGTTAGCATCTGTTTTAACCCATGAAAAATTATCACCTTCTGATGTTTTGTGTGCTTTCGTACAGAGATTATTATTTGACACTGCTCTGTTAGTTGATTTATTAGCTGACATTTTCTGCTTGATACAATCACTTGAAATCAAATGTGCAAGAAACAAAAATAGCTGCCCATTTGTAGGTCAGAGTTTGGGGCACTCCTGAATAATGGAACAAGGGTCTGGGTCCTTAATACAAGTTGATGATGCAAATGATATAAGCCTGTTGGAAGCCTGACTCTATAAATACCCTTTTTTCTCTTTCTTCAATTTTTTTGGATAACATAATGAATGAGTAAATAGTCTTAATTATCAGTTACAGGAGCAGTATGTCTTTTAAGGTACATTTAAATCTGTCTGGCCCTCGTGGCAAAGGACAGCATGTAGAACTTGTGCATATTAACCCTGATACATGCCCAGGCAAACTGATATTAATGGAGGAAAAGTCAATCTGGCTCCTTAAGTTATTTGGACTCTCTTTTTTTTGCCTATGTCTCTTGCAGCATTGCAGGGATGCTTGGGATACAACCAGCTGTAGTTAGTGAAAACCTGGTAGTCTGGCTGCTATTTTTTAAAACCCCAACAAAACAGCAATGCTCTCTCTGCCCCAGTCTTCCCCAAGAACCTCAAACCAACTGACCAAAAAAAAAAAAACAAAAAACACAACCCCAAAGGCCTGTTACAAGTTTGTTGGATCACAAAGAATTACTGTGGATTACAGTCTGCAAATTTGGCTTCTTGGGACTTGTCAAATTTGATTTATTGAACTAAATGTAATTTTGCCCTGGGACCAAGTTGTAGCTTCTGTGCTGGGGCAGAGTTTTGTTAACACCACAAAGGTTGCAACGCAAACCATTCTGATATGGCACCTATGATTCCTCCTCACTGGAGGAAGGATAAATGCTTAGCTGTCCTTCTCTGCTTCCCTCTGAGAGTTGTGTATTTGAGCTGGCCCCGTTGGTTTTTGATGGTGTCACAAACTGCTTTGTTGGCATTGAAAAGCCTCCAAGGTTTATTACAAAGTGCTGTACGTGACTCTTTCCCTGGACGGCCTTCAGACAAAGCAAAGTTTTTACACAAGTAAAGCTGTTCAAATTACAGGAATAACTTGCTAATTTTTAACATCTGGTTAGAAGAATAGCAAAAAGAGAGGAAAGGGTACTTAGCTCTGAAGGTACTGTATCCAGAATTGTTAGAATGCAGGCTGATGCTGTAAACCCCTTTGATTTGCTTCTGGTGGCAGTAATGTGGCTACTGATAGGCAGTGAACCAGTAGAAACTGGGTTTTATTTCGGAGATCCTGAAGAGGCTAAAGGTTTGCTGTTAACTTTGGGTAAAAGCCTCCTAATTTTATTCGAGTGTATTTCGTATTGAGCAAATTGTTTTGTTTTTTTTCTTCTCAATTTAAAAATAGGAACTTGGGTCTCATCTCTACATCTATCCATTTGATCAAATTGCTTCATGGAATGCAAGCCAAAGAAGAATTATTATTGCCTGGTAAGGCTGGGGGTTTTGTTAAGCAGTATAGCCTGTACTATGTTTTTTTTATGTAGGAGGTGTGATGTCACTTTACTGATGTGTTTGTTTGATAAAGGTGAATTGTTTCTTCAGTTGTAGTTAAGAATCAGGGGGAGCCTCGCTTACACTGCTTGAAAAAAATCTCGACCTCAAGTCTAGTCCAGTTGTATTTTCCGTGAACTGTTCCCTGTAGATTGTTAAAGGAAAGAGATGTGGAAACTCTTTAAAATGAGCCAGGGTATCTGGATTGCAAAAATGAAAAGTTCTTGTAGTACCTCCATTCAAAATATGTTCTGCCGTTTTATTGTCTTTTTATTCCATGTGCAAATGTAGTGAAATGATTTTTTTTTTTTGATGATACTTGAAATAATTTATCTGATTCCAGGAAGCAGACTGTGGCTGTGACTTTTAAAAAACGATTTTTAAACTTTCACTTGTGCACGGTGGTTGCTGTCCAGTCAGGATGATACCTGCCAAGAATTAAGTGCTGATTTGAGTAGTGTTCATGTTTCCTTAGTGGGTGGGTTTGTTCCTTCTGTGCAGTGAAAGGAAAATGTAACTGCAGAGCCCTTCCTCCCTAGTGGTAGTTATTGCTACTGATTTCTCCCAAACTCATTTCACTGGATTAAGGCATTTTCAGAGAGTGATGAGGAACATTTGGTTTGTCTTGCCACTTTTATTTCTTTTCATTCCCATTCCTTGGATGAGGTTTTCCCTGGGTTCCCGCTGCAGCTTTTGTATCATTTTGTGGAAGCAAGTGAAGCAGCTGTCCTAAGTACCTTATCTTCAAACACCTTTCTGCAGCTGGGGGGAGCAGTGGGTCCAGGACACTGGCTTTCCTTTTGCTGCTGTGTTTGGCTCAAAACAAAGCCTTCCAGGCACATGAGGGTCTGTGCTTAAGCCAGGGTCACTCCTGCACCCCTTGCTGGAATCCTGCTGCCAGGGAAGGAGCAGTGATGCCAGCATGGCCCTTCGGTGTGGGAGGGCCAGAACTATAAGCCCTGTGGGTGGCTAAAAGAGGGTTTGCTCAGTGGCCAAGAAGAGGGGGAACTGATGACACCCAGGAGTGACTTTCAAGCCATGTCACAGGAGGACTGGGAACCCCTTTGTAGATCAGTGAGATCAAAGTGATGGAGCTGAAATGCTGCCTTTGTGCAGCCTGATGCTGTCCCTGTTGAAGCCTTGGACAGCAGAGGGTCCCAAAAGCTGTCCTGGGGAGGTGGGCTCAGAGGGGATGCCCAGCAGCTGCAGGAGATGGAGCAAAATTCTAAACAAGCAAGTGTTGCCAATTCCTTGCTGAGTGATCTGATGAACTTTGGTCTAAGTGGAAACTGGAGCAGCAGCTCCTGCTGCAGGGGGTACCTCAGAAGGGAACAGTTCAGTTCGACTGTGGATTATTAGTCGTAGTTTCAAAAGCGAAGCAAATTGCTAAATTGGGCTTGGATAGCACTGTTGAAACAAAAGAAACCCATGAAATTAGTAAATGGGACTGTGTTTATTAACTGTAATTCTGCTTCATGATTCCCTCATGTTCCATATAGGGAATCAGGTCACAGGGCTAGAGTAGCATGTGTATTGTGTTCTAGCAGATAATTAGGCGTAAAGTGGAATATTTCAAGTTGTTCACTCTGATATGTGTCCTTTTCCTCCCTCAAATGGCTGCTTGGATTGGATGATCCCTCTCGATGCCTGTTTATATCTTCAGGTTTTTTAAAGTACCTTCTTCACGTTGCTTCCACAGCAACAAAACAGAAGGAGAAAGAGGCAATGCTGTACTGCAGTGTGAACAGCACTAAATGGTGTTTCAGACCATGTTTCTGTGAAAAATTCCCAGAGCAAACCATTGTAGGCTGAGTAAATATGAGGTTCCAGCATTATTGTATTGATGAAGACGAGACTGAAAATTCTTCCTGCAGACTGAAAAATTGGTTTAACCTGATCTGTGGTATGTTAGCACTCTTATCCACTGGAAAGTCTGTAAGTCTGAGTGGTGTGGTAATTTTTGTAGGAGGGTTCAGGGTAGTACAATCTGAAATGGATAAAACCAGAAATGAAATAAAGTATGTGTTCTGTGGCCACCACTGTGACCAGTGTGGTGGTTTTGAGGGAGGGGCTGTAATCAAAGCAGCCAAAAAGAAGGTGTTGTGCAAAGTAGTGTGACTTAAAAACTGTTGCTAGTAGTTATTCAATTAAATCCAGAATCCTTTGCATCTTCTCTGCTAGGAGAAATACTTTTAAAATAGTTTATATTAGGCCCAGGTGTTATATATGTGGTTAATGGGGCTCCTCACTTCAATATATTTACTGAAACAACTCTACTGTGAGTTTTCAGCTTATATCTTTTTTTTTTCCTTTCTTAATGGTACCAAAAAAAAATTCCTGTGTGTTTGTGAAGTACTTGTCCCAGTCAGCCATGGACAAAGCTGTTGTTTTGAGTACATAATAAGGCAGTGGGCCAGAAAACTTGAAGGTGAGTTGGAGTGCCTGTCCTGAAATAGCTCTTTAGGGTTCAGATAGGTTTAAAAATAGAAGCCATATGTAAAAATTAACTATTTAAGGGTTGTCCAGTCCCACCTGCAAGCCAGCTGACCCTGTAATAATATTCTCCTTTCTTTTTCATACTCACATTAAAAGAACCCCAAACAGTTTTAGGCCTTTCCCATAAGGTGTTGCTGCAGTTGACTGTTGGTCCCCACTCTTTCTCCCAGCTTTCTTCCCAGGTTAGTCTGAGTTGCATTCCACAGCCTCGTGTCTCTTCTCATAATTGCTTACAGTACATAGCAGGAATCTGTCTTGAGCGATTTTTTACTGCTTGGAGGAGGGACCCTGCTCTAAGGAGTTGCACAGTGAACCCAACAGCTGGATAAGTGCAGAGGGTTCAGAGAATCATGGAATGATTAGGATTGAAAAAGGCCCTCCCGGCCCATGGAGCCCACCCTGTGCCCAATGCCCACCTTGTGCCCCAGCCCAGAGCACTGAGTGCCATGGCCAGGCCTGACCTGACCCTCCCCTGGCACAGCTTGAGGCTGTTTCATCTTGTCCCTTGTTCTCTGGGAGCAGAGATACTTGATTTTTTACTTTAAGTTGTAGGGAAAAAACGAGGTCTCTGCAGAATGTAGATTTAGTGGAATTTTCACAGTGCTCTCACCACATCCCTTTTGTTTTAGTTACTTTTTTAACTGAAAGAAGAAAAGTCTCCTCATAACAACTTTTTTTTTTCTTCCTGCTCTGGGTACCAAGGCGAAAAGCACTTGCCAGAGGAGTAGCTGATGAAGCTGCCAGATGAACTTTATCTGAACTTAAAGCAGACCCACATCTCTAAAGAGCTAAGAAGTAGTTCAGTATGTTTGGGATTGCAGCAGACATAGGAAATATCCTTGTCAGAAGCCCAAGCAGAAAAATCTCCTTCACTTCATTGCATGTGGGGTTAGGTTTGTTTTTCCTTTTTCCTGTGGCAAATCCTAAGCTTTCCAGCAGAATCCAGCAGAACTTTGGGAAGGTACATTGAGGTTTGTCAAGATGATGGATCTTTAAATTCTAGAGTGAGAGATCTGGATTTAGGATTCACCTCTGAAATCTGGGAAAAAAAAAAGGAAAAGATAGTAAGTTGCAAGGGAAGGCATGAGTGTTTTGCAGCAAACTTATGTTCTATAGGCATATCCCATTTGATCCTCATTTATTTCCACTCCAGCTTGGACACAGGAGCTTTAATCTTTTTGTTTGTAAACAGATCATCTCAAACTTTTCACCACCTCAAAATACTGCCCATGCTGAAGAATGTGCCTTGAATTCCCACGTAATTGCTTAAAAACGATGAGTGCCACATCCCGTCCTTCCTCCCTCTCAGATGAAAAGGCACTGAGTGCCTGATAGCTGCCCTGTGTGAGACAATTTGTTGTGCAAGTTCTCTGAATGAGGTGATTGTCCTCTCTGAGCAGAACTGAGCTCTCAGTGTGTGCCTGCGAGGTGCTCTGAGCGTGGCTCCAGCATTCCAAACTTCCAGGCTCCTGGGGATACTGAGCTTGTTTTAAACCAAGTAGCACAGGTGTTGGTGGTAGCGTGCCGTGCTGACACCGTGGCCCTGAAGTTTTGGGTTTTAACCAGCCAGGGTAAGCTGCCTCAAAATGTGTTTATGGGGGAACCCCAGAATCATTGGAGAAGCACTCCCAGGATATCGAGTCCCCCGTGCCCAGTGCCCCCCTTGTCCCTCAGCCCAGAGCACTGAGTGCCACATCCCGTCCTTCCTTGGACATTTCCAAGGGGTGGGGACTCCGCCCCCTCCCTGGGCAGCCCCTGCCAGTGCCTGAACACCCTTTCCAGGAAGGAATTCCTCATGTCCGACCTGACCCTCCCCTGGCACAGCTTGAGGGTGTTTCTTCTCATCTTGTTCCCTGGGAGCAGAGCCCAACCTCCTCCCCCCCCAGGCTCCCCCCTCCTGTCAGGGATTTGCAGAGCCAGAAGGTCCCCCCTGAGCCTCCTTTTCTCCAGGCTGAGCCCCCCCAGCTGCTCCAGCCCCTTCCCCAGCTCCAGTCCCTTCCCTGGACATGCTCCAGCCCCCCAATGTCTTTTATGAGAGGCCCAGAACTGGACACAGCACGGGGGCACAATCCCTGCCCTGGTCCTGCTGGAGACACAGTGGCTGATGCAGAATTTTTTGATGCAAAATGTGACCAGCCTGTGTTCGTGACACCAACACTGCTGGGGATCTCAGCCAAATTTAGTGCCCAGGTGTGCTGGCTGTTGGAGTAAGGTTTGGGGTGTTCACTGCTCTGAGTGCTACAAAGCCTAGGAACTTTGGGTAAATTGTAGTGGATGATATCCTTGAACAGGAATTTGACTTTGCTTCCAATTTTCTGCTGAGTGTTCAGGTGTAATTAAACAGCTACAGATACTCTTCAGAACAGAACTTAAAGCATTCCTTTAAATGCAGTGCTGAAAGATGACCCCGTGTAAATTTTTTAATACTGTGCTTATTATGGTAACTTGAGCGTTTTCTGGTAGGATGTTCAGCAACATGAATATCAGGTGTCTAACACCTGTTCATGCTTCCTTTCTTCAGGGAGGACGTGTGGGAAAATATGGAATATCTGGTTTTAAACATTTTTTGAGCACTGCAAATGTCATGTTCTTACAAGGGAGCTATAAAAAAATGTTTCTTGCTTTCAGCCTTTTTCCCCTCCCATCTTTTTTTTCCCTGCCCTTTTCTCCTCCCTCACACCTTTTTCTTGCCACCTTTTCCTCTGCCTCTTTTCCCACTTTGTTTTTTCCTTGCCTTTTTTTCCTCCTGCCTTTTTCTTCCCCTTTTTCCTCCCTCCCTCCCTTTTCTCCTCCTGCCTTTTTTCCTCTCTCCCTTTTTTCCCTTTTTCTCCTCTCCTCCTTTTTTAGCTCTTCTCTTTTTTTTCCTCTCTCCTTTTCTGCCACCTCTTTTCTCTCTGCCCACCAGGAGCGTTATTAATCCCTTGGGTTTGGCCTCAGTCAGTGGTGTTTAAATGCTCTGGCTGGTTTGGACCTGATCAGCTCTAATGCATATTTTTTTAGTTAATGAAAACCCCAGTTACCCCTTGATACTTCATGGGTGGCTCCTTGTCTAGGAAGCAAGTGCCTTGGAAAGTGTGTTTTAATCTGTCAGCACACAAGAGGCAGCTCTGAGTAACCTTGGAATTCAGAGCTCTGTCCAAGTAAAAATATCACTCCTTTGTAGACATTAAAAATAAAAAAATAACCTGGGGTTGTGGATGTGCTTCAGAAATAAGATCTAAGGGACCTAGGCCTATGTATAGGTTCAGAGATAAGCTTCTTGCAGAAGCCAGATGGGATGGAAGCATTTCATCTTTAATGAAGTAATAAGACCTCTCCTGAAGTCTGCAGGAGAACATCCCAGGGTTGAGCAAAGGAGGATACTTGATTTCTTTGTAAGCTTTTGAAGGTGAAGACATGTGGTGCTTCAAAAGCCACTGAACTATAAGCTGTAGGAGTTCATGTAGTACTAGAAAAAAACGCTGAAGTTTTGTTATGAGAGATCCCTGTAAATGGATGGGAAGAGCAGATGAATTCTCAGCAGCTGTACCGGGTACCTTCTCCCTTCTAAAAAGTTGTTAATTCAAAGTCATTGTCAAAGATTTACAGAAAAGGAGACGTTTAATCAAATGTTTTGTTTTCTCTCAATAAGAACTCAAATAAAACAGGGTTGAATTGTTCTGTTTGCAAAAACATTCCTGAAAGCAAAAATAGGTGAATACCAGTGAAGTGATAGCAGTGATTTCTGCTTCTTTAAGAGAGGCTGGGAGAAATAAAGCTTTGATTCTGTCATGGCTCAGAGAAACAAACCAGGAGATGTTTCTTTGCTCTGACCTTTTCCCAGTTCTGCACTGAACCACGGGCAGATTGGAATGGCGGTGGAAAACTGAGACTGGCTAATTTGGAAGGTGGGGAAGGGCAGGGAGAGGAGGTGGTCTCCAACCTGCCAAACCATGCTGAATTGGTTTTCCTGTATTCTTTCTTTAATGGGCAGCCTCGTGTCCTTAACCATTTTCTGTTTCTTGTCAGTATTTATCTGTTTATTTGTTTTCTTCCCCTAGAAGGCGGTGGCAGCAGCAGCACTCTTACTTTTGGTCCCCTTAAAAAGACTATGTTGGCAGTAGGACAATGAGCTAGAAGTTAATTCTTAGACCTTTCTGGAGTGCATTGGAGGGGTACCTTTGCAGAACCAGTTAGATGGAAAATCTGAATACTTAAGCCTTAATTAGTTTGAAAATCTGAGCATTTATGGCTTATCTACTGGCGTCAGAGTCTATT
Organism: Tyrannus savana; assembly: GCA_013399735.1. Classification (NCBI taxonomy): domain Eukaryota; kingdom Metazoa; phylum Chordata; class Aves; order Passeriformes; family Tyrannidae; genus Tyrannus; species Tyrannus savana. Next base: position 758,317 of record VXAW01007136.1, read on the forward strand.
TCCCCCCCATTTTTGATACTTTAGTGTGTACCTTGTCACTTGAAATGCCTGGTCATTCAGCAGTGTATTTTAAATGAACAGGAAAGAGAAACAGAGTGGTCAGTTATGGAACCTGAATATTCTTTAATGAATATCAATATTGACCAAAGGAGTCACTCTCTTTTGTGCTTGTCTTTTATGTATTGTCCAGTAACTTTCATTCTTCTATTTTATTCTTTTAAAAAATTGCATTTTGCTGTCTTTGCTTTTTGTAGTACTTTAATCCTGTTGCACTGAATGGTTACATTCCAAATCACCAGTAATGATATAAAAAATAAATATTTTAAAGCGTGCCTGGAGGTGTTATGGAATGCACTTTGTAAATTTTGACTGGACAGACATCATAGCAGAGCAGATATTCAGAGCTCACCCAGGGCATTTGGGAAACCATCTCTGAGTTTTATTATCTATGGGCTGGGGTCTGTAGCTGTCTGAACACGTTTCTTCACACAGGCTTTGTTATATGGATTTGGAGAAGGTGTAACTTCCGAATTGTGTTCTGGAGACTCTCGTACACAATGGCTGTTAAACCAATAGGATTAAGGAAGGAAAGTTAATCCTGCCTCTCTTCCCACATCAGTGCCTCCTGTGTTTATCTCTGGAGGAGAAGGTATGCTGTTGCTGTTGTTTTGTTTCTGATTTTTCTACTGTAAATTCTTGTGCTGCAGAGTTTTTTGTCCGAGTCATGGTAGGTGGTGATTTATGTGGGATGAGTGAGTGGTTATAAAACTGGAATCACTTTACCTGTCATAGAGGCCAATCATGAACTGTTCATGGGTGACATTTGTCAGTTTAGGTTCATGTTGGCTTTTCTTTGGAGGGAGGGGAAGTGGGAGAGAGCAGTTCCCAGAAGGACCCACAGTGCGTGGGGGTGATTCCCAAACAGCAGCAGGAAAGGAGCATTTCTCAGCTGCTTGGATTTAAAAATCTGGACTGCCATTTATATTTTGTGTTTGGGGGTTTCCTTTTGCTTACTGCTAGCATAATTAAAACTACTTGTGTATTACAGCTTAAATAAACCAGATACTAATTTAACAGACTTTTTTTAGCCATAAGATTAAGGGACATAGGAATATTCCTAAGAGTTGCCAGCTTCCTATGTGTGATCTTTGCTTTGTCTGTTAGGCTTTTTGTATGGGGGATTGGTGCCAACACTTTGCTGCCACTGTTGAAGTAAAAACTATAATTCCATTGTCAAAATAATATTTATAGTATTTTCGGGGAATAATTGTGGGAGCGTGACGAATATATTATACTCATCAAACTTTTATGTAAACATAAGCATGAGTTTTTTATTTGAGTTATTGGTGTTGTTTTTGGCCTTTGTGTTTTTCCAATCTGTAAAAATAATATTGGGATTTTCATGGTCTCTGTAGCATTTGCAGAGTGTGTGCCCTAACAATCAGTTGATACACTATCTGGTAGGAGTAAACTGCTAGTTGCACTTGTATTGGGATTTTGGTTTCATGTTTCCATAGCTTAAGAAAATCCTCTGGTTTTTTTTGAGTTTTGCTATCCCCTGATTACTATAACTCAGAGCATTTTACTACTTTAGCAGACAGGAAGGTTTTAAGTAATTGGTTTGTTCTTTTGTACCATTTGGGGTTGTTCAGTTGGGGTGGGGTTTTTTTGTTCCTTTGTTTAGCTCTTTTTTTTTTTTCTTAATTTATTGGTTTTTTTTAACCAAGTCTGAGCTCTTCTTGTGAGTGTGAGCATCTGCCAGAAACATCTCTGGTGGGAGGTGAGCACAGGGATTTCTGGCCGTGGGCAGTTGCCCCTTGGCTGGTTGGTGGTGCAGGCAGGAGTTGCTGCTGGGCTGTGGGAGTTACCAGGTGCACAGTCCTCCAGTCCTGCCCTGCTCTGCAGTCCTACATGCACAACTGCTCTGTCTCTGCTGGCTTTGGTGGATGTTGCCACAGCTTTTTTTGAGCTGTTTTCAGAACACCTAGGGCAAGGGTTACAGCCCTAGGAGAGAGAGTGGGGCTTCCAACCTCCAGCAGGGCTTGGATCATCACAGGCTCTGATGTTGAAATGCAGTAAACTCCAGTTTGCTGTGGTTTATCCTTTATTAGTCCCTCTCATTTTAAAACCTTTTCCTAGATCTGGTCTAAATGTCCTACTGTGTTTGAATCCTGTGGTTCTTGGTAGTGGTTTTTTCCTTCTGTGGGCTTGATTCTCTACCTCAGTCCTGTTGCTTCTGCAGTGATTGACTGATTTAGAATCATAGAATGACAGAATGGCCTGGGATAGAAGAGACCTTAAAGGTCATTGACTTCTAACCTACTGCCCTGAGCAGGGACACCTTCCACGAGACCACGTTGCTCCAAGCCTGTCCAAACTTGGACATGTGGACACTTCCAGGGATGGGGCAGGTACAGCTTCTCTGGGCAACTTGTGCCAGGGCCTCCCCACCCTCACAGGGAACAATTTCTTCCTAATATCTAATCTAAGCCTACTCTGTCAGCTTCAAGCTGTTCCCCTTGTCCTGTCTCTCTCCATTTAAGCTGTGCTGAGCTGAATTATTTTATTTACTGTGAACTGTGAGTATAAAAATGTTTTATTTCCACACCTTCTCGAGGTACAATTTGAACTACAGACCAGATCCTGCCTAATGAGGTTCTCCTGCCAGGTACTGATGGCACGGATGGCACTGGGAACAGACTTTGAAACAGTGACTAAAAAGCTGCTGCTTTCTGACAGTTTGGCATTTGTTGTACTGATGGTCAAAGGTGTCCTTCCCGTGGCACTCACTGATTGCTGTACTGGGAGGCAGAGGTGGTTATGTCTCAATGTCAGTGTAAAGCAATTTGCTCCTTCTAGGAGAGAGACCAAGCTGAGGAAATATCCCTCAGGCAGCACAGTTAGCAGGTCAGTGGGCTGCCCTGTGGGCTCCCTGCTCCCCTTGCTGGTACAGCTTTCAGACAGTGTGTAGAGCTGGTTTGGTTTTCTCCTGCTTCTGCAATTTGGAGGCTTTCTAGTACAGCCTGCCAAGATGTTGCTGATTTATGCCACATGCATTGTGGTTTTCTAATGTGGACTGATATCCACTTGGAGCACAAAGGAAATAGGAGTTTGCTGATGTCTATTTAATTGGAATGGTTTCTGGTTACTTTGGTTGAGGCTTGAAATGAAGAGTAATGCATATATTTGTGTGGATCTCTAAATACAGTGTTCTGTAAGCCCTTCCCTTCCTTCCTTCCTTCCTTGTTCTTTACTGTCCCCTACCCTACCAGCAAATAATGTCAGCAAGAGGCATAATGAGGGAGGTTTTGATCTACATAAATATATGTGAATCAAACCTTGCAGAAATATCTGTAGATTTAATATGATTGCTGTGTCTTCTCCAGCAGGGACATCAGGATCTCAAGATAAAGGTGGGAAAAAAGGGGCAAACCAACCTTTTAATTGCAGAGAGCTTACTAAAGACAGAATATCCTAAATATAATGCAGGGAAGAGGAACTGAACTGTTTTCATATGTGCTGAGAGGAAATACCCCTTCTGAAGAGCCCCCCTTAGAGGCCCAAGGATGCTGTACTTCTTCCTTCAGGAAAAGTGAAGATGGAAGGGCATGGAAAAAAGCTGGAGGAAGGTCTGGGCAGAGAGAACAATGGGAGGCATCTGCTTGTCTTTAGATAAACTGTTGCTTGTTAGGATAAAAATCCAAGGGGTTATAATTGTGTAGAAGTTCACCATGGCATTCTCTCAACCTTTTGATTGTCACTGCCAAGGCACAGCTTCCAGACTCTCCAGTTGCAGGAGCATTGTTCTGGTGGAAAAGAGGGAGCTGTGTGACTGTGGCTTTCCAGACACAAGCTACAACATTTATTTCCCATTCTGCAGCATCCTTTTTTTGCTACCAGCTGTGGGCTTGGAGAGAAATGCCTTGTACCTGTCATTCACTTTCTGGTGATAATTTTAGGGAATATTGCCGAGTTACATGATTTTTACCAAGAGACATCGAGTTCTTTCCCTTTCTTCTATCCTCTGGGCAATACAGCACGTGTGATACAAAAGGGACCATAATATGGCTATGAGAAGAGGCAAACTGCCTTTACTGGTATCAAAAATTAATAAAAATAAATGGTAATACCCAAAAAGGTTGGTGCTAAAATTGTTGCTGTATATTAATGTGGATATGCAAGTAAAAATATTTAATGTAAGTATATTTGTCATTCTCTGTCCTTGCAAAAGGTCCATTTATTAGACAGATGCAGAATATTAATGCTACAAGGAAGAGGGGGAAGTCTCATAACCTTTCCACAGACTTACAGAAAAAGATCCTTTAGCTTTTTGAGGGAAAGTATAAACACTAGGTGGAAATTTGGGGTTGAATGAAACAACATCCACGGTATGCCATCAAAAATAATTGGAGAAATTTGCTCATAATCTTGGTTAGTATTTTACTTGTTAATAATTTCCTTTTTTCACTTTTTTTTTCAGACCTGTACAAGGTCTCATGTAGGAGTGTGTCATAGGGTCAGACACCACGAGTAATGCATAGTGGGTGGCCAGTCCTTCTTGTTGTTTTTCTTGGTTTCCTGGCATGGTTTAAGCTCAGGTTGAGACTCCCCAGTACTTCGAACTTGCTGATTTTGCTACAGCAACGTCTTTGAAGAGACACTGTCTGTTAGATTTAGGCTCAGCTTTTAGGCTGATTCAAGAACAAGATTTTCATGCTAATGTGTGCAGGAAGCTTTTAAATGCAGTTCCAGGTCTGCAAACACTTAGACGTGTTTTACTTCACATAGGAAACTAATCTCAGGCATGTGTTTTTGCTGCTTGTAGGGATGTAACAGGAGTCCCATTTCAAATACCTTGAGATTTTAGTAGATAATTTATTAAAGAAGTGAGAACACTTATGTTTACTTTCTAAAAACAAAACAATGCAATTAAAATACCAGGAGATAAAGAAAATGGTCCCATTGCTGTATTTAATAAGCCTCGGTAATGCTGTTTGAATCAGAGTCAGTGTGAACTTCATGTCCTCAGTGGTCTGTCAGACTGACTCTTTTCCTTCCTAGTAAATGCACAAATAAATTTTTTTGGGTCTCCCATTGTGAGACTTCATTAGAACTTAATTTGCATCAGAGGCTGATTTGATGCGTGGTCTGATGGTTTCTTCCAGCTCTCTTCTGATTCATCTGTGACTCCGTGTTCCTGATAGCGTGGTGGGGATTTCACTTGCCTTTGAATCAAATTCTCCTGTTTAGTCAGAACACAGTGTTGATACTCTCCCTAGACATTTATCTTCCAAGAACAGAGGGGTTGTCCAGTCAGTGCTTGGAATGTTCTGGAAATATTAGAGTTGGCACTTCTGGCAGGAAAGAAAAAAAAAAATTGAGTCCAACTCTGTTTTGGAGGTGGAGGAGATGAGGACTGAGAGCAGGAACTTATTAAACACAACATTGCTGGTATTCCACTGATGGTAAAAGTGGGTTACTAGTCTGCACTGCAGCAAGTGCAGGAAGATCAAGGCGGAAATCAAATCAGTAGCTAGACATTCATTTTATTTACAGAAATAAAATACTGAGCACTGCTTTAATAACGTTAAATGGCAGAGCCCATATATGTATTGGACATTCAATTTGAGTAGTCTAGACAGACTGTTTTCCAAGGAAAATACATTTTCATCAGTATTTGTGGTATGATTCATGGTGGTGAAGAGGCAAATAACTCTTTTTATGACTGGAAGTTGCTTTAACTTGCAGCCACAAGGAAACAAGTCAATGACCGGATGATAGTGGTGGAAACTCAAATTCTGTAGTAATAGAGGTCTACACCTTCTGCTGAGTTGGAGGTTTTATTTTCCCAGGGGTGGCAGTGTATCACAGAGCATTCTGCACTGTTTGCAAACAAGCAGAGGTGGTCTGGAGGGCGCTTGGCAGAGTGGGATGTGCTCCAGGTCCTTGTCAGCCTCAGTGCCTGCCCTGTGCAAAGAGGGCACTCCAGCTCTGCCCTTCCTGCATGTTAGTGATCAGCAGAGCATTCCATGAGACATGCAGGTTTGCAGGCCTTATGTGTGCAGTCTGCCCAGTGATGCTGTACAGCTTTGGTTGGATTTATTTTATATCTCTGTTTGTTTTGTAATTGCAGTAAAGGCAGAGGATCACAGCTATCACTGTGCTGTCTGCCCCAAATAAAAAGAAATCTCTTAGGCCTGTTTTAAGTCTCTGCAGTTGCTGTCAAGATTTTCCAAAGTGATTGGTGAGCAAGTTCAAGGGCTGCTGTTCCAGCCACGTGGAGCAGAAGGAAACAGTGTATTTGTATTTCAAAATCCTAATGCTTTAAGTCTTTGTCCTAAGAACTTCAGGCATTAAGTTTTCATCTAATACAAAATCCAATTCTGCAAATGACACTGTGGGAAATGATGTCTTTGTGAGGAGAAAGATACAGGTCGGGCCTGTGGAGATTCATGGAGCGGGTCCAGCAGAGGCTGGAGATGATGAGGGGACTGGAGCATCTCTGGGAACAGGAAAGGCTGAGGGAGCTGGGGCTGTTCAGCTTCCAGAGGAGACACTGAGAGGGGCCCTCCCCAGGGTGTGTCAGGGGCTGCAGGGAGGGGGCAGAGGATGGACCAGGCTCTGCTGGGGGGGGTCCAGCAATGGCACAAGAGCAACGCCCAGGAAGTTCCACCTGGACATGAGGAAGAACTTCTTTGCTGGGCAGTGACCCAGCACTGAACAGAGAGGGTGTGGAGTCTCCTCACTGGGGATATTCCAGAACCATCTGGATGCAATCCTGTGCCATGTGCTCTGGGATGGCCTGCTGGAGCAGGGAGGTGGGACCACGTGCCCCACTGTGGTCCCTTCCTTCAGACCATATAATATAATTATCAAATGATATAATTTCAAGCTGATAATTAAATGAAAAGCGTGCACTAGAGCCTGTTTCAGCTGTTTTGTCATCATAAGGGACTGCAAGGAACAGAGGGAGCTGTGATGCTGAAGGTACTGAACTGCTGGAGTGCATTTAAACCATCCTCCTGCAGGACCATTGAGCATCAGCTGCCTCACTTCTTGCATGGGTGGCCTGGAGTGACTCTAAAAGATCAGTTTACGTGTAGACAAACATTTAGGTACTAATATTCATTAGCTAAAGAGTCAGTGTTTCGACCTGCACCTCTTGCACCGTTGTACAACAAAATTGTTTTTGCAGAACTTAGAGAAGTGGCCATAACCCATTGCAGGCTGGTTGAGAAGGCAAAGGTGCATTCTGTGTATTTGCATTTGCCAAAGAACACCCTTGTTTTGCAGGAACCACTGAAGTCTCACTGTGGGCGAAAATCTCTTCAGCTCTAGGGTCCATCTGTGTATCAGAAGTTACATCTTAGTACATGTAATTTCCTAGTGGTTGACCATCAGGTTAAAAATAGTCCTGTTGACCACACACAGAGTAACATTTTTTCAATTAAACTTGAGCTGTGCTGATAGCTACAGAATTATTTAGGTCAGTGTTTGGTAATGGTTTTTAATTCATAAAGATCTGTACATTTTCATGGGAAAACTGAAATAGTCTTGTAGTTTTTTTTCTTTTTCTTTCTTTTCCGTTTTCCTCCCCTTTTCAGGAAGCACATTGAGCAGATGGAAAGATGGGAGGCTGTCTTCATCGGCTTCTAGATTTTCTTGCTTTTGCTCTAAGGACACGGAAAGGCCATGGAAGGAAACGGCCTTGAGTTGTGCCAGGGGAGGTTCAGATTTGGTATCAGGGAAAATTTCTTCCTGGAAAGGATTGTCAAGCATCGGAAGTGACATCACCAGAGAAGCGGTGGAGTTGCCATCCTTGGAAGTGTTCAGAAAATGTGTGGATATGGCTCCTGAGGCCATGATTTATAGTGAAACATGAGGGTGCTGGGTTGATGGTTGGGCTTCATGATCTTAAAGGTCTTTTCCACGTAATGATTACAGGATTCTATGATTTTATGGCGATGAAGTTTTTGCAGAGGAGAAAAGCACTGTCTGTGCAGTAAGAATGGTAACTTTAAAAGATCTGTAGCATTTTTTCCCTGTATTAGTTTTTGGACAGACTAATCTCTAATATCTAATCTCTAAGGGTAATTCATAGATGGAAAGTGAAAGACTGAGTATAATCAGCCAACCTCCTTTATCCTTGGGAGGCCTTTCTCCTCACAGTGTGGGTAAGGAATTCCCCAAGGGAAGCAATACCTTGTGCCTAGGATTTGCTGCCTTTTTGGTTTTTTTCCCATAAAATATCCTCTGGTGTGCCTGTGCTTGTCCCTCAGAAAACTCCTGAGTCAGCAGAGTGGGAACCAGATGGGCAGGAAAAGCAGAAGCGCAGAGACGAGCAGGAAATAATAAAACACTGCAGATGTGCAGGGAGAGAACAGGGATCCTCAGAACTAGAGGGGAATATGATTCAAAGTGCATTATGGATAAGACATAGATATTTTGGCCTTAAAAATCTATATATTTATATAGAAGGAAAAGTTACTATTCCCACTAAGCCCCAGTGACCTCATTTTTGACTTGCTTTCTTGTTCCCAAGGGAATGTATGCCCAGACTTCTGTAGGAAATCTGGCTGCCAGCTGGCACAATACCCTTCCAAGAGACCTAATTTTAGATTTGCAGAACCTGGCAATGTCAGCCACCTCCATCTGTAATAGGCTGATATTTGTAATATCTCTTAAACTGAATTTGAACATTTAATTTGAAGTTTCTCTGCCAGCCTGTTAACAAGAGCCAGGCTATTGAAAGCTGCCAGTAGGGCCAACAAAAGTGTTTTAATTTTGTGAGGTCTGTGGGTTCATGCTTTTCTTTTTTGTGAATTTACACCTTTTGGCCGCTCTAGGATATTACCTTGTGTGGTGAAATATCTTGCCATATTTAAACCTTTATTGAGAGGAGGCTAGAATAAATCCCTTGTAGTAAGAGCAGAAATCTACCATATTGAAGTCAGTGTTAAAGTTGGAGGCAAAGTAACTTGGAGTGCTGGCTTTGATTTTTCTGGGATAGAAATTAGCAAGTATTGAGCACATCATCGTATTCTTTAATGATTTGACCAGCTAAACAGAATGTAATGTGAGTAGCAAGGAACTGTTAATTAGTTTTTGTTATCACCAGTTGCCAGTCTTCAATACTCAAACAAGTCCTGTGTATAATTCTAAAACACTTTGTAAAATATTTGCATTAGAAGAGAAAATGCAAATATTTATGTACAGTAGCAGTGAAATCCTGCACCTGAATCTTCATGGAGAAGGTTCTGCACTGTGTGTCTGTAATACTGAAATGTCATTTATGTGAAATGTATTAGTGTTGCTTTGAATTCCTGTTAATATTATTTTCTGGGTTTTTTTTTTTCAGCTCTTCGTTGTAGTCTCCAGTTTCTTGGAAACATTGCAGCAGGAAATGGAGATTCCCAGAATAGCCTTTGGAAGTGTGCTTTCCCAGATCTTTTCTTGTAAGCATGGATGCGGGTTTTCTTCTGGTGTCGTTTCTGTGGTTGTATTCAAGTCTCTTGGACATGATGGCTGTGCCCTTTGCACCATGAAACTCTGAAAAATAACTTTGGTGAGGAGGGGATGGTTGAGACCATATCCTGTAGATGTTTTTTGTTAGTCAACCGCAGGGGTCAGGACCTTTCAAAACCTGCTTGTTCTACACTAACCGTAAATTGATTTAATTTAGTGGAACTGGAAGAAAACTCTATTTTGAATGACGGGCTTCAGACATGAGCTTTATTTCAGATGTGTTTTGAAGCAGTTGTACTCATTTCCAAGAAGGCAGCGTTTTCTTTTCTCACTCCCGTGCAGACCTTTCAGTGTTGCTGGTCACGCGGAATTTACAGAAGTTCCTTAATCGTTGTGTCTTCCAATCCTTTTGTCCCCCTCCGAAGCTCACCAGAATATCTTCCTGATGTTCCATGATGTTTATGTAATGAAATATTATGTAAACTATTCTGTGCAGACACATGGCAGTGTAATTGATGTGTTTGCCCAGACTTTTCATAGTGAGCTGATGACAAAGGCCCTTCCATTCAACTTGATAATTGCTCTGAGCAGGTTTTTGAAACCTATTTGTCAGCACTGGGTGTAGAAACCTTACGAAGAGAGAAGCGGTTTATCATTGTTTCCCTCCATTTCTAGCTCTTCAGTTAGTTCTAATTTAGCATGAATTTTTTTAAATTTCCTGTCAAGTTTGCCCTTCAGCTGGGACTTGGGGTGTTCTTCTCTGTGGGCGCATTCCATCCCTCCCCGGCAGAGACAGACTCGTGGTTGTCTGTGAGAGCAGCTCAGTGGCCTGAGTGCCGCTGGCCTGTTTGTCCCGGCTCATTTACCGTGCTCTTCCCTCCTTGCTTTCTCTGGAAGGACGTGCCTGACGTCCAGCGACAGGAAGGTTGTTGCCTATTGCTGCATGGTCCTGTTCACCTGCCTGGACTCGGAGAAGGTGGGAGAGCTGCTGGATCCCGGGAGCTTGGCTGTGGCTCTGCACGTCCTGAGAGTCTACAAAGAGCAGTTGGAGTCTGAGTGGTCGTACGTATCTTCAGAGCTGTTTTTTTCTTGGTGTAAATCTCTGTGTTCAAATGTGTCACTGCTAAGTGGTAAATGAAGATATATTTAGGAATTAGCCACTTAGTACAGAGAAAATTTTCATGATAGTTTCAGTGGCTGTTTTGAATGTTGCTGAGATAAGGGTACGTTTTTTGTGGAGGATATACAGAATAAGAGAACTTTCAAATTATGATCTATTTTTCTTTTTTTAATGTAACAGGGCTCTAGAATGCAAACTAATTTATATCTGTGTACTGGTCTGTACCAGATTTTTTAAAGTTAGCACAGAAAAGGAAGACTTGTATGAGTAGAGCTTGGGAGTGCCACACAAAACCTGGGGGTTTTCTTTTTTTTTTCTGTTAACAGATCTGTTGTCTAGCGCAACATGCCATCATTTTTATACCAAAGCAGAACAAGTTTTGTTCGTGAATCTTTATTTTCATACTTTAAGGCACCTAATCAGTGGTTTTATTCTGCTGAGCTTTTGTGGGTTTTTTTTTGCTAATGACCATTCTTGTCAGTTATGCATTTGGTAAATGTTCTGCTCTGCACAGCAAGGATACACATTCAACTCTTTGTTACGTGATGTATTCCCAGGGGAAGAAAAATGGTTTGTATGTTTTTGTAGTATTCTTTTGAAGGTCATGTTTAAATTCAAAATTTAATTAGGAAGAATTGTCAGGGATTTAGTAGTTGTTTGGAAAGTCTGTAAACAGAGTAAAGATGATTGAATGAAAATCAAATGTCATTTTATAGTTTGCCTTTGTATTGAAAAAATGACTTTAAATTTGTTTGTGGCTGGGCTTTTTTTATGACAAGGTCAATTTGCTTAGGACATAAATAGTTTCCAGAAAGCAAACTAAATTTCAGGGTCAGGTGATGGAGACTTCTGTTGCAGAAGTGGCAAGCTAAGTCTAGTTTTGTCATTTGCAGTAACAGAAGGGTTGATTTTCAGATAATTATCTTGATAATTGTTAATTTTCTTTATGTATTCATAGGCTGAAATGTGTTTTGACTGAGTAATGAAAGCTGTGGTGGTAAATTTATGTTTTGATGGTAATTACAGAATACATGCAGCATCAAAATGAATGCTGAGGAATCCAGTTCCCTGATCTCTCCAGTCTTAAGTGCGTTCTGTGGATGTTATGATGAAAATGTCTTACCTCCACTGTGGATGTTTGATGTGGGTGGGAAACTCTCTTCAGGGTAGTCTTCAAGTTAAAAAGGGGTAAAGTTTTATACAAAATAAAAGACCCTGATGAAGGTAAAGAGAGGAGTGGGAAGAGTAACCCTGGCCCTGCCATAAGGCAGTTGCAGAAAGTTTGCCCTCTGATTCCTGTCAGAATGCTCAGTTCCTTGTGTGGGGAAAAGCAATGGAATTTCTTCCAGCCCTTAAGAAAATAATACATTTGGTTTTCTTTCCTAGTACTTTATTGGCTTGTAAAGTCTCAGAGCTCATTATCAGGTTTTCCAATTGAAAGAAAAAGTGATGAGTTTGTAGTATGTTTCTTGGCAGTTTGTGCAGTCTGAATTATAAATGGAAATCTTTCAGGAATGTTGGCACTGTTTTCAAGTCAACACAGGTCAGGTGCATTCACAAGTGCAAAATCTAACCCAAAAAGTGCATTGCACCAGTGTAATATCAAACATTGAGCAGGTGTTCAAACAGCATTGCCTTGAAAGGGAAAGAGAGAATTCCTTGTTTTAAAGGGGCTGATTTTTCTGAATCTTAGTTGTTCTAGAGCCTTTTTGTGATTCATCTTATACCTGTTCCCCCCATGTCTTTGCCTTCATTTGTTCTTCTAATACTGCATTTGTTTTATCTCCCTTTCAGGGGCAGCTAATGATCTGTTATTACTTCCAGCTTGCTCTGCTCATGATCAGATCTGGGATTAGCATTCCCTCTAAAATGCTTCCTTGCACATGGGAAGTTTTTAAACCTCTTACTTCTGTTGTTTCCACCCTCTTGAGACCTTTTTTTTTCCCCCCTTTTCTTTGAGTGTTACTTAGTTGCCAGAAGCAGCAGATCTGTCTCTTCAACTGTGATCTTGTGGCTCTGTTTCCTCCACCCCTCTCTTCGTCTTACATTTCTATTCAAAAGGGATGAGCAGGTTTTCCAAGGCCTTACTTCATTTTCTCTGTATCTTCCACCTTTCCAATGTGTCTGTAATGATACGTGGATTTAATTCTGAGCTGCTGACGTCCTGAGTTGAACATACAGAATCATGGGATGGTTTGGGTTGGAAGGCACTGTAATGCTCATCCAGTCCCACCCCCTGCCATGGGCACGGACACCTTCCACTAGCCCAGGCTGCTCCAAGTCCTGTCCAACCTGGCCTTGGACACTTCCAGGGATGGGGCAGCCACAGCTGCTCTGGGAAACCTCTGCCGGGGTCTCCCCACCCTCCCAGGGAAGAATTTCTTCCTAATATCCCATCTAATCCTATTCTCTGTCAGCGGGAAGCTGTTCCCCTGGTCCTGTCACTCCAGTTCCTGGTGAACAGTCCCTCTCCAGCTTCCCTGTAGGATCCCTTCAGATCCTGGAAGGTGCTGTGAGGTCTCCACTCAACCTTCTCCCCTCCAGGCTGAACAGTGTCAACTCTCCCAGCCTGTCTCCATAGAGGAGCTGCTCCAGTCCCCTTATCAACTCTGTGGCTTCCTCTGGACTTGCTCCAACAATTAAATGTGTTAATGTTTAAATATCTTAAACACATAACCAAACATCATTACCTTTTCCAGTGCTGCTTGCCTTCAGCAGCTGCTGCCTACAAAACGCTGTCAGGGAGTTGGACACATCCTTCCTTTAGGAAAAAGAGCTGGAATACGCTGTTCAGTAACTGAAACGTATTCCCTACTCCCTCTTTCTGTGGGATTTCTACCAGGCCTGGAGAGCCCTCTGTAACAAACTCCCTCTCCTTCTTCCCAAGGTGCAATGTGCTGGAAAGGTTTGCCAAGCACTGCCCCTTTATTTGATTTTTCAGTTGAAGCTGTTTCTTAAATATATAGAGAGCTATGCCTTAGGCTCTGGGAAATCATGGAACCTTTAAAAGGTATTTGTTCTGTGTTTCTCCAGACATCCACTTCCACTCCCTCTGGGGTCTGTGTTAATCATCAGTAGCACAGTGTGTCACACAGTTTGGAAGGTGCTGTATTTAGAAGAGAAACCAGCACAGAACGTCATGTGAGATCTATTTTAGAATATTGGACCTGCAAACATATGTGTTTTGTAAAATAATTAGGAAAAAGTAGTACCAAATTACATTATAATTTATCCTAACCGAGACCAATGTGTATTCTAAAAGCTGTTTATTTTAGAAATACTTTGGTGCCTCCATTAGAGATGAGAGTATACCTTGTGTCATCAGTTTTTCCAAGTGTGTGGGTGGGGCAGTGTAGCTAATAAGGAAAGGAAAATCAGGTGGTATTTCTGATTCCTGAAGAGCAAGGGAGAAAAATCCTCCATTTTGAAGTAAGAGGTATAATGTGCCTTTTGGCTTCCAGAAGAGTGATATTAAGAGTGTGGTCAGCTGTTTGGCATGGGAAGGAAGGTTTGTTTCTTCTGTTGGGCAGTTTAGGATGTCCCCCAACCCCTCCTTCTCCTCTCCAGAAAGTAATTCCTTTTTTAATTCCAGGAAAGTCGGAGTTACTCTGCAGGTTCCAAGTTCAACTGTGGTTTTAAATAGTACTGACAATTGGGAAAAGTTTCCTTAATTGTAGAGATCTGAGCAGCTTCTACATTCTGTTTACAGTAGCAGTGAATTGGCACAGATCTCCTCAATCTTTCAAAGCCCAGCCTCACACATTTCATTATCTTGTCACCTCTTTCTTCTTGTGTGCGTTGTGGAGAGAGGGGAGCAGGAAGTGCTTTTAGCACAAAGTGCTATTGGCTATTGCTCATCATCTTCCAGTTTTTCTTGGGAGCTCTTCAGAAAAAAATAGTTTCAACTTCACATATAAGTAAAAATAAATCCTTTTTCAGTGCCTTTCAGAGGTGGGCATCAAATTGAATGGGAGTGTCTTCTGAATCAGAGAACTGTTGCACATAATCTGAACTTGCCATGTCCACTGCCGTGGCCTGTGGACAGGATGCTTCCATTGTGGGAATGCCTTTGGAAGATGGAAGGATGTTCAGTGCTGTGGCTGGAGCACAGCCCACAGGAGAGGAGTGTTGTGACGCGGGGTTGAACCTTGCATGGGTCTCCAGCACTTCTCACTCAAGAGAAGAATAAGATGTTGGAGTGGAGTGAATTATCTCCTTTACAGAGATATTATGACAACGCATGTTCCATTTGTTAGTAAATAACTTTATACTTGTGATTGGTTTTATTAAATGTTTTTGACAGGGTTGTTTTCTTGCACAAGGACAAAATATACTTCTGCTTCTAAAATATGCTCTGGTTCCAAACAGCTCCTCATGAGGCACGTTGCTTTTTAAGCATCCAAAAAGGCTGGTGATAAGGCTTTGAAAGGTTAACCATCTGAATTTTCTATGTTTTTGCTTCAAAATTTGGATGATTTGTTACATTTGTCCGTTAAATTACAGTAAAAAGATAGCTACTTACTTCTTACTAAATATTTTGGATAGTGGCATTATTGTAGGGTGATGAAAAATGCTTTTGGTTTTGAGATTGAAAGAGAAAGTTGCTGATCAAGTAGAGAATTGCTGTGGCTAGTTCTTCCTATTTTGAAAGCATTTACGGGGGTTTTCTTCCTCATTTTCTGAGACTGAGGAGCCTGTTCTCTAAACTTGCTAATGGGATCAAATCAACTTAATGTGGAGCATGACATTTGATGATGAAGCTGATTGCTTGCACCCAGCCTGGATTGGAGCAAGCTTAGTGGGCATTTGGAATACACTGAGTGCAAATGCAGCTCATACCACGTCGTCTTGGCTGCTTCTCAACTTCAGTCTGGTACAATACAGCCCTTGTGCTGTTGGAAAGTCTTTGAACATCTCCTCCTGTATTTATCTGCTATGGAAGCACTGGATTTTTTTAGGATTTTGGCCAAACAATTTTTAAAAAGTTAAGAAAATTGGCAGATTTAACACTGTTCATTTGTTCCTGTGTTACGCTTGCATAACAGCTTTAATTTTCACCATTTCCTTCACTAAATTACAGTGGTCCTCAGTTTATCCCAGTGGTTCTGCTGTTGGTCCCCAAAGAGAGTTTCGATCTCCTCCCAAAGCCTTTTGTGTGCATCTGAAATGCCATGTTCAGTCAGTAACCCAAAACTGAATGTCTTTATTTCAGAGCTGTGGATGGGCTTACTTTTCATCCTCTTTTCCCCTGCCCCAAATGAAAAACAGAGCTGAGACTCAAGACACTGGAGTGAGTTTGCTGCATCCTTGCTTAGCTACCTCCAAAACTTCTGGGCATGGTAGAAAGAGCTGGAAGTGCTTTTCTCCACGAATAGTTCATCTGTTATCTCTTGGTGATACTCTTGTAAAATGTGCTCATGCTCTATTCTTCATGATGCAGTAGTGCAGGATGTGGACAAGGTAAAAGAGACATTTAAATACAGAAGCAGACACTTCATAGAATCCCAGAATGGTTGGGTTGGAAGGGACCTTAAAAGAGTATCTGCTTCTAACCCCCTGCCATGGGCAGAGACCCCTTCCATTAGCCCAGGTTGCTCCAAGCTCCATCAAACCTGGCCTTGGACACCTCACGGATGAGGCAGCCACAGCTTCTCTGTTTCTGAGGTGCTACATCATGTCATGAAATCAAAAGGGTAAGCAGAAACTTAAGTCTGAAATACTGCAAGCTCCTCAAGCAGTAGAGATCTAGTGAATGTGAAAAATGTGTGTAAATGCAGGAGTCTAGAGCCAAGGAATGACTGAACCCTGGCCCTTCTTTGCAGTCACGACCAGGGATGTGCACCTGGGAGCATTAGGTCTTTTTCGTGGTAATTATGGATCACTTTTTAATTACAAGGCAGATTTCAAGGTTTCCTCAAAGTAATGTTAAACATGAAAATTAAGATTTTAATTCATAGTCTCTACCACAGAAAAAAAGTGGGACTTCAGGCTGTATCCTTGAATGCACTTGCACTCTGCTGCATTGTCAGCTGGAATTTGTACACTGAGGCCAAGTTGAGTGTTCTGCACAGTGTGGAGGGTTGTGCCGCTTCCTTTCACAGCTCCAGACTAATCCTATTTAAATCTGAACAATAAGGTCAGGTGTTACCACTGGAAAGGTTTAGGGTGGGTGGCTGTGAATTGTTGGCCCAGGACAGTGGGAGTGTTCCCCTGGACTGCTCTGCTGGTGACTCGGCTCAGGTGTGACAGCAGCTTGGGTGAAGCACATCTTGCTCCTGATTTTGGGAGAGCCTTGTTTTGTCAAACTTGTGTTCAGAAGCTCTTGGATTAATTCTGCACTCCCCAGCATGCCAATTTTAAGTTGATTCCCTATACCTCTGCTGGGTTTTTTCCATTTGTTAATGTACAAATAACAGTAAAAAAAAAAAAACCACAGCACAAAACAGTTTTTGTCCCTCCCTCTCTAAAAAATGTCATTTACAGTAACTGAACCAGGGCTGGCTCAGTCCACAGCTACTCTTAGAAATGGAATAGCTGTTAATCTTTTGGACCTCTTGTTCTCCCATTTCCCCACTTGTCTAAAAAGTACTTTGTTGCAGCTGGAAGGCTCCTGTGTGATCTGCCTGGTAGCTGTGTAGTGGATTACACACAAAAGAAAGACTTTCAACAAAGGGAAAACTAGGGAGGAGGTGGAGGCAATATTGAAATCACTTGGTTTGAGTTCTTTCTCTGTTGCCTCATCAGCTGAGAGGATGCTCTGAGACTTGACCTGTCATTACTGTATATTTAGTAGCCAAACATGCTGCTTTAAAAATACATCATTTATTTTGCGTGTACCTATGAGGAATAAATGGCACTGTCAGTGCTCTTAGGAGTGTAATTTGAAGAGATAAATATTTTTACCTACTTTGTTTTTTCCCATCATGCTGAGAGTACGAGTCTGGGTTGAAATTAAAGGACAGTCATCTGCTGTGGGTGTAAATAGTGGCATTGGCACAAGGGCAGGCTGGCCACACTTTCCAGAGAAAGTATTAAGAAGAAAGAATAGGCTGTTGTCAGTTCTGGATGGATTCTTTTTGAGAGAGGCTGTTTGCTTTGATGGTTTGTTAGATGAAAAAATAAATAAAAAATCAAATTAAGTTTTAAAAAAAATAAATAATTTGGCCACTTTTTTGACTGTTTGGGCTTAAAAGTGATGTTGTGATGAGTAGAATAATAGTTTTCAGTCTTGACCTTTGGTCAACACTGAGATGCATAAAGGATTGGATGAGGGTTTTGTTGTTTGAATTGTGGTGTGCCGTTTGTGTAACTGACCAAAGACTGATCAGCTTTCTTTCTAGCCTATGGGTAAAAGTGTGCTGAACTGATGGGAAATGGTCCTCACTGTGTTAGGAAAAACTGCAGAACAATGCACAATTATTTTGTGGCTATTTCTGTCTTTTAGCAAACAGGAGCAAAAGCAAGTCACCCATTCATGTACAAGTAAAACTAAGCAGCAATATTTGGAATAAATGTAGATGCTGCTTCTGTAGCACCAGTAACACTTTCCTTTCTTCCTTCAGGTTCCTGATTGTTACAGACCATTTGCTGCAATGTCCGGAGCTGGTAAAAGCCCTCTACGCCAAACTGAGCAATCAAGAAAGGTAACCCCAAAACCCAATGTGGCTTTGAGTATTTAGCATTCCATATAGAGTATCCTGTTCACATGATTGAAAAACTGTGTGGTTTCAGAGTTGGCACAAAATCTCTAAATACATGTTTCTATGTCAGTAATGGTTTTAAATTGGTTGGTTAACATTACAGCTTAGCCACAACTGGCAGTGATTTATGTAGGGTTGCAGAATCCAGGTTGGCGCCATTACTTGGTAAAGGAATACTTCACACACAAAAAAAGGGCAGGATTTCATGCCTGGCTCTTGATTTCAGAAGAGCACCACGCCCTGCAGGGTTTTACAGCTCCATTAGAAACGTCCTCAACTGTTCATACTTCTGTTGGAATGACAGGAAATTAAAAGGAGGTCTTTGCTAAAGCTGCAAGTTTGCCCAGTATGGGTGAGCAGAACCTACAAAACCTACATGTGCAGGTGCCTGTGATTGCTTATCTTTCAATATTTCATTGTCCAGAAGCTTCAGCGAACCTTCACCTTGAAGAAGCACAGCTGGTTTTCCTTCAGGTGCTTGAGTAAATATGCGCCGAATTGATGGGAAATGGCCATTGCTATAGTGGGAAAATGTTCACTTACGATTGCTTTAATAGAGAATTGGGGAAGATAAAAAAATTACTTTAAGGCAATGAACTTTGAGAAACCCTGTCCTAGAATTCTACAGCTCCTCCAACTGCTTGAAGATCTTGTCTTATTTGTGTGTTCACCATGGCTGCTTTGTTCCCCATCTGCTCAGGGAAGGTGTTAGTTCCCCCTTCACAGTTTTTGCAGGTGAGAGACAAAGCACTAAACAAAACAGTGCCTTAATGTGTTTTTTACTGTGTTTTGTTATGTTTCTGGTGTCATTATGAATGAGGGTACAGGCACTGATTGGAGACTATAAGGAAACAAAAGGGGTGTCAGGCAAAGAAAGAGTATGGTTTTGAACCGTAAATTAAATATCATTAATGTATAGGGATGGGATGGGAATGGTGAGGAGGGAAATACTGCCTTCCTCCATAATTCAGGATGACCAAATGGGAACAAATATGAGCTGAGCAAATATGTGCCTGGAGGCAGGGGCTCCTTAACCAGCTACCAGCCGGGAAAGACTGTTTTAAGTGAATGAGCTGGGTTTAATTCTTTTGGGGAGGTGGTTTGTATGTTTTCATAATGCCCTTGAGGACAGGCAGGACTGGGTGAGGGTCCTGGTGTCCTTAAAGCAGTAGGTGTAATTAATCTCCAGAGAGGTGTGGGCTGATTTTGTTTCATACCTCGTGGTGCAGACAGGGATGGGATCCCTTGGCTGAAGGGCTTTTGGTGCAGGATCACGTGGATGATCCCATGAGGTTGTGACAGTGCCTGCTGGTTCTCTGCAGGGGCCTGTTAGAGAAGCATTTGGCCACAGTGTTGAGCCAAAAGAGTGGAGATTCTTGAATTTTTTAGCAGATTGAAGATGTCCCTGCATGTGTGTGCAGTTATTTGGCAAAAATATTTAGGAAAAACCTGTTTTGCTTTCATCCAAGTTAGCCTTGAGCATGGACAACGTCAGGTAATGCCTTGATTGTCTTAATTACATTGCAGAATCTTTAGGATGTATACATCTGTGCTGTCCCTTTTAGGAAGGGGTTTTTCTCTTAATTAACAGCAAGAAAAATGCAGGGGAATAGCTTCAGGTGTTCCTAAGCTGCTCAGGGTTTAGTGTCTGTGCTGTGCCACGGGGGGTATCCTCACGGAAGGATGGAGCCAGAGATCCAGCTGCCTGCCGGGAATCGGGCACTGCAGTCCCACGAGTGGCACCTCTTCGTGCTCGTGTTCAGTCTCTGTCCCTGGCAGTGCCCACAGACACAGAGCAGCACTGAATTACAGCTGCTCACGAATTTACCATTTTGCATTTAATACAACGCTTGCAAGCATCATTTGAAGATGAAAGAAGTACGAGCTTTGAGGAAGGACCTAATTTGTCTCGTGGAGCCATTGCTGTCAGGGAAGTGTTTCAGCGAAGAGGAGTCTAAGTTAGAGGAGGAATGTCCCAAGTGTCTGGTACTCAGTGTCTGGCATGTTTGATGTAAACATTGATGATAATAAAATCAATAGAATTTTACACTGTTAGTTTTAGGCTTAGTGAGACAGCACTGTGTTTTGTAATAATGAGCTTCCAGATTTAAATTGCACTTGAATGCTGTGGTTTATTTGCAGGCTATAGGAGACAGAAGTTTGTTTTACTGATGATTGCAAATACTTTATTGTAGCTGGTTTAAGTTCATGCCAGTTTAGTCAGCATCAAGAAGAACTGGTTTAAATTTGACTAGAGGAAAGAAAGCAAGAGACTCACAAAAAGTGTTCCTCAGTGGTACCTAAGGAAAAGGAAAATGACAGGGCATGATTATTTCCAAATAGAAGTATAATAATAAATAAAATGTACAGAATTACATTTTAGATACTGAAGTGAGTGTTAGAAAAATTCAGTTGGTAATAACAGTTGTCGTATTTGTTGTATTCAGCTCCAAGTATATACATATTTGTTGTATTTAGGCAAACAAGTAGGAATAAACTCTGTCATCTGAATGGCTAAACAGTCGTGAGTTCATTTAAAGGAAATGGGCAAATTGCATTGTGTGGGAGAACTAACTTAGAAAAATTAGGGTGAGTCTTGGAAGAAAACTGAGAGAAACAATAGAAGAAAGGAATGTGAGGGAGCTTACACTCGAACAAAGCGTGTTGCTCTCAGAAAATTATGGGCTGGATGGCAAGACTTGCTTGGAATTGAGGGAAAGATGGGCATGTCCTGAACGACTGTGCTTGGAATAAAACTCAGGAAAACGGTTTGACTTGAATGCCTAAAGAGAAGAGGAAACTTTATAAAGAAATATCGTGCAGGTGGTGTTTTAACATCACTCCTGTTCTTCTGGAAGGATTACGGTTGTGGAAAAAGGCACCAAATTATATTGCAGGAGGAAGAGTCATGCAAAACATTCCCTATTGGCAACCCTTTAATCTGTTGAATAGTTTATGTGGTGACCCTCCAGCTTGTTCACAGAAGGATTGCTTGTCACTTCTAAACGGGTATTATTTGGATTATTGGTGCAACAAGAGCTGACTAGAATCCTGCCAAGTAGGAGGTAGTGTTTTATTGGAATAGCTCCTGTGTTCATAAAGTCTGTGTGCAGCCTGTGTTCTCAGCAC
Organism: Tyrannus savana; assembly: GCA_013399735.1. NCBI lineage: Eukaryota > Metazoa > Chordata > Aves > Passeriformes > Tyrannidae > Tyrannus > Tyrannus savana. The sequence continues at coordinate 779,731 of VXAW01007136.1, forward strand.
ATGCTGGGAAGGCCCTGCACTTGGTGTCAAGTGACCTGTCAAGCCCAGCCCTGTCTGAGGGTGAATGACACATCCCTTGGGCTTTGTATCGAGGGCCAGGTGGGAAAGCCTTGGCCATTGAGGGGTGTTGGGGAGCTGGGCTCTGTCAGCCTGGAGATGGGCAGGGTGTGGTGCAGAGCAGCACCAAGCAGAGCCTGGGAGAGGGAGCTCAGCCTCCCAAAAGAGCCGGGAGTGTTTCTGTGGCGCGGTGTTGAAAAGGTTTTTGTGCTCCTCCAGAGAATGGTTTAGTGCAGCTGTATCAGTGACACCGAGGGCTGAGTTCAGCGAGGACTGAGGAGCTGTTACGTGATTAATAGGGGTAGGTTCTTGGAGGTTAATAAAGCAGTGACCGAGGTTTTTCCACAGAGAAAGACATTTCTCTTCCCCTCCTGACAACCTGCTTGGTAAATTTAAAAGAAAAAGCATCTGAACTATTCCACATGTTTAAATGTTGGTCCTTCCATCTGAATTGCAAATATTTCAGTGAAAGAAAACCCTGAGCCTGTTCCTGAATCCGTTCAATAAATAGTGCCCTTTCAGGCTGAGAGAGTGACCGAGGGACTTGGGAGCCCAAGTGGAGCAGGGATCATCTGTAGGAGGGCCTCTGCCACCTCCAAACCCTGCTTCCACTAAATGCTTCCAGTTTGCCCTGACATTGTGAAGGGATATTGGAAATAAAGTGACATTGAGGCTGTTAAGAAAAATGACCCAAGTACACTTTAGAGGAGCTTCATTATGTATCCACTTACTTGCTGGCTTAATATCAGAGTGATTCTTACTGAATATACAAGTAATTAACTTGGATTTGCTTAGTCCATAAAGTGGCAATTACAAAACTGTAAAGAACAGTTGATGTGTGAAGTACCTATCAGTTTTTATTTTCCTGTTTGTGCTTTTTTGAATTGGTTTGGGGTCATGGGGGAGAACTAGTGAAGGATTGGGGACAAGGCAAGGGTTGTGAAAAGCTGCTGTTTTCAAACAGAAGCTGACAAAAAGTCTGTGTTTATTTTGCTGAACTTAACAACAGCTTTTAAGAGCTGTTTTGGTGGAAACTTTAGACAGAGGGAATGTGCAGTCACAGTAACATTTTGTTAGGGCATAAGAAATTAGCAATTCAAATAGATTTGAGAAAAATACTGTCTGGCCAGATAGTATTAAATTAATTGAAAGATTCTACTGATCGTTCTTTGTCTCGGTGATTAACAAGTTGTTTTGTGCTTCCAGGGTTACTTTGTTAGAGCTGATGATGTCGAAGGTGAGCGAGAGGAGCTGTGTTAGCAGTGAGGAGACGAGGGTGTTGGCGAGACACGCCGCCTTCCTTGCGGGCTGTTTCCAGGAGCAGTGTGGAGCTGTGCTCAGGTTAACTGATGCAGCAGGGGCAGAAGATGAGGTATGACTGATTACAGACATTAAAGTGGTGAGTCCTCAGTGCCACTGTGACCCAAGGGGCACTTGTTACTTCCCAGTTTAGGTTGGTAAAGCAGTGGCAGAGTGCACTGCAGAAACATTGATCTTAAATGCTTTTATGTGATAATGTTAAACAGTGTTGTACTTGCTGACTTTTTTGTTTGTTTAAATAGGCACAAGGATTTTAAATTTGAAAGCTGTTGTGAAAGATACTAAAAATCACTTTATGAGAAGATAATAGTTGTATGTGTTAAAAAGAAAACAAACAGACACAAATCAACAACCACACAGCAATCTCTTCTTGTCTTAATTGGCTGTTTCTGGAAAAGGTACTAGCTTGGCAGTAACGGGACATATACTGAAGCAATTCATTTTTTTGGTTTTTTCCCCCATTTTTTTTAAATCCTTTGTAGTTACTTTCCAAGTATTCTGTGGTTTCAGTTCTTGGAAAAAACCCATTCGTTTGCACCCAACAGAAGGGGGTCTCTGTCCAACTTGAAGGTGCTGGGGCAGCAGCACTGTGAATATTACTGAGTGACCTGCCCAACACCCACTTCTTATTCCTCTCTCACATAATGTGCTCTAAGTTGGGTGTCACTGTTTGTAGGAAGTGGGGCTCGTTGAATGAACACCGAACACAAGCCCTAATAACTGAATAAAGGGAGGGCAGTATGTGTACATGTGCACTGTGTGTGTACATTTGTTCATAACGTGTGCTTGCCACAGGAAAAGAGAAATTCCAGCCCAAATTCGTAAAGCCGTTTCTTTTCTTACAAGAAATCATCAAGAATTGCACTGATTTCTCCTTAATTGTGTAAATATTTTAGGTTTTGCATAAGAGTTGTACTTTTGACTGCAGAAAATGCGGTTGTGCATGTGGAGTCTGTCATGAAAAATGCTTTAGGCAACGTGTACCACTGAGCTCAGCTTTGCCTGGACTGCTCTGTGGCCCTGCAGCCAAGGGCCTTGGCCAGGCTCTGTCCCAGTTATCTGCCCTGGACTCCAAAACTCCGAGGCCACATTGAAAACTGCATTTTGGGAACAGTCCTTGGACTGGCCTGACTCCCAAAATGTTGTCTGGGTGTCCCATCCACTGTTTAATTTATTATATGTAGACACTGCCGCTTTTCCTTAAGGAACCTCAGGTTTGTAACTTCCATCTTAAACCCATGAGAAGTTAATCATATGCTTCTGCAGTGCTTAAACCAACATTTAAAATAGCTTTTCCATTCTAAGCCTGACTTGGGCATGAGTTTGCTTGCACTAACTTTCAACCATGCTTGCAAAATAAAACCCTTCCCTGGACTTGAAGTCCTTATTTGATCTCTTTATAAGGAATATCTTTTCTGCGTCTCTCAAAATATGTTAATTTTAAAACTCTTTGATTATTTCCTTATATGCTCTTCAGATTTCATCCATATCAAGATGGCTCTCCAGATTTCAAAATATCTGGGGAGTTTGAACTTCAAAAGGAAGTGTTTTCCATTACTACCTTCCTTTCATGAAGGTGAAAGGCAAAAACAAAATTTGGTTGACAGCAGGGGAGGGAGCCAACCAGAGATGTTTAAACAGTTTTTTTGAAATTGTTGAGTTTCAAATGTAGATAAGAATTTGGGAGTTCTTTTGTGGTTTTTAAATAATTTGTTGCTCTTGAAAGTTGTGAATAGCTAGCTACTGTCTCTGAAATACAATTGGAGTGTTCCTAATTAGTAGCAGAATGTATTTTTACGGTCTGGTTGTGTGCTGTTGAAGGTAATTTATTGAATAATTTAGGGCAGGACTTGCACCTTCCTACACCTGTGTGAGATAAAAAATGGAAATTAAGCTTTAGGACCTGGACCCTGTAGTGATTTGGTGTCTTCAATGAGCAAGGAGTGGATATAATCGTAGTACTTAATCACTCAGCAGTATTGTTAATGCTTTTAATTACATTATATCGATTATAGGGATTCATAAATACTATCCTGTGGGTAAGAAAGCCTGTCTTTGTCCTGGACCACACAAGGCAGGAATAGTTCCTGTGACCTGTGTCTGAGCCTTTTCATAGCTGCTTGCAGTTTAGGTACCACACCTTGAGTGGGATCATCGTGCAGCCCCAGCCTGGCTCCTGAGCAAGAGGTGGTGTCCCAGATTGTGCCACGTGCTCACCAGGTAGTTTCTCTGAGTGCTGGACTGTCATTATGAACAGCACCAACGTATTTTCCATGAGAAAAAAATAGTTCTTTGGCTGAATAAATAATATGCAAATAAAATGGGGTGTCTCATACCTCACCGATATGCTGCATCTCTGATCCCAACTCTGCTTACCCAAGAATAATGTAAATTCTCGCAGCCAGAGTTCATTTGACCACAGAACTTTACAGAATTCCTGCGGATAACAAATTGGTGTCTTGCAGGCGGTGTTTGTGTCTTTAAAGCGGGGCACTCCGACTGAATAAACTCAAAGAAAACATTTATACAGAAATAATTTTCTCAGCTAGCAATTTTCTGTATTTCTGCTTTTGGAAGCTACTGTGTTTTTGTTAAAATTTTATCCCTTATGGCTCTGTTTTGGTTTCCCCATGGGTTTTCAGGCACATATAACGCTGCAGGAAAGAAGTTATTGCAGTGTAATACATTATTGTTATTTTAGAAAGATGTCCTCGTTTTATATAAATATAAATTCTTGGCAGTTTTAGAAGACCTGCAAAGAACCTGGGGGTGCTGAGAGTTCCTGCCCCCAGTTTATATCCCCGGGTTTCTGTTCTACGACATTCCTCACAAGGGTGTTCAGAACTGCCGTTTCCATTCCCAGGAAGCGCTGGTGACAATTCGTCTCCTCGACGTCCTGTGTGAGATGACCTCGAGCAGTGGGCAGCTGGAACATCTGCAGGCTCTGCCTGGTTTGCTGGAAACAGCCATCGGTGAGTGAGCACCCGGGGTTTGTCTGGTGGCCTCTCCACCCCGGGGGCTCTGGGAACAAAAGCAGGATTTCCACAGCAGGTGGTCATTACGGTTCTGACCTTGCCATAAAACAGATAAATGGGAGATGGGGTTAATCTGCATTTTCAAATATTTGATTTGTTCCTGGAAATTTTCTGCCCCCGTTGCCCAACAGAACCTTGATTCAAGCGTCAGCAACGTGCTGTTTGTACACAGAGCGGTGCAAGGCGCAGCACAGCTGGATGCATGGAAGATGCACGGAAGAATTCCCTCCAGAAGTACAAACAGGGCTTTTCCTCCGTGCCTGTTTCCTTCCCGAATTTCTGAAAACTGAAAGTGAAGTGCAGTGAGAATGTTACTAACTAAATTCAGTGTCTTTTAAAGGACAGTCTGAAAGAAGCTAAGAAAGAGCAAGGGAAAAAAAGAACCAGGATGTTCCAGACAGGCTCTGTGTACTCAGGGAGGAATGAGAAGGGGGTGCACATACCCTGACCTGTGCTTTCCTAAGTCTCATCACTTTCTGAGACTGAGGTATGCCACCATTTTGTGAGTAAATTTTAAAAGCTTATGGACTGTGAAGAGAAATAGGTTAAAAAAACCCCCAAACCTCCATTGTTTTTAACAGTGTATTTGTGGTGCCAGAATTCTCAACAACCTCTTCAAATGGAGATGGAGAGCAGCAGCCTTCAGACTTCATGTCTGAACTATGTTAGTGTGTCAAAAGTGTGCAAAAATCCCCTCTTGGGGTGGTCTTTCATGGTTGTACTACCACAAACCACGAAAGGAAGCGGACTGTCACAGTTCTGACGTGGTGCTGAGGATCTGACACTGTGTTGTTTAACTTTGAGTTCAACAATCAGCAGTGAAACTCTGTGCCAAGTGATACTGATTTCCAGGTGGTACTGAATTAAAGTGGTTTTGTTTTCTGTAGATACCCTGAGATTAACTCACCTCGCTGGGAAACAGGCTGTCAACGTTTTCACTGCCACACATGCTGTGACAGGACAGGAAGAAGTTTCGCATCCAGCCGTGGGTTTTAAATCTCATCTCATTCGTTTGATTGGAAATTTGTGTTACAAAAATAAGGAAAACCAAGACAAGGTGAGTTGACACATTGTTCTGGCAGGACTCTGACATGTAAACAGATGCCTGACCTTGATGTGAATGTATTGCTGGTCTAGAAATAGAGGTTGGCATTGATCATGTAAAGGAGGTGATTTTTTTGTGTGTCTTTGAGTTACTTTCACAGTTATGCTGAGGGGTTTTTTTTAATAACAATGCAGTGTTTTCCTGCCTACCTTTTGCTTCAGTCCTATAGAATGCAAACCAGTGCCTAATTCCCTTGTGATTCTCACTTCTGCACTCTTTAAAAAAAGTCTGAGACTAAATTTCAAATTTCAATTTCAATTTGAAGGCAAGTGGGTGGGAATTGTTACATGACCTTGATTTTAAATCTTTGAATTAGTCCCTCCATTTTTCATGTCACTTTAAAAATATAAGTCTGCTTCTATCAAACCACTTGGAACCCTCTATTTTATAATTCCTGCTTAGAAAATCAGTTTTGTTTGCACAGTGAGGAAAAAGAGGAAAAGGCAGCAAGCTTTAAATGTGAATTGTTTTTTTTCTTTGAGTGATAAAAGATGTAGCTTTACTCCAGAATTTGTTAGACTAACTTAATTTCAGCAAGAAAGCACTGCCCAAAGCGTCTTTGTCTGACAAATTCTTATAGTGTGGTCTTCTAAATGGGGAATATGGAAATGATCTTCCACTTCCCCGTTTGTATTAGAGTATATAATCGAAGTCTTGAATACTTCTGAAAAGTTTTATTAGTCCTGTTAATCACTCTTGCATAGCTCTGTCTCTGACCTGCTATGATGTGTTTGTGGAAGTGAAATACATTTTTGTTGAATACCTAATGACAGTGGAGGGGAGGGGGTTGCTCTCATTTTGAAAGGGTTGATTTACTGCTTATTGTTCTCTTTTGCTGAGATTTTCAAAGGCCCCTGGAGCAATTAAGCAGGCTTAGTGTTTTCAGTGGAAGTTGAGTATTAACTTGCTATAAACTGCCTGAAAATATTATTGCCTTATAGTGTCTTGAAAATTACTTAGATTCTTATGTGTGATATCATGGAACACTATTTAAGTGCTGTGGAAACTTCAGAAATGTTGGCAATGTTAGATCCTGTCTGTGCCTTCCCTTGGTTTGATACATGTAAATTGGTTCAAAGAAATTGATAATAAATTGGTAAGTTCCCTTGAAGCTGCATCTAACTTGTGTTCCTTTGTGCATGGGTGTCACTCCTTTGGCATTTTCCTGCCAGGTCTGTTCGGTTTTCTCAGCCCTACCTGTTCCCCACAGTTCCTGAGGAGCTGATGCAATTCAACAGGACATTCACTACTGCCAGTTCTTCTGGAACTTGTGATTTAAATGGAGTATTTGGTGTTGCTTTTTAATTCCAGCTCTGGAATTGTGCAGTTTCACAAGCACCTCACCATCTAGTGCCTTTAGAATTTGTTGAGCTGCTGAGAAGAAAAAAAACCCAAGCTTACAGGTGTCTTTAAGTTTAAAACTAAAAATGTCATTTTTAGTTCCACTACAACAGATCAACCTGGTGGCAGGTGATGGAGGTTCTGATTCAAGGCTTTTTCTCCTCTCACCTTCTGACCCACCAATACTGTCATCCTGCTCCTGCAGGCTTGACTGTAAAAGTGTCGGCCTGCCCCTTTGAAAATCAGCTTCAAACAAAACACTGGTTATTACTAAACTCCTAGAGAAGTCTTCAAAAAATAATCAAAAATAGTGACTTGTAGGACTTGAAATTTTTTTAAACCATTTCTAATTTTTATGAGTGCATTTACTTTGGTACAAATTTCATCCCTTGGAATGTGCCCTCCAGCTCTGTTCCGATGAGATCTGTTTTTCTGTAATGGACTTGCTGGGAAGAGTTGCTGTGTCTGGGTAGGTTTCCTTTAATGATACTTCACTAACATACATTTACTTAATGTAGAGTAATGAAACTATCTGGAAACAAGAACTCTTTCTAGTTTTCAGTTGGAACCTGCAGTCTTGACTTTTATAGGCACAGGCCTGTAATCAAGTTAAAGAAAGGAAATAACTATAAACCAGAACACTTAAAATTTTATAAACAATTGGCTTAGTGCTTGAGTGCGTATATGTACATGCCTTGTTTTGCCCAATAATATTTTCAATTAAATTGACGATAGGAAAGGATACATTTATTATGGCATTCTAAAAACCATGTGAACAACACCTTTACACATTAAAAAACTTAGAATTTTGTCCGTCATGGATGTACAAGTCCAGCCAGAAGCTGGCAGTTTTACTTTCATAGTACCTGCAGTTGTTATTACCAGACTACAAGACGTTTAGAGACAAATACTCAGAAAACCCTCTGGTAATTGTAATTTGGAGGTAAATTAAGAAACTGCTTTGCAATCTCCTTATGTACAGAATCATGTATCATCTTGCTCAGTAGCCTGAGGCATCAGCAGCTTTCAGCATGAAATTTAGTGCATACCTGAGTTACTGTATATCATGCATAATAAATATATGGCTTTTATAGACATATAAATCACAACATCAGGAGCCTTGTTTTCTAAATGTAAAGTTGATCTTAATCTCAACAAGGTGGCTAAATTTATCTTAATAAGAGAACCTGATCCTGTGCAAAGGTTACACTTGGGGAATCATTAGAAGAAAATGTGTGTTCTTGGAGTTTCAGGTAAATGCAGAGGATAATTACTCAACTGTAAGTCTGGGTTGTGAGCAAAGAAACACTGTCAGTGCCACAGGAGGGCTGGGCCAGTGCAGGGATTTATTCTGCTCTCATGGGTTGCTGTGGCTGTAGATAAGGGCTGAGAGGGGGCAGGTACTGAACTGCTGTATTGGTGTAACCCAGACTATCATTTGGCACAAAGCTTTGTGCTTTGGCAATTTGGGACTTTCCAAAAATATGATGGAAATGTAATGAAAACTTTATGCCACCAGAATTGTGCTTTGTAATGATTGTCAGTGGGAAAACTGCAGTTCCATTAGCAAAAGGGGTGAAAGGTGTCAAAAATGCTGAGCAGTCATTAAAAGATCAGCATTCAGATTTCTTTTGGAGTTAAAAAGGAAACACTGCTACTGGCAAAATCCTGAAATTGTTGAAGGGTTGATCCTGTTTTTATAAAAGCTGTAAAAAAAGACCCCAAACCAAAGTAAAAACGTTTCTACTCTGCCACGTGAGGAACATGAAATGCTTGAATAGTGTGCACGCACAGGGATTTCCCCCACTTCTTTAGCTGAGCTGGCCAGCAAATCACAGAATATCAGGATGGTTTGGGTGGGAAGGGGCTTTACAGGAAGTGTTTAGACCAAGATTGCTGTTTTATACAGGATTATAAAATAAAAAGGAAGCCAGTGAATTACTTTCGCATGAAGAATGCTCTGTGACTTGGAGGTGTCATGAAGGAAGAAGTTACTGGGAGGGAGTCAGGGATCAATCTCAGGAGAACAGTGCATGTCTAAAGCTTCTTCAGCTTGAGACTCCCTTTGCACCTGCATTGGCCTCCTCTGGACCCACACCCGGTAAAGTGAGACCACATCTATTAGTCCTGAAACAAAACTCTTCTTGTAATTGCAAGATTTGGGATTGGTTTGGGTTTGTCCCTTTCAAAAGGCCCGTAGCTGTGTTATTTATGTGTGTCTCAGAAGAGGTAACATTTCCTATAAAGCAGTGTGAGGTTGGCATTGCTCAGAGTGGCAGGTTATTTACTGCAGCATTCAGGGCTTCTGTGGCTTCCCTGACTGCTCTGATTTAAAACACAAGCAGCACACACCATTAAACTGTCAGCTGGCTTTAGTAGCCAGCTGAGTCCTGGAGTCTCCCATTTACCATTTTTGCATGATAAAGATGTTTTACAGTCCTTTCCTGGAATACTTTGTTTTACTGTGCTTTAAACTACTGAAAAATTTAATTATCGTGAAGCCTAGTTTTATACTTAACACGTAACAGAGCGCACGTCCTTTACACACCTACTAGAAAATTAATGCTTTGTTCTTTGACCTGTCACTAAAATCTTGGAAGCTCTGCCTGCAAGACAATGTGGAAGCAGAGAATTGGAAGTGCCATTGATGAATGTCTGTGTGCTGTTTCCAGTCCTCTAACCTACAAAGTTTCTCCTTTTCTTCTCTCCTCCCAGCCCGCCTAGGCTGTGAAGACTGGGGTGATATAAACATGCTCAGTAACTTATTCTTTACAGCTCCTTCAAAGAATTTATCACTGCTAAAGTCATTAACAATTGCAATAGGAAGCTCCGAGGAATTACGGGAAACTGCCCCCACTTGGGTGGCTGTGGGACTTTGCTCTCAGGCTGGAGGCTGTCAGTGATTCAGTGTGCTGGGTCTTGTATTTGTTTATTTCATGTCACCAGGAAATGCAGCAATCTCTGGCACAAAGCACTGCACATTTCAAAATCATCCTTGATATGTTCACACCCAGGGTTTTTGTCTTTTGAGCATTTGCTGCAAATGAAATTATATGTCTGACATTGATTTCTTTTTTATTTATTTATTTTTTTTTAAATCCTTGTTTCAAAGTGAAATAAAATGAGAATGTTAAGTAATGCCGAACACGACAGAAGTCATCAATAGAGAGTGGAACATCTGAGTGGCATTTATTTGTCCTTGCTGAATTCAGGTATTTCCAAATAAGAGTTGTAATCCGTGAGGGTGGGAGTGGAAGCGGTTTTGGAGTGCAGTAGTGATGTGTGAGAGTGATGACACACGTGGCCTCTGTAGGGGTGTGTGTTCATCCAAACAGGGTATGAGTTTGGATTGCTATTCCTCCTTTTCCATTCCTACTCTCTCCAAGCTATAAGCAGCCAGCAGTTTTCAGGGATTTCAGCTGGGCTGTGTTTCAGGAGCAGCAAGGCAGGTGTGTGCAGGAGAATGAAGTACCAAAGCTGGCATGAGAAACAGAGCAGAGTCTGACAGGGTCACAGACTGTGGTGCTGATTTTTGGTTGTGATCATGTGTGGGACAGTAGTGAGGAAACCTTCAACAGGAACATTCTGTGGTAATGTCAGTGATTTTCAGAATGGGGATATTTTATTGGCGTGCCTGGAATGTTGTTCCAGAAGAAGAGCTATCCTGATGTAATACAAAATGTGAAACTGAAAAATAAAACAAACAAACAAACAAAAAAGAAAAAAAAAACAACAAAAACTACCAAACAAACAAAACTCCAAACAAAACAAAAACACCCACCCAAAAATCACACCCCAGTACATGCCACTAACCTCATTTTAATGGAGAGATTCATAAAATGCTTTCTAAAGCTTGACAAGGGAGACAAAAATACCATACCTACCAAAAAAGTGGCAACTTGCCAGAGTGACTGGGAACTTTCCTATTACAATGATGATTACAGTGGCTGAAAGGAATTGTGTGACTTAGTCAACCTCTATCCCTGTTTTTTCAGAACTTTGAAGTAAATTAAAGTCTTCAGTTCTCTCTGCTTTGGAACCAAATGCAATTTTGGAATTTTGATGCTCTTATACACACTGGGTTTAGTCATGTAGCTGATTCTTAACACTTAATTTCCTTTAACTTTCTTTTTGTTCTGATGAAAGAGGAAAATTAAGAGAACCAATTTTATAGCAGTGATTGGAAATCATCAAGCTGAGATTATCTGATTATTGGGTTGGATGGACGGAGAACAGGAGAGTGAGTGACTGGAAGTACCTAAAAGTGTGCTGTGGTGTTGATGCAGATTTGTACAAATTCACTCAGCTGATTTGAAGTGCAGGATTTCATCCTGGATGATGCTCAGTACTGTTGTTCTCTCTCACTGCTGCTGCCAGAAAAGGCAAGAGTGGTGTGTCTCAAGCAACATCAGTCTTGTGTTGGACCTCCCATTATCCAGGTCAGGTCACGGATCTAAAACAGAGTGAACGTCCTGCTCCTAATGGCAGCATCTCTTTGTTGCTGAAAAGTGGCTTCTGGTTCAGGAACTGTCCAAGGCAATGAGGAAAGTGGAATTGTTTAAAAATTGTTCAAAAAAACCAAAAGTTCCGGTTGTGTTACTGTCTTTTGCGGGAACCTATTCTCAGTTCTCAAGTGTTTATGTTGTCGTCTCAATGGTTGGAAAATCCTGTGTTTTGTTCTTGGAAAGACTAGTGGAAAAAACTGTTCAGCAGCTGAGATGGCTTGTTACCCTGTCCTGGTAGCTGGACACTCCAGTGTCTGCTTGTTTTGGCTCAGGCCTGATGGTGTGCTTGGTACCTTTATCTTCCCTTCCTCTTGTGGGGGACCAAAACCCTCATCTTCTAAACTAGCTCTCTGCACAGATTTTCAGGACGTCACAAAGGTATCTTTGATCTTAGATTCTAAGACTTTTTTTATTGTAAGGGTTGCTTCTTATGGGAGAGTTGAAATAAACCGCGTCTCTCTGGGAAATAATGCCGAAAGAGGGAGAATGGATTTGGCATTAACGTAGCAGGAGCAGCAGGTTTTGTTATCGTGATTTCTGAATTTCAGCCATTGAAATGTTCAGTACTTGCTTACCTGGACAGTGTAGAGAGGGAGAGTGTTCTGGGGACGTGGTCTTGGCTGAAAGGATCATAAAGGTCCCTCTTGGCTCCCAAAGTCATTCCGACCGACGCAAGGAGCTCTCAGACCAGCTAAGCGAGTCTGCTGTGATGTCCTGGAGAAAGGAGCCTCTGTCCACAAGTATTTCAGTGGATCTGCAGGATGTGGTGAACTCCTATAATAGACTGATGGCCGCAGCTGCCTCTGTTCTAAGCCAAAGTGCCTGGAGTCTGCAGTAGGCCCGGGAATCTGCTGGGCACTGAAGGATTGAAGGGTTCTTTTGTCTTTGGGAGTAGAATCTCCCATGCGTCTCCTGTCACTTGTGCAGCTTGGAAAAGCTAAAAAGCCCAAACCCAGGACTCGGAAATGAAAAGAAATAAATAAGTTTTTTGGTACCATCATAGATGTGGAGGAGCTGTTTGGGAACCTGATCAGTTGATACATTCCTACTTCTATTAAGCTACCCTGTTACTCACACTGAGTGCTGGATTCTGCTCAGATGTCTAATCACTAATTAATTACCTACTTGTTGAGCAGGTTGTGCTCAAAAGAGGAAATAGACTGGAGGAAAATAGACTGCTGTTGGTCAGCCTGGCTGGTGTCAGAGTCTGAGGAGTGTATTTATGTTACACTGTCATTATGTAGTCCTCATGTGGTACATTCAGATGGTCCTCCATTAAAAGGCTTAAAAGTATCTTTAATGGTGACCAAAGATTGTCAACAAATCCCCAAATGTGTGTAATTGGATTAGTTTTCTTGGGCGTAATTCATTCCGGTGTCATTTCTGACTAAGAAAGTCATGCAGACTTAGGAGACAGAAGGGATTGGAAGGGTCATAACTATTCACCTGCTCAGGGCAGGACCAGGTGGAGTGTTCATGGCTAAGGTTTGTCAGGTGGTTTGTGGGGACCTATCTGCCCCAGGAGCCTGGGACTCGTGTTTCAGTGTGTTACAGCCCTGTGCATTCACCAGTTTAATCTGTCTGAGGGATACAGGGATCAGAATTACTGTTAGACTCCTACTTTTAGCCTTGTGAGAATCAGATAGGTGAATGAGCAACTTTTAGCCTCGTGAGAATCAGCAGATAGGTGGATGAGCAACTTTTAGCGTCGTGAGAATCAGCAGATAGGTGGATGAGCAACCAAAGAGGTGCTTCTGGGAGGGGAAGTTGTGTGGTGGCAGTTTGAGCCCAGATCCACTGTGAACTAAGGCTGAGTTTGGTAACTGCTCAGCACAGCTGTACATGTGGACCAGGTGCTGCTACTTGGTGGGCTTGGTGCTTTCAGTTGTGTGACACAACTGGGAGCATTGCAAGCAGTGAAGCAAGGAGCCAAGTCCATAAAAATGTGAAGTGTGCCTGTTTTGTTGCTCCCAGAAACCTTTTAAGTTCCATAATGTGAATTGAAATTGAATACTGTGGAGCTAAACATGATTGGAGACAGACTTTGTGTCTGGTAGGAAACTGGTGATGTGTAATGAATGTTGTATCTGGAGTTTTTCCATATGAATGGTTCCTGCTTGTTCCCGGGTTTTGACTCATTTCTAGAGTACGTGTTTCCTGCCCCAAACCTCTTTTAACCTAGAGATTTGTCTTTCTAGTTTTCAGTGCTTATCGGTAATGATTAAAGAGAGGAGCAAGTGTTAGCATGGGATACTCAAACTCTAGTTCTCTTTTATTTCTGAGACTGCATTTCCTTTTGCTTATCTATAGTTTGGCCAAACTCAGCTTCTAAGAAACAGGAGTATTTCTGTGCCTGAAACAAAGACCTTTCTTATTCTGCTTTCTGCGTCAATTGAAGGCTGAAAATCGGTCACGTTCTGGTGGGAGAGCAGTTCATGTTCTAGCTGGTGTTATCTGAAGGCATGAGTGTTCTTTTTGCAGAATAGTACTCTTAGTTGACTAGGTAGTATTTCCAGTTCCTGAAGTGTTAAATCATTCTATGCAGAGATTTTTTTTTTTTTTTTAATGGATTATTTTTATTTTTCCTCTTTCTGTCAGTGCAGTTGCTGGACCTGGAGATTGTGTTTGCGTTTTTCCAGATGCAGGCAGATCCAGCAACAAGCACTGTCATGCTTGGAGAATTTGCATTCTTCCCCCTGAGCTTGGCACTGTTGCTGCTAGAAGGAAAGATTCAGTAAATAGGCTACAGTTAATTTATACTTTTTCTGGGCTCTCCTGTGATTGATTGTATTAATGGTAATGGATTCAATGAGATGTGTAACACAGACCAGTGTGAGCAGTTCTGTTTATGAGGCAGACACCAGAACAGTGCTATTTCTTATTTTCTGTCTATACTTTCTCCCAAAATCTGGGTGGATTACAGCCAGTTTCACACCAGCCACTAGGTGTTTTTTTTCCACAGGATACTTTCACACCATATTTAAAGCAGGATTAGAGCGTTGTGCAATACTGACTCCTTCCCTAAGCCCTGCAGAAGATCCCTGCAAAAGGTCCCCTGCCTTGCTCTGCACTGGGCATTTCACAGACAATTCTCTTCGGAGCAAAAACCCCAAGGCAAATAACTAGTGGGAAAAATTTCCTGAGCACTTTGAATCGGGCAGTGCAGTTCCCATGATTGAGATGTAGGACGATTCTTGACGTTTACCACATTTTGGTGTTGTGGGAGGTTACAGGGAGGTGAGAGTGAGAAGATGTGAGAGACTCTCAGCAGTGCAGGTGGGACCCCTGGGTGGGATGGTGATTCCCCCCTCGGACTGTCTGTGGCACTCTCGCTGCAGAAATGGCTCTGCCCTGCACAGCAATTGCTGAACGGACTCACATCACAGCCAGACCATTACTGAACACAGGCACACGTTTTCAGGGTGCCATAAAATGCCCTTGCAGTGGATCACTGCTGGTTCAGGAACAGCTGGCATGAACTGGAACTTTCCTAGTGCTGGTTGCTCAGGATTTGGTCTCTTCATCTCAGGAGCCACTCAGGAGTACACAGATTTGTCTTGGGTGGGTAAATTGTAAGGTTTTTCCCCTGCTTCATTTCCCTGTGTAGGAAGTCACAGGTGACACACTAAAGCTGTTAACGTGGTGACAAAAGCTGTTCCTAAGTCGAGCAAATGACATGTCCAGTTTATTTGTGATATTCAAGAGTTTCTCAGGTCAAGAGTCTCAAGAGTGGCTGTGAGGCAGAGGTAGTTCGCAACTGGTTTGTACGTGAAGGTATCACTGAAGCTGTGGTTTGCTGCTGCTGCTCCTATTTTTGAAGGAATCTCATCATATTCCCACTGCAACTTTTTGAAGCATGTGTGGATTTTAATTAAAATCTTGCTTTCCCTAAATACTTACTTTGTTAACCAGACGTCTTGTTTGAGTTGAACTGGAGCAGATTATTGCATGGTTTGTTTCAGTTGACAGCACTTAATCCAGATTAACTTGTGCTGTTCAGCATTTCAGTGGTGGACAATAAAAGGTACCGTTGAAGGCACATCAGGCTTTGGCTGGAGCCTGAACATCAAAGAGCCAGCACTTCCTCAGCACGTGCAAGTGCTGTGTTACTGAGAGGTCACTGCTTGCTCAGGCTTTGAAGTGTGATATCATACACGACCTCTGGAGAAAGCACAAACATTTTGTGGATATTTTTAACCCTGTGTTATTAACTGTGCTTCGTGTAGGTAAAGCTGTGCGTGTCAGCACAGATGTGGAAGTTGGGGTTTAAGACCTGAACAAGCTCTTTGCTTTTCATATGTGTCAGGCTTGCCCGGCTGTGTGTGCTGTCTGTCACTGCTGCTTTCTCATGTTTTAGCTTGAGACTCTGCAGTAGGATTATCTGAAAAGACACTTGTAAGAGGGGTGTGCTCAGATTTGTCTCTGAATTCAGTTTTACTGGTCCATAGGCTGTTGGGGATTTCACCTCTAAATCTCCTCCTACTTGACTTACTTCTCTTATCACAGAACTCTTATTTCAGAAAGGTGATGATCCTGCAGTGTAAACTTTGGGATTTATTGTTTTCCTTGGTACATAAAAATGCATCTTGCTTGGGACAAAAAAGATGGAAGGGAGAATCCCATCATCAAGCCATGGCCTAAATTCTGTTTAAATTCCTTTGCCTGACAGTTCTTGGTTTGAGATTAAATTTAAAGGAATTAAAGAATTCAAGATTTGGACAAATATAATTTGGCTATCACAGAATGGTTGAGTTTGGAAGGGACTTATGGAGGAACCTCTTGTCCAACCCCCTTCTTCAATGCAGGTCAGGTTGCCCAAGACAATGTCCAGGTGCCTTAAAGCATATAAATAATATATGGGTATAAAAATATAATCAGTTAATCCTCATCCTCTCAAGGTTTTTTTAAAACTACTTTTGTAATATGAAAAAAAACCTCCTATGTCTTAAGTTATTTTCAAGGTTGAAATTTTTGCACCTAGTTTAGAATAAGATTTTGTTTAAGTACATAGCACTTTCTAAAGCTGTAACTGTGCATGCATGATGTTGCAGTGAACCTTAGAAATCTGCACAAATCTCCTAGGAAATATGCTTCTCTTAGATAATCCTGCTCCATATTTATTGTTACATCAGCTTGTCCCAAGTTCTGGGTAGTGTGGGGGTGTGGGTGAGTGTATTAGGGTTATACCTGTTATCTTGCACACACTACACATGGATCAGTGAAATTTGTGAATTCCCCTGTGTGGGGTATGGTCAGAAAAAAAAAAAGCTAATTCTCATCTTTGCTGGTTTCCTAATAACATAAAAAACACCTTCTCAGAGGAGAAATGTCAGTGGCTCTTATTTGATATAAAGAATTTGTGCTTGGGCACATAGAGGTAACACATGATTTCTGAAGGTACAGGAGGTGTGGCTCCCTGTGAACTTGGGTATGTGGGGAGATGTATTTTTCAACTTTTTTTTTCCCCCCGTTTTTCCACTCAGCAGTTTTTCCTGGTTCTTCCTTCTGGAAGCGAACATGAGCTGTCAATGAGCATGGCTTGTCTGCCTCCACGTGAGAAGCCCCACAGGAAATACCTCAGTCAAACACAGGCTAAATGAAGGCAGAATGTGAAATTAGTGTCTGCTTGTGTCACTGTTTTTTGATACTCACTGCTGACACCAAATTTGCTCTGCAATGCATGGTAGTATGTTTAATATTTTTGATGAAACATCCCTGTTACCTTTTTACATATTTTACTTATTTCTTGCGTGGAACATCATTTGTATTGTTGAGACATCTGTTAAATTAAACTTCTGCTTTTGTTTAGGTGTATGAGTTGGATGGCATCCCCTTAATTCTGGACAGCTGCAGCATTGATGACAACAATCCCTGTATCCTTCACAAAAGAGTTCTGTTTTTTGAGTGTGACTCGCGAGAAGAGGTGGGGGTTTCACAGATTGATGCCAGCACTGCTTTAACTGGGTGCCCAAGTGTGACTGGCATCAGGATGTTCTAAGTTGTGTTTAAATGGTTCAGAAGTGAGCAAAGGCACAAATAGGCTTTCATGATTCTCAGTAAGTTGAATTGTGGTTATATTCTGTTTCCTAAAATAATAAATATTGCTGGTTTGTGAATGTCAGTTCAGAGAGCCAGCTGTGACAGAAATCTGATTTCAGACTCTGGCCATTGTGTCAGGTCTTGGAGCCTCTGCTTCCATTGAAGCATCTATTCAGGGGACTGAAACAATACCCCATCAATTCTCTGCACTTAATAAAAGGGGTTGGGGAGGTTATTGTAAGCACAGAGTCAAGGCTAACAAGCTGTCCTAAGAATGTGTATAATTGAGAAAATCAATGGTGCTAATTACTGAAATGTTGGGGAGATTTTGATATAAATGGCATTGTGCTTAATATTATTTTTTTCCTGGGGTTTAAGAGCAGAGACTTTCCAAGGCAGATTGCTGTTACGTTGCATATTCTCTCAGTTGTGTGCTGTGTAACATCATCTACATATAAATGTACCTTGAAATAATGTAGATGACAGCACAGTGCTAACAAGCTGGGTGGAGGAGCAAGGAGTGTTAAGCATCCTCTGAGTTACTTTATTGCTTTATGTGCATGAGTTTTACTTTCCTCATTGGTCCTGTACCTGGAGACCTGGCAGTGTGGCTCTGGACAGGTCACTGAGGAGCAGAGTTGTACTTCCATGGGGCAGTTCAGGGAAGAGGCACTGTTGGATGAGGTGGGAAGGGCAGGGAAAGTTCCCTTCCCTAATCAGAAGAGCAGCCCTGAGAAAACTGGGTAGGGAGCTTTGGTCCCAAGTGACTTCTGTGCTGGAAAGCACAGCTGTGCAACCACTTCTAGAATGTCTTTCTAGGATTAATCCTTCATTTTAGCTGTTAGTAAAAGTGGATAAAGTTGGAGGCCTTCAAAGTTAATTTACAATCTTGAATGAAGTAAAAATAAAATACCCTGGGAGTCTTTACTGCATTTTGAGCCATGTGGGACTTCTTACACCTTTTGATAGAGGCTGACATTTTATGACTGCACCATAAACTTCTTACCAGAGGATAAAAATTTGTTTACTTGTTTTTTAAAGACACGGTAACACCTCCTAATGTGAGCTTTTAGCACTGATCCATAGCACAGAGTACTGGGGGATATGGATGAGCGAGCAGCACGTGGGCAGAGGGGGGACTGGCCTACTGTGACAAGGTTTGCTGCATCAGCGTTTGGAGTGCAGCTCCTGGCTGCTGCTCTGTGCATGGCTTTGACCTCTTGCTGTTGCAGGTGCTCTAACATGACGTTAGTGCTCCCCTGCCCCTCTCCTGCCTCTAACATTCCTCATCTCTGCTTTCCCAACGGGCCTTACACGGAAGCAGAGGAGGAGTTTGCAGTTCAGGTGTCTCTACTTTCATCTGCTTTGCAGCATATTCTTGTGGACACCACGAACCAGGTCCTGAGCAGCATGTGGGGCCTGACTCCACTGCATAACAGCGGCATCATCTCTGAAGAGATTCAGCTGTTTCTTGGCTCTCTTTGTGCACCCCAGTCCTGCCTAGCACAAATCCCAGAATCACCGGCTGGGTCAGGCTGGGAGGGACCACAGTGGCTCATCTGGTGCCACCTCCTTGCTCCAGCAGGGCCATCCCAGAGCACATGGCACAGGATGGTTCTGGAGTATCCCCAGTGAGGAGACTCCACACCCTCTCTGGTCTCTGTTCAATACTGGGTCACTGCCCAGCAAAGAAGTTATTCCTCATGTCCAGGTGGAACTTCTTGGGCATCAGTTCCTGCCTGTTCCTCTTGTGCCATTGCTGGGCCTCCCTGAGCAGAGCCTGGTCCATCCTCTGACCTCTCCCTGCCTCCAAATTACATGTACAAAATTTTCTAAAGAAAAAAATGTAACTTTGGTGGTAAAAGTGATAGGATGAAAGAAAATAATTCCCCTAAAGTGTGCGATTCATCAGGAGAAGCCAGACTGCCATGTTAGACGTTAAAGGAGCTCTTTATTACCTTTGAGAGGAAAAATTCTTTGATAAGTCTTTTTCTTTGTAGCGTATGGAAGAATGCTGCAAGAGGAAGTGGGTCTGCTCTTATCCTAAAATAAATTCCTTTGTAAACCTGTCATTGCCTTAAAATTGTGTGCTGTGAGATCCTGAACAGTTCTGTAGCATTCCTAGAACTACCAGGGAGTTTGTAGCTTACAAAGTTCAACTGACATGTTTGCATTGCTCTAATTAATTGTTTAAATTCATCTTTCAGTGCCCAGTTTGGGAGAACTATTACCTTGTCTTATTACATCTCAGGCTTGTAACCTTTCCATTTATACTAACAAGTAGTATTTTTTTCTTCAGAATATTTGGTGAGTACAAGCAAAGCACCACCCTCCTTAGTAGCAGACACCAAGATGGTTATGGACAGTTAAGAACAAATTTGCTGTACCTCTGTAGTTCAAATTGGTATTTTAAATTTGCAGCTACTACAACTTTGCATGTTTCCAAGCAAATTCAATGGAGAAATGCTGTAAGATGCCAGGTTTTCAACTGTGAGCTGTTGGGCTTTTAGCACAGGGGAAAAGGTAAGCAGAGTAAGACTGGGTTCATTATAGACCTTTGGGCCTGAGGAGTTAAACTTCAGAGGAGGTTGAGTATCACTTTTTCTGTAGCCTTTAAATCTTCTGTCTGGGACTGGCTGCACCCCTAATCATAACTGTTCCTCTTTATTTAAAAGAAGTCAGACTGTTTCAAAATACAAGTGGAATAGTTTGCCTTTAGATTAAGGAGAGGTTCTTTCATGAGCTGTTTATTTTAGTTTTGAAAATTCAGTTTCTTGTTCTGCTTCTGAAAAGTTGGAAAGGTTTTGCTTTACCTTCATAACGTGTGTTTAGGAACAAGGAAATTAAACCTGCCACAGGATAGCAGAGTGGGTTGGAGATGCCTATCTGGGTAATGCCAATAAAAAATTTACTCCAAATCCTGTTTTTCAGGTTATTTGAAGAAAATAAATCCTGCTGTGAGGATTAATGTTTATATATGAGTGTATGTATATACACTCATATATATAATCTATACAAGTAAACACCTAGATAGCTGTGTTCTAGGAGTAAGAGTTTTCAACCTTTGTGAAAGGAAAACCTGTGGTTGCTGTGAACATCCGTACATTTAAACATTAGTTTAAATGATGTATGAAAATGTAGAAAATACAAGATAATTTTCAGATGCTCCTTCCCAAAGCTGCTTCTGTTATATTCAGTCTGAAAGTCATCCGAGAGGTAGATTGAAAATACTTTTGACTTCATGGCAGCAGCAAGTATAATTGTGGTTCATGAAACTGGCTGAAGCTGGAGGAAATCGAGTTGCTCTGGTCTACAACAATGGCAGTTTGTTTTTGGGAGATGCCAGCAAGGAATTCTGGGGGAGCTGACAGACATTTTATTTCGAAGTTACAGACTGCAACCAAACCAGGCCACATGCTGTAAAAAAGCCTCGCCGCTGAATGGAAGCCAGTGGAGAGCAAAAATAGGAGTGTGATTTGACTTTTTAGAGTGAACCATCATAGAGTTGAGCATTTTCACGTACATGTGGCTATCCCATGAGCGTTGCCAAAGAATGCAGCATAATGTCACATCAGTAGTGGTTGCCTTTCTTTGGAAAGCTCCCTTCAGGCACTGCCAGTGCATTAAGTAGCTTGATGTGACCTCTTTGGTTCTGTATTTTCAGAAGCATACATGAAATCGTGTTATTGAGCAGATATGGATCTGTAAAGGACCCAGAGTACTGATGAGAGCAGCAGTGAACTCCTGATGCCCACCTGCAGGATCTTTGGGGTCCTTTCCAACCCAGGCTGTTGTGTGATTTTATGGAATTCCCCTTTTCCTTGTCACTTTGCCACTTGCTTTCCTGCACAAATAAGTTTGAAATAAGTAAGTTTAAAGTCTACCTGGGCCAAAAAGAAGTGTATTCTTTGGTAGAGGGCTTCAATTTTGCATTATTTCTGGTTGCTGCTGCTACTCTTATCCTTGGATGACACAGACATCTTACTTTCTATCAGCCAGTACTGTTGTGTCCCTGTGACTTTAACAACCATGGCAGACAGCAAGTTTTTAGTTAGCCAGCAGTGGTTCAGGTCAGCAGTGGAAGGATGGGACTTGTCAGCACAGGTTAAGAGCATAAATCTATTTGCCTATAGTGCCAAAGGTGAAGCAAAGTATCAGCGAGTGGAAGTCAACTCTGCCTGTTCTCACTGGCTGCCCCATCCCTAGGAGTGTCCAAGGCCAGGTAGGATGGGGCTTGGAGCAACCTGGGTCAGTGGAAGGTGTCCCTGCCCATGGCAGGGGGTTGAAAGCAGATGATCGTTAAGGTCCCTTCCAACCCAAACCAGTTTGTGATTCTATTCTATAATTTTACCACAGATGGAACTAGGAAAGGAAGAAGTCACTGTATTGCCATGCTGCAGTTCAGGCTAATTCAACTCTTGTGTGCTGAGAATTCACCTTTAAGGAGAGAGTGGAGGATCCCTGCTTTGGGCATGAGCACAATCCTGAGCTCCCCATGACTGTAATTGTGAGGGACAGAGAAGAGCTGGTCAGGGGAGAAGCTGGAACAGGTCTTTATAACAGGTGGTTATTCACTGAGCAAGAACAGTCTGAGAAGGGCTTATTTTTTTCACCTGACTCAACAGATCAGGTCCTGTCCCGTTCCTGCAGGTTGCTGGGAATTCTTTGGAGCTGTATTTTATTAGAGACAGTGGATCCCAGGGGCCTGTGTGGCTCAGAAAGGAATCTCCCCCAGTGTTGTATCAGGGTGGGGTTCTTTGGGCTGCAGTGATGGGCCAGTTTCTTCAGTGATTCCCAAGAGGCTTCAAGCTTTTTGTTATCTATCCTGGTGAGAGGGAAAACCACAGCTATTCCCGAGCACTGCACTTGGTAGTAGTAGGGAAGGTCACCTGTCTTATTGCTGTCACCGTGGGACAGGAGGATTCTCACACTCTGGAAAGAAGCATTGCAAGTTACCCAGTTTTGTTCTTACAGCAGCGTTAATGGACCAAAGGGGTCTGGATTCCACTCCAGGTAGGATTTTTCAGTATTTGTCTGAAATGTCCTCAGTGGGATTATTACAGAACTCTAAGGGGGGAGGATCTGGGCACATGCTCCCTGTTGGAAGGGGCACAGGATGCACTTGTATAACTTAATCTTGCTTTAAATCACACTTTACATTTGCTGCCCATCTGAAGGTCTTAGACCACTGTTTATCTTTTCTTGATGCTGCAGACTCTTTAGGGCAAAACTCGGTGAAGGGTGAAAAACCAATCAAAAAAACTTACTGCATTAGGCACGATATTTGGTAGATCTAAATTCCGACTCAAAGACTGCACTTCTGAAGTATTTTACTGCCAGAAACTTCATCTTAGAATGAAAACAAAAATGTAGAGGTTTCTTGTGAGAGGTTCCACATCTACTAACTCTGTCAGTAATCCCAGCTGTTCCCCAGGAACAACTTATTCGTATCAAATGCAACATTCTACTCATATGAGAAAGCCTTGAGACCACAGAAGGAATGCAGTGTGCAGTACAGAAAAAGATATTCCAAGAAATTAAAGCATTTGCCCTTTTTGGTCTTCCAGAAGTGACCACAGATTACACTTTGTGTTTGGACATTTACAATTCCTAATAGTATATTTCATGATGCAAGTTCTATAATTTCTAAAATTCATTTTTCTAGAGCATCTGCACGATGATTAAAATACTGAAAATACTTTAAAAATATTGAAATTCAGAGGTTTTTTTTTTTTGAGGGGGGTGATATTATTAATTTCTTTGAGAATTTATAAGATACTGAAGCAGATGTGCAGAGATGTGAATATGAATCTATTCTTTAGTATCTCATTCCTGCCCAGCAATGAGTTGTGACCCAGGAATGCTGAGTGACAACAACCATCATTAAGAAACGTGTGATGTTCAGGGTCCCTGTGAAAGCTGGAGGAAGTGTAACAGAGCTGTACAGAATGCAAGAAGGCTCTTTCAAATGTTACATTCTAATATTTCTAATCCCCTGAGAGAAATAATCTCTGTAGGCACTAACTCATGCATGTAGAAGTGAGGAATTAAAGTTAATAACTCTTATTTCTAAACCAAATATTGTCATATTTGTCCTCTGCCCTAATCCTCTTGGTGGACTTAAATCCATGACAGGCTTCAATTCTTGAAAGAAAGCAGATCTTTAGTTACCAGGAGGACATCCCCTAACTAAAAAAAAAAAAAAAAAAAAAAAAAAAAAAGAGGGGGAATTAAAAAAAANCAAAAAAAAAAAAAAAAAAAAAAAAAAAAGAGGGAAATTAAGAAAATATATAATATTTCACTGCTTTTATAGCTCAAACAGCTTGCTTGGTTTTTCTGTAGACTTTCTTTTGACAAATTCCCCTCTGGGCTGAGACGGAGCACTAGAAATTTGAGAGCCAAAGGTTTTGTTTTTTTTTTTTTTTTTCTTTTAAGTAAAGCTAGGAGTGGTTCAGAAATATTGTTGAGAATGGAATGCCTTCTACAACCACCTTATCGTATTTCAGTCTGTTGTCTTGACATTTTTTCTTGTGCATACCTCCAAAGAACATTGGGATGTCATCTGGCCGGTGCTTTACATAATAGCTTTTTTCTGACATTTTCCTGTTGCCCCATTTTTGGTCACTGTTACTAGAACAGTTTAACCTTCAGCTGGTGAACACCTTGTCCTGTGTAGCTCCTTCCTGAGCCCGGAATGATTTGCCCTCCCTGCCTCAGATTTTGGCTAAACTGTTCTTTCGATTTCCAAGTGGTTCCAAACCTAAGCTTTCCTATCACTCAGGGTGTATTTGCAACCCATTCCGCTGACCTCGTGGGTTTGTTCCTGTCTCCTGGCGTGTGGAGATTTCCTGAAGGAGATGCAGCCATTTCCTGAAATCCTAGATGGAATTGTGGCCAATGGCTATTTTGCTAAACTCATATTTGGTTATAATTTAGTTGCATCTTTCCAAACACCCATTTATTTTAACCACTGTTATTTTTGGGTGCACACTGGGCATCAGTTGGTGTCTGTGAGGATGGAACTGGAGTTTCATTTACCTTCATTGTTTTGATTATATATCATAAAGTGACATTTGAGATGACCATAAACAGCAGAGGGGACTTATTCAGAGACCCCGAATCAGTAAAATACTCACATATTTTGCTGAAAGATAAGCTGGCATACAGATCCTTCTGGAATCCGTAGAAATGGATGGATCCCTAGAGATTATAAACAGAAAAAGAGCTTCAGTCCAAATTGTGTCAGCTCAACTTGTCATCTACCTTAGAGTGGTAAGTTATAATTTGCCACATGCCAGGTATGAGCCAGGTTGGGTTTTTAAGTGTAGTGCCAAATTCTTGAAAGCATTATTTGACTTCTATAATCTCCATTTTAAAGCATTTTAGAAAAGCTGTTTATTTCTCTGTGCATGCATGTAAATGCACATGAATATATTTCTGTGTGAGGGTGGAGCCTTTTTCTTTCCACGTCCCAGGACATTTAAAAGGACCAGTGATATGTAATCAGTTTGTGGACACAGGCACCACCCCCCTGTGCTTCATATCTCAATGTTTGTGGCAGGTTTTAATAGTAATTTGATACACGGGTTTCAACTTGATGGAATTTTTGCATCTTTTTTTTTCCTGGGAAGAGGAGATAAGCTGAGACATTTTTAAAAGTTAGGTAACAACAATGGAAGGTTTTTCTTTGTAACATAACAGCCTCCTAACACCGATACCACATTTGTCATGAACTCTTAATGTGGGGTTAATATAAGAGAAGGGACTGTAAGAGAATATTTTGACTGTGGAACACTAACTTGAGATCGATCAAGAGTGTGATTCTTTCTGTTTTAAAACCAGATGATTTATAGTTGCTCATAAATTATGGGTTTCTATTAAAAATGTAAGTCATAATTTAAAAAAAAAAATTGGCAGTCTAAGCAGCACAAATGAATGTGTCATATTCATGGTTTCAAGCTAGTATTACAAGTCTGAGTATAGGGCAAAGGAAAACAAACTAGAGGTTATGGCTTAATTTTTTTTGGAAGTTCTGTAAGTTTTGGCATAAGAGACATTATAATAAAAATAGTCTGACAGAGCTAAACATGTCCTATGGCTTTTGTAGCTCTGGAGTGCTTGACCCAAATTTTGTGTTGAAGTTCATAGTATGCTAAGGTGTTTTGGCACTGGGTTTTTAAGTCCCACAGAGCACAAAAGGCAGCACATAGGATATAGATTAAATGTTTAGCTGGCAGGCATTAGAGGCTAATAACAGTCTGGGTGTATAATACTGCTCAGTGTGTCTTGTGTGAACTGTTAACCCAGAAATACCAGTGATCTGGGGAGAAAAATCCCCGTATTGCTGCAGGTAAGAAATGCCTCAGGAACCCCGAATGCTGGAGCTGTAAACACCATTTAATGACCGTGGGGTGCCGTTCAGCTGGACATCACAGAGTGTAGTTAAAGCCTTGGGGCTCAGAATGAGCTGTGTGCTTTGCTCTGGCTGTCAGGACTGAACACTGCTGAAAATGGCCCTAGGAGCTTGGACTGCACTGCTGGGAGCACAGCTGGGAGTGAGAGGGCAACTGGATGTTGTGAGCTGCTGGTTTTCACTTTTTCTGAATGACTCATGGCTGGGGGAGCAGGCAGCTGCCCTGCACCTGGAATCAGACATACAGCACGTTTGGGCAGAATGTTTTACCTAGCTCTGGTGCCTGTGCTTCCAAAGGGATGCTGAAAAATCCAAATGGAGGGAAGGGACACAAGAATTTTGCTAAGCTTGGAATATGTCCCTTTCTTTAGTTCATGCTAACTTTCTGGTTCATGCTAATATCCCTTTCTGGTTCCTTTCTTTAGTTTATGCCAGAGATGCTTTACCAAGTGCCTTGGTTGTGATGTGGAAATTGTTTTTTAAAAATCTATAAGGAAAATCAATGTTTGGAAACAATTCTGAACAAATCTAAACCAGAAATAAATCACAGGCTGTAATGAGTGAGAGATTCACCTCCTGGGACAGTTTATTTAGGGACACAGTGGAATCTCCCAGTCAATGCAGGAAGTCCCTCAGAAAAAGGTGGGTTTAGTTGTCCATTCTGGTCTTAAAAGGATATTTGATGTCTGTAGATGCTTAAATGGGGTGAGCTCTCACTGAAAGTCATAGGTGAGATTTAACATTCCTGTCTTCTGGTTATACAGAAGATATAAGTCCCTGTATCCCACAGGGCACACTTAAGAAAAAAAAAAAAGTTCATCATTAGAGATGATGGGTAGGATACTCAGAGGCTGAGCTAAAAACAAGCAGCCAGGAAGATGGTGCTTGTCTGCAAGAGGAAGGCAGAGCTCCTGGTGTGGGAGGTTAGTGAGGGCCTGGGGAGTGGAAAAACTATTTAATGTACAATTATTTTCTGCTACAGATGTTTCCTATTTTTCTGTAGGCTGTGAATTACAGAGAGTGTTGCCTTTGTACTGAAGCTGTTTGGGTGACTTTAGAGTGAGTGGTTCAAAGTGAGGAGAGGGAAGGACAGGCCAGGTGAGGAGAGGGAAGGGGAAGGACCGGCTCCCATGGCACACGGGTCCGGTGAGGCTCTGCTGCCACACCGTGGCAGCAATGGAGCCTTGTTGGGCACTGGATGGTCCAGCCCTCCCACCCATCCCTTGCACCAGGTGAGAAGTACCTGCAGTAGAAACGAACCTCTGCTTTCCCTTCCCTGTGTTACAGATCGTATCCCTCATGAGTGGGGGCAGGAATAAAAACCTCTCCCAGCATCCAGGGGCACCTCTGCACCTTGGAGGCTTCTGGGTTAAATGGGTTGTGCTGTGTTGACTCTGCAAGAGCAGGGCAAGGAAGGAGGGACATTGTCAGTTCATAAAATACTGCCCATTTCTAGCTTTTGAAAGCTCACTCAGTCACTCAGGGCACGGTGACTGCGGTCATAGGTGGCAAGAACTGCTCTGGAATAAAAGAAAATACAGGCATTTGGAATATTTTAAACTCTTTTATTTTACCTTCTAGGTGGAGTATTTTAAGTTTGTATAGGCTGAATTTCTGAAGTTTTCTGATGCTGATAATTCAGTATGAGGTAAAAATAGAGTCCAATGCATTAATTCTAAAAATATAAATTAGGCTCTTGAAAATAAGTAGGTAAATTAAGATAAAAATCTTTAGTTCTTTACATTTTTTGTTACTACATTTTTGGCAATATCTTAAGCATGAGTAGAATTCACTTTAAAAGGTAGAGGAGTTGTAAAGAGTTGCTATCACCTTATGCAGCTCGTAGGACTTGCTTAAACTACTAAAACCTCCAACAGCAAGAAACCTGTAGAGCTGTGTAAGTGATTTGGCTGATGTTGAGGACCAGAACTGCCTGTCTGCTGCACATGGGCAGTCCCAGCTCATCGCTCCCAGCTGTGCTGGGCAGTTGTGGTGGTTGTCCAGAGACCTCTTTAATGGGGAGAGGGGCTATCTTCAAGGTACTGTGAAACAAAAGCACTTAAAAGGACTGAAAGGCTTGAAGGGGAAATGGTTTGTCTTTTCAGTGTAATCCAGTCATGTCTGCAAGTGGAAGTGACTCTTCTAACGTGACACTTCCGTATTTCATTCCAGTCTACAGAAGTTTGAGTGAAAATTGGGTTATTTGTTGAAGACCAGAAAGAAATACAGTAAACAAGAATTGTATTTTTGTTGTCTCTGGGTTTTAGCCCTATAGATCTGTTCCAGAACAGGTCGTATAAAGTTGGATGGCTTTAGCTGTGGGTTGCATAAACAGTCCATTTGATGAGGGTTCCAACCCATGGGAGTTGACTTTTTTAATAAGGTTTTGTATCTCCTCCTATATTTGATTAAAATGCAGTTGATATTTAAATAATAAAAATCCATTTTAAATGAGGTAATGGGATAGAACAAAGAATATCCTCTTTTTCTCATGAGACCTAATTACTTTTAAGGAAGAAAGTTCCTAAGAAGTAATTTAATTATGGAAAACTGACTGTAGTGCAAGGAATGGTCTAACTTACAAAAGAAATCCCTACACTGTGTAATAAATCAAAGCATCCACCAAGAATGTTGTATTTAGAGATCCCTCAGTATTAATAACTATGAAGGGGACTTAGGAAAACAGATGTATGTATATCATTCTCCTTGTCATCACTCTTCAGTATCCCGTATTAGTTAATGGTAATACTTAACTTCCAAAACTTGCCTTTTTCAAGCAATAAACTTCCACAGTTCCTTGTGCTTTGTAAGCCTCAAACCTCATTAATAATTTGTCTGCTCTCTGCCATACCTAGAATCCAAACTGCTTTATGGGACAGTTTGTAGGGGTCCTGATCGCTGCATTGGGCTTGTCAGGAATGTTCAGTCCCAGCTGGATTGGTTATAGGGGAGTGAGAAGCTGGAATATCCTCTCTGAGAACTGGTCTGCACGTCCTGCTCCCCAGTAATGCATGGCCATGGGGTGTTGTTTAGGGACTCCTGGCAGGGCATGGGGGTACTTTCACACCCCATTACACCTACAGACCAGTCACTGGGCTCCTGCCTTGACTCCAGCAATGTCTTGGACCACAGTCCAAGGGAAAAGAAGCAGGAGAATTGTGAAAAGTTTCCTTTGCAGTCAGTGGCCAAAATTCCACAGGATTTAGTGGTGTAGATTTTCATGGCTTCCAGGTGGTAACATTTCTCATCCCTTAGGGCTGATCTTCTCCACCTCTCTTTCTTTGTGTTCCCTCCTCCCTTACAGTTGAAGTTACAACCCAGAGGAGTGGAGATTATTTTTAATTTTAAATTGTGGAATGAAGCTGTTACACAGGTATGGAAGACAAGGCAAGTTGATCCACTTTTGTTTGTATATTGTTTGTATAGGTCAAAATAGCATAGGAATCCCATAGCACACAGTACTGAAGGGTTTTGGAAAAGGGTTGCTTTAAATGCCCAGAAATGTTTGCTTTCAGTCCCTAAACAGATAGTCTGGTGATGAGATTTCTGCAAAATGAAATGAATTGTTTTCTTCTTTTTGTATGCTCTCTTACCTATGACAGAATATCATCATTTTCTCTTGTCTGAAATGTGAATTCATTTGAGAGTGCAGTAAACTCTGTTGGAAAAATCCAGACAAGTCTGTGCCATGAGATGTGCTGCACTTGCTGTGCTTCTTCTCTTTGGTGCAGCTTCACAACAAACAGGCTCATGCTCCTATTTGTAGTAGCTATGGCAACTTTAGAAGCTCTCTTTCTAAAGCTGAGCATACAATAAAGTGCTTAAAGTGTTGGTAGGATTAGAGACTCTCGAATATGTTTAATTTTCTCCCTGTGTCTCTTGTCTTTGGAGAGGAGCAAGAGGGTAATGTGAGTATTAGCTGGGGCCTGGCTTTAATCTCGCTGACACTCAGGTCTGCTCCGAACCCCCCAAAGGCTCAGCCTCCCCCAGCATGAACAAGGGGTCATAAATATTCATGGTGCAGGCACAATGGGCAACCTACAACAGAAAGGAGTTTGTGAAGGAAGGAAAATGTTATTGAAACCATTCTGCAGCTTCAGCTACAGTAGTCAATAATGATAAATGCCAGAATGGTGATAGAGCTCATAAGATAATGGGGATGTCTGAGATATTATGTAAGCATGGGTGGATCTAGTAATGGGGAAACAGCGTTTGCTGTGGGGTTTAGCAGTGGGTTTGTGTTGAAGGGCATAAGGATGATGGTAACAGGATTATTGCCAAGGCTAATGCACACAGGCATTTCTGCGAGTACTTTTGTGTCTGTGTGGCACTTGGTGAGGCTGAGAACTGCCACTCTGAAAATTGCTGTTATTCTTGAAGGAGGTTTTCTTTTCTGTAAGTTCTGTGTTTTACACAGACCTATATTTTAGGAACACAAGAAAGATCTGCTCCTCATCCCAGGAGCAGAACCAGGGAGGGTGGTAGCATGTTTCTCACAGTCCATTGGGAGAACTTCGTGTTGCTTTTTGGCACTTGGTGCAATGCCCTAAATCAGACCTGGGCAAGACCTGCAAGGTTTCAGCCTTGGTTCTTCAGCATTCATGAGCTTGCATGCTTTGCTGTTCTGAAATCCGTCCTCACCCCTGGTGCTGCTGACTGAGAGTCTGCTCGTATGTGATTATACTTCTTTGGCATTTTTTTGTTTTATATGCTCACATGAAATCTTCAGGGGAAATGCTCAGTTTATGTAACTTCAATGTAGCTTGGCACTTGTCTTTTTACTTAACTATAGTAGTGATGTACTGACAGAAGAGAATACATTGATATTCTTTGTCGTGTTCACCTGTTAAGGCCTTGATGTGATGCATACATTTTTTTGGTCTTAATTTCTCTCCTCTGTCATTACCTCACACTGGAGTTTTTTGAACCAAGAAGGCGTGCAGCATGTTTCCTGGCAAAGTGTAAAGAGCTCTGTCAGAGGAAAAAAAAAAAAAAAGGCCTTGTAGTTGTTAGTGCTTTGTCATTTTTGATTTTCAGTTCTGGACTTCTTGACTGTGAAAATAAATATAAACTGCTCCTAAAAGGCAAGAGACTGTTTCACTAACCCATGCCAGTGCAGGGCTGTTCCCTGCCAGGTGTGTCCAGGCTGCTCTTCGTCCAAACCCTTCTCTCCCTGTTGGGAATGTGTAAGATAGATGATGTAAGATTGTGTAAGGCCAGTTCCTCTCTTCTGTTGTTTTGTCTGAAGTTCCCATTTTCCCCAGCTGAGGAGTTTTCCCCTCCAGTCACCCCCTGGCAAATGCCAGAAGAACACCATCTTATCTCTGTGCTTAGACACTCTCCAACCCAAAAGACGTCAAGGAGATGAGTAAATTATGCATATTCCTCTCCTGGATGTGAAGCTACATGTAGTAAATAATTGGCGCCCTGCAGGCAAACCATTTGTGTGATTCAGAAAGGGTAACTTGGGAAAGATTATATCAAACAGCCTTTCAGCTGCAGAGCTGGGACCAACATCTCTGACACTTCATAAAATGAACACTGTAGTTCACTTGGAAGATGCCTGCCTGATAATCCTGGGAATTTAAATCCTTTGTCTACAACCCTGACATGTGCCTCAATCCTGGCCCCAAGGGACCACCTTAGAAGGTGAATGAGTTGCAGCTTGTGCCCGTTCCAGCGTCAGCAGGAGCTCCCTGCTGGTGATCCTGGGGTCTGGTCTCCTGGAAAGTGTGTGAAAGCTCCCAGGCACAAAGGACCCAGCTTAGGTAACATTAGAAGTTAAAGACTTTTAAGTGTCTGTGACATTATTTGTGCTATTTTCAGATATTAACCTGGATAATTTCTCTTTTTCTATATCTTTTCAGCTTTTGCAGTGAAAATAGAAGTTGTCTTTCCTGGACATGATTTACAGCTTATTTTGTTTGTCAGTGCTTGGAAGTCTAATGTTAAAGTGTGACTGATTTTTTTTTTTTTTTTCCTTATTTAATCCCACTAGGAAGATCATTGGAACATTTCAGTTAACTGTAATTTTGGTTTGAAACAATATCTCCATTTAATTCTTGCAGTTCATTTGTTTTTGTTAGGGTTTTTTTCCTAGCACAAACCCTGCTAAACTTGCCTGAAGGTAATGGACATACCTCGTTCTATTAAAAATTAATATCTATATAAAAATTAATATAAGTTAAGTTGTGTCATATGAAAGTATTTGCAGGTTCAGTGTCAACGCCTGTCTTAAATGTCTTACTTTTTCAAACCCTTGATTTTTGCTGGGTTTGGGGGTTTGAGGGATTAGGGGAGGGCAGAGGGAGGGAAATGCAGTAATAAATCACAATAAACAGTTTTTTCATCTCTAAATAAATAACCAGTCCTTGACTCTGCCCCCCCAGTTGTGAACCAGTGGGCAGTTTTTGCCATCCGGAATCTGACGGAGCAGAACGAGCGGAACCAGGAGCTGATTGCAGGGCTGGAGGAGCAGGGGCTGGCCAAGGGCTCTGCCCTGGAGAGCATGGGCTTGGAGATGGAGAAGCAGGAGGGCAGGCTAATCCTGAGGTCTGCCAGGAAAAAGCCCTCCTGAGCCAAGGAGTATTTCTCTTATAAAATAGTTTTCCCTGCTCAGCCGGTCAAGATTTCCTCCTTTTCAGTCCCAGTCTGCTGGAAGTGTTACATTCCTTGTCAGAAGAGCTGCCAAATGATGCTTCTGCCTTGCTGTTGTAAACAAAAGCACACCTCTGTGTTTCCTGAACACTTGGGTAAATCAGCCTGTGCAACAAAGTCCTTCTTGTCAGTGGGTTGGAATTCTTGTTTCCTTAGTAGAAGGGTGTCATAGATGCAGTATTGAGTTGTTATAATTTCCTATGCTGAACCTGGAGATAACTGTTGTTAAAAAACTCTCCAAAGAAAGAGCTACTTTGCAGGCTGGCCCTCTCCATGTAAAAGATCTGTGCTGAGTCAGGGCTAAACAATCAAAGTTTTCAGTCATGGGACTCAAATATCTCTATTTATCTAAGGATCGATGGGATGTTGGATGTACATAAATATTTAGTGAATTAAACACAACATGCCTTCTGTGTAATTAAATTATTAGTAAACCTTCTTTTCTACCTTGTTACCTTTCAATCTTCATGACAAGTGTATTAAAACCAAAGCTGAAGCTGTTGTGGCAACAGATGCTGCATTCCTTTGCACTGGGGCATGTCTCTGTTTTGGAGACTTGGGTGTTTGTTTGAATTTTATTTGTTCCTTTGGAGGGTAAGTCAGCCCACTTTCCTTTTATTTTGCACTTCTCATGGGTTTTCTGAACTCTGGCAGACTGCTGAAGAGGTAGTTTCTCACTGTGATTAATTCTAGGAGTTTCTTTTCACCCCTCTGCCTTTCCAAAACATTGACAAAACTCATTTCCAGTTAATTAATTCAAGAGAGGCAAAAGAATGGAAGGCCCTGCCTCTTCATTTTGGATACCCTCCTATACTGTTGTTGGACCCTGCCACTGTGGAATGTGGCATGAATGAGATGGGGGGAAGGGGGGTGAAGCCGGGGTGGGGGGCACAGTTAACTCTGTGTGTGCCGTAGCTTTGCTCTGGAAGCCCAGAAGTGTAACCCTCCGTGCACGAGCAAAACAGGAATTGCAGCTCAATGTGGCTGGTGCTTGTGTCCTGTTACTGTCATCTGATTACCTCCAGTGATCTCGAACTCACAGGTCTAAGGAAAGTTAATTTGTTGGCATTTATCCCTTCTTAAACGGAAAGGCAGGTTTATGTCCTTCAACTCCACGTGTCTGTAACCAGCCTTCAGCCATGTGCATCAGCTTATGCTCCTCCAGTTCAGTGTTTTGATTTAAAAATGGAAAAAACACGTTCCTTTGAACTGAGTACTGAAAAGTGCTGGTGAGTGGAGCTGTACTGCTGAGATGGTTTCAAGTTAACTGGAGGATCTCAGTGTCTGCCCTGGTGGGACTATGGATTTGACCCAGTGGGATTTTAGACACCTGTGGGGTTCCAACACTGCTGTCTTCTGCCCTTTCTCAGGTGAACGGGGTCTAGAAAGGTATAATGGCAGTAGGAGCAAAGCCATTAACTCTTGGTGCTTTTAGTGACTTTTTACTTGGAAAACAAATGGGGAGAGAAGTGTTCTTTGTGTTAGCAAGGAGTAAACGTGACTATAAGCAAAGTGCTTTATTTGCTTTTTAAAAATATTTTGACAGGAACATTTTGTTGGGTATTAAACCCTGTTGTGGTGAAGTGCTGGTTTATAAAGTTGTGTCTTACACAGGTGGGTGCCTTTTCCTGGCTGAAGGGAAAAGGTTGTGTTTCTTCTTGAGCATGTGGCTTCTCAATGATTTCCTTAAGCCTTAATTCTTGTGTTTAGGCCAGAAGTCATTTAGCAGCATCATTAGTGTGTCACATCAGATTTACAGTTGGGTTTGGAGGGTTATTTTAATCTTTATCTCCATAACGCAGTGAAAGATTCATACTTCTCACCCCTAAGAGGGGGGAAAAAAAGAATTCTACTCTTACATATAAAAAAGAATTATTCAGAAAGCTGCATCATTCATCTTTTTAAAACAGAGTTAAACTTTTGCTAACAAAGGACCATCAAATATAGCACCATCTGAAATGAAGCTGTTTTCAATTGAGTAACATAAAGCTTCAAACATTTTTATTTTAGTGCCACTTCTTAGGAAACTCATGTTAAATGATGTAACAAACTGAGAAAAAAATATAGAGAGTTGTCTGGAACAGAAAATGAACTTTCTGTGTAAGGAAAAAATGCAAAGAATTTCCTTTTATTTAGGGTGATAAAGAGTTAAAATCCTGTTCACAAGGCAAATCCAGAGAGAACTTTGGTTGTGGAAAAAGCAGTGGGAGTCCCTCTTTCCTTTTAAGCAGATGGGAATAGACAGGGTGTTTTTTTTAACTTGACAGTTGTATACTCACCAGTGGAATATGCACGAGACTGTAAATATAAGTCAAATAATAACAAACACAAATAAAAGAGTTTTGTGTGTTTCGGTGCATAATGAAGTAATAGTTGTGTTTTCTAAAAGGGAAACTCAGGGCTTTCACAGCAGAGAACATGCTGATTACTGTATTGTGAGTGGCTGCCTTTTGATTTTCCAGGATGGATTAATTCTCGGAACACAACAGGTTCCCTGTCCTCCCCCAGTGGAGTCCCAGTCTCCATTAGACTCGTTTTATATGCTCAGGGATTAATACAGCACAGCAATCAGTCATAAAAAGCAAGCTTTAGTGAGTTTGTAAAGGGGCAGAACAGGCAGATCAAGTCTTGTGACCATCTTATTGCTTTCAAGTGCTTTCAAACAATGGTGGTCAGATTTGTTTGATTTTTTTTTTTTTTAAGGTCTATTTGTTATTAAAAGGGAATAGGGAGTTAGTTTTTTCATCATAAGTGGATAGGTTTTGGAAGAGCTTTCTTGCAAATTGTGAGAAATAACCTGAAATGTTTGCAAAGCTCTGATTTTTTTACTGCTTCTAATAATTTAGATTTGTTTTGCGTAAAGTACCTGTAAAATACGTTTTTAAATACAAGCAACAAAACCCCAAATCCCAGGCAGTTAATGCCATTGTCACAATCTTTATTTAACAGTTGATTATGTATTTTGAGGTTGGTGCAGGTGTTTGTGTAGTGAGACTCTGAAAAAAAACTCCCTGATTTGCAAATGAGAAAGTACTGAAAATGTGAGGCTGTACCCAAAATTACCTTCAGTCTTTGTACCGAGCCTGAGCTGTACCATTGGGTTAGAATTCACTGTCTGCTTAGAGTAGACTTCTTTGTATTAAAAGGGGGAATTTATGAAGGAATGTAGAAGAATGCATTTTTAGGAATAAATTCCTCCCTGTGAGGGTGGGGAGGCCCTGGCACAACTGTGGTTGCCCCATCCCTGGAAGTGTCCAAAGCTAGGTTGGATGGGGCTTGGAGCAACCTGGGCCAGTGGAAGGTGTCCCTGCCTGTGGCAAGGTGTTAGAAGCAGATGATCTTTAAGGTCCCTTCCAACCCAAACCAGTTTGTGATTCTATTCTATAATTTTACCACAGATGGAACTAGGAAAGGAAGAAGTCACTGTATTGCCATGCTGCAGTTCAGGCTAATTCAACTCCTGTGTGCTGAGAATTATCTTTCAAGGGAGAGTGGAGGATCCCTGCTCTGGGCGCAAGCACAAACCTGAGCTCCCCGTGACTGTAATTGTGAGGGACAGAGAAGAGCTGGTCAGAGGAGAAGCGGGAACAGGTACAAGGGTGGTTATTCACGGAGCAAGAACAGTCTGAGAGGGGCTGGCTGGGCTTTAAGGCCCCTTCCAGCCCAGCCCATTCTGTGCTGCTCTGATTCCCTTGCCTTTCCCCTCCCTTTCCAATGCCTCATCCTCCCGTGCAGTGATCATCCCTGTGTGTGCCGGGCACCGGATCCCTGCGGTGCTGTCCAGGGTCCTGACGAGCTGCCCAAGGCGCTGCCAACGAGCCTGCTGTGGGGTCATCCGGCTCCAGTCGCTTGGAGCTTGGCAGAGGCAAAACCATTCCAGGGGAGGCTGTTCATGCGTTAGGCTTAACTGGTTTCTCCAGGGGAGCTTCCTCTCCCAGTGATAACATCCAGGACTTTATGAGGGTGAGAAACTGGCACTGTTTTCTGTGTATGTCAATAGTATCCCTAAAATCAATTTTTTACAGACTTATCTATTCCCAGCATAAATGTGAGTGATCCTCTGGCATAAACCAGCCCTAATTTGGCCGTATTTAAGCTCTGAAAAACCTTAGTTTATATATTGAGAGCAGCCCTGAGAGCTGGGCTACTAAATTTGCTGAATTAATATTCCAGTCTTGAGTCCAGTGTCTGTACAGGACCTTTTCCACATCTCACTAGTGTGGTGCTGGGAAAGAAGGCAAGGACTGAGGGATTCCCAGCACTTCCCTCAGAGCTGCCTGGTGGTGTCCATCTGATGTGGGACTGCCCAGACTGCAGAAGGCAGCAGCAAATGGGTGTGGATCTTGAGGGGTGAGAGAGGGGGGAGTTCAGGTCTCCTGGAAGATGGAGAACACATTGTCAGTCAGATGAGAGAGTACAGTTAGTTTGCATCATTCCTCCTGTTCTCTGCACACTTGCAGAAGTTTGCTGTCTCTTAGGAAGAGCCTCCCCTCTCCAGACAAAGAGAAAAGAGATGTCAACTTCCAAATGTAATTTGGGCAGGATTGGTTCTGCACTGCATTTAAATGCCCTATACAGTCATGGAATCATTAAAGTTGGAGTCCTTATTGGAATCAAGGATACTCTGCAGTAATGCTCAGCATTTTCTGCAGCTTTACAGCTTACTTTAAAAGTAGTACATAATTCAGAAAAAAAATTAGTTATAACATTTAAACAGTACAGAGAAAATATACAAATAAATCAGGGAATTCTAGTTTTGCATTACTTTTCATAGGAGGGAGAGACAAAGGGAAGCCTGGAACATTTAGAATTAACGTGCTGTTTTTTTGCTGCATAGCATCTCAGCTGACTTCAGAAGTGCAGCTACTGCTGCACTGGTGATGCCATGGGGACATCACAGAAGTTCCTGAGCAAGACACATATAATTTGCACTTAGCAGTGTTTAAACTTCAGATGACTTCCATAACATGGTTGTGTTAAACTTTGAAGTTTCTTTTCATTTTTGTAGCACAAGCAAACATCGATTTAGAGACAAAATTGTACAACAGGGATTTCTGCTTGAATTGTTCCTTTTGTCATTCAGGAATTATTTCAACCTGTTTGTCCACTTGCAGAATTGTTATGCAATGCCTTTAGTTTATCCAATCTAAACCTACTCTCTGTCAGTTTGAAGCCATTCCCTCTTGTCCTGTCCATGCTTTAGTAAATAGTCTCTCTCCATCTAAGTCCAAGTTGTCAGTGTTAGGGGAAAAAAAAAAAAATTCAATCAAATTTTGCAGATCGAGGCACTGTGGCAAGCAGTAGCTTATTATTTCAGGGTGATTTTAAAAGAAAAACAACCAAGCAATCTGAAATTGTTGCTAAACCATTTAAAAAATCCTGTTTTCCCATTCATGGAATGGAAGGGGGGTGGTATTTCTGTCCCTTAGCCCCTTTATTCTGCACCATGTGCTTCTTCTGCACATCCTATTTTTGCTTAGAAGTGAGGTTGATTTATATAAACAAGGCAAAAAAAGAGTGTCATCAAAACTGCAGCACATTCTTCGTCATTCTCAGTATTTGTGTAGCATCCAAACATCGACTTCCCTCTGTTTTCCGTACCTTGTAAATTCTTGTGTACAGGAGTTGTTGATTACTACGTTTGGACAGACCTTGGCACCTCCTCTCAACTGCTCAACATTAAATTTTTTTTAATAAGTGGGGGTTTTAGCCCCATATTTTATAAAGTGGTGCAGTTCTAGTCTTTGACCCAAGCTTATGTCTGTTTTATGATACCAGGATATGTCTGAAGTGTCCTCCTGAGTTCTGAGTACTTTTCATTGCCAGGGCTTTATTCTAAATTACAGCCATCTGCTGTGAGCCTGCACCCCATGGGTTAATGTGTATTTTGATATTAGGACAAGCTTTCATTATGTTTTCCCTGTTTCCCCCCTTCTCCCACCCCCCNCCTACTCCCCACCCCCCCCCCCCCACTTTCTAGTTGAGCTCTTGTGGTGACCACAAACAGGTGCATGTCTTACAGAGGGTCTCATTCTGCAGCTCCCACTGGTGCCCGTGGCCTCCTGAACTCCCCTTTGGTGCCTCCTTCCCCCTCAATCATTTTCATGAATGATAGCTTTTCAGCACCCTGGGAACAGCTTGTTGGGAAAAACACTCGTCGTGCGGTGCAGGCAAATCCTACACATTTCTCCAAGGGGGTTTTATGAAAGGGCTGGTTCTGTGTTGCAGGTGTGACGTATGGGCAGCCCCCACCTCCCTGTGGCTCCCCCACTCCTGCCTCTCGGATTCACTGGGAGAAATCTGCTTCTTAATAATGCTAGGGGTCTCTCGCCACAGGTGCTTCTCAATTAAAATCCACTTTGTTTAAAAACTGGAGGCTTGTTTAACTGAGCCCCTGGGGAGACTTGTCAGATCCGGGGATAGGTGACACAAATGGATTGGTGACCCTGTGGGGCTGCATTGAGAATGCCATATCCTGGGGGACCAGAGGGCAGCGTCGCTCTTCAAACAAATCCCACATTTGAGAAGCCCTGGTGGAATCCCCGGGACTTGGCGTTTTCAGCGTGGGGCCTTTTTAATCCAGCTTTTAGCATTTTGTTTTGTTCCTGCTACCCTTCTCACCCCCCTCCCCTCAAGTACTTTCTCCTTCTTTCTAGTTCTGCTTTAGCTATTTAGAAAATACAAAGGTAAAAGGAATATTATTTTTTTTTTCCTAGGAACAGTCTCTCTTTAGTATTCTAAAGGTATTTGCAAGAAATTAATTGGTATGGCAAAGCAGGGTCTGGGCAGGGGGAACCTTTTATATATTTGGAAAAAAAAAAGTTGGAAGTTTTAGAATAATGATTTTTTTTCTTTTTTTCCTTTATTTTCTCTTTAAACAGAAAGGAAAATGTACTTTTGGGTGATCTGATCTTTTCCTTGCCCTCTTAGACGTGTATTTTTAGCATTTTGAACACATGTAATGTCCTCAGATACTGCTTACCAGAGTACTTTGAACTAACTATAGAGGGTGGATGGGATGACTCAGGGGCCTGGTAATTGAATGCGGAGCCTTTTCACCTCCAAGTCCCCAGTTTGAATCCAGCCCAAGTTGGAGCGACCTCGTGGTTACCCTCAACTGGGTGTTTAGTGGCCTGTCTGAAGTGAGTTGGTGGTCCCAGTCCAGCTCTCGGCAAAGAGCTGCCACATCACAGCGGCCGCGGCCGCGCCGGTGCCAGCTGCACGCGGGGCAGTGCCGGGCGCGGGGCAGGCCCCGCTGAGCCTCGTCTGCTCTGCTGCCCGAGCGGGGCCCCAGAACAGAGCCGGGCTCCTGCTCCTGGAGCTGGTTGGTGCTGTGTGCCCGCCGTGCTCTCTGCCTTGGCTGCTCCCGCAGCACCCGGCGCTGCAGCAGGGCCTGTGGCTTGGGGTTTGCTCTGCCCTCCTGTGCAAGACCTGGGCTCGGGGCATCCCACACAGCCTTTGTCAGCTGGATTAGTCTCCTGACATCTCTGCTAAGGCTGCCAAAAGTAAGATTCTTCACAGTTGCGTGTGCAGGGAAGGGACCGGAGCTGGGGAAGGGGCTGGAGCAGCAGGAGCGGCTGGGGGGGCTCAGCCTGGAGAAAAGGAGGCTCAGAGGGGACCTTCTGGCTCTGCAACTCCCTGACAGGAGGAGAGCTGGGAGGGGTCTGGCTCTGCTCCCGGGGAACAAGGGAGAGGAGGAGAGGAGACAGCCTCAGGCTCTGCCAGGAGAGGTTCAGGTTGGACATGAGGAGGAACTTCTTGCTGGAAAGGGTGGTCAGGCCTTGGAAGGGGCTGCCCAGGGAGGTGATGGAGTCCTCACTCCTGCAGATGCCCAAGAAAGGCCTGGCCGTGGCACTCAGTGCTCTGGGCTTGGGGACAAGGTGGGGATGGGGCACCTCATCAGGGTAGACTTGATGATCTTTTTCAACCCTAATGGTTCCGTGGTTCTATGATGGTTCTATGATTTCCGTCCATTTGTTTGATAACAGCAGTCACACTGGTCGTAGGTTTCCCTTCCCAGAGTTTCCATACCACCCCATCATTTTGCAGTTCTCTTTCTGAAGTAGTTTTACATTTTATCCCTAAAGAAGCTTTTTTTTCTAAAGCTACCCCAAAATGTAGTCATTTTCAAAGTGTGAGGATAACATACATAATTGTGACATTGTAAACCGTTTATAGCTGAAAAAAAGAAACTTGAATAAATATCTTGTATGTCGGGAGTTTTAAAGTATAACCCCCATGTGTAGTCTGAATGGTGCTTTAATGGATTCCAAAGTCCACAGAAGATCCCTCTGCTGGCAGTAAGATTTTGGGTTGATGCACAGATCTGTGGCAATCCATTTGCAAGATCATGATAATTTTCACATATGAAAGTGGAAGTAAACGTGGTTTACAGTATTTAAACTGTAGACAATTCTTTGTGAAAATGGGGAATTCACAATCCAGACCCCATATTCCATTCAGGACAACAATAGTAACACAGTTCTAATCAAAATACAGTGTTTTCTTTCCCTAAGAAAACTAAAGGTACCCTAAGGTACTAAACTAAGGCCCTTAGAAACCCATTTCTGATTTTTTTGCCCCAACTTTTAACGTTAACGTGGTTTCTGTAAAAATAAACAGCCCCTCAAAGTATTGGCAGCCCAAACAGAGAAGCTGAAATTGAAGGTAACAATAGTGACCTTATGAGGTTTTTTTCCTCTGACTTGAAAAAAAACAACTGAAGTAAAGAGCACAAATAGAAATAATGTAGGCTTTAAGCTGTTGGTTCCTGGTGTTGGTAAAAGGGTAAGGAAGGATCTCTGTAATAGGAGGTTTAAGTATTGCCTGTAGAAGAGGACAGGGGTTGCAACTTTTGGAATCTGTGCACATCCAAGTAACTAGTGGGGCTGATTTCCTCATTTCTGGTCACTCACTCATAAATGATGAGGTCAGGTTTCACTGGGAGGGGATGGATTTTGAGTGTCTGTGAGGAATATGGTTTCTTTTTGGCCATCAGGAGGATATAAGGAGGCAGGTGGGAGAGCAGGTCTCTGGCTGGGAGCAGCACAACTGGAGCTGAAGGGAAACCAGGCTGGCTCAGGGCTTTCTCTTACCTTTTGGACATGAAGAAAACGTCAGGAAAACAACTCCTGAAAGAGTCTACAAGGAGAATCCTACACTGGCTGGTATCTTGAGCAGTCCAGGAAAGAGGCAAAAATCATTGTTGCTTGCAGATCTGGAAAAGTGAGTAAAGCTGAGAAGGTATTGGAAATTATTTGGCTCAGTTGTGAAAAAGCTGTGTCACTTATCAGGAGCTGACAGTGGCAGATGTTCCCTCTGTAAAGCTGAGGCAGCAGGGAGGACTGTGCACAACTCTACCCCGAAAATGTGTTCATGGGGGAAGTGCTGGAAGTCTGGAGGAGATAATTCTTCTAAATAATGATGGTTTTATGGACAAGGTCACGCTCTCCTCTCACCAAGGAAGATGGAAAGAACTGGAGTGGAAAGAGCTGGCAAGGTCAGTCTGTCTTGTTGTCACAAGAGTGGCAGGAAGGAGACCTCCAAACAAACCAGAGCCCCAGGAGTGAGGCAATCACCGTTTCTTCCTGCTCACATCAAATTCCTGTTCCAGGCATTTCCAAATAAGGGTGAGGAACTGAGCGCTGCAACCGCAAGATGACAGTGCAAGGCTGTTGAAACCAACACTCCTTTTGCCTTCGCTTTGAAATAATCCATGTCCTGCCATGAATCAAAGTGCCTCTGTAACCTACCATGCTCCAAAATAGACTGACAGGAACATATACAAATCCTCCTGGAAAAATAAATGACGAGAAAAGATTTATCTGGCAATTCTGGAGCAAGAACGATTGGCAAGTTTCACCATTGACTCAACGTGATTTTAATGATGGGCTGCTTGTTCATCTCAAGGGAAAAGATGTCACCGTGTGTCTTCTGTGACACAAAAAGGCACACAAAAAGCACATGGCAAGGGTAGTTTTTACATAATGGTAACAGTAGAAACAAACAAGAAAAGAGAATAACGGAGTGAATTTCCTGTCTAAAATGAGTTAATCTGAGATCAGTGGAGCTTTGCTAATCTCCACCAGCAAAACATCTGCCTTGCCACCCCTACCCTCAGAACCCTCCCCTTTTCTTCCCGGTGTTACAGCAGCGATGAGCTGTGGAATAGATCAAACCACTGTGCTGCTGAGGTAAAGGAGGGAAGGGCAGTTTCAGCCTGTAAGATTAGGGCAGTGCTGTCAGGGCAGGAGCAGCTCAGAGTTTGCCAGTACTTGAGCCCACTTATGCCTTGTAGACACTTCTAAATATTCGGGAAATCTTTCAGTGATGTGTGGATTTCAAAAGCTATCTGGTGGCCTGAATGTCCCTACCCAACAATTAAACCAATAAATTCAGAGGCCAGTCTTTAAAGTTCAGAGCTTCAGATGCTGCCACTGGTGCATTATTCATGGGTTTGGTTTTTCCCTTTGATATCTCTCTATGGTGTGATCTGTATAGCAGAAAAGAGCCCACATCTGTCTGTTTACACCACCCTGGAAATTCCTGTGGGCAACCAAAAAAGTCAACCACAAATAACTGCTGGGCTACCAACAAACATAGTATCTGGAGTGCCTCCACCCACCTGCCATTGGGCAGATTCCTAAATCTCATTGGAAATGGGAAAAATGAGATCAGGGTGGGAGGGAGAAGTAGAGAGAGGGATGGGGGGAAGGACTAAATTGAAAGACTAACATGAAATTAGCAGAACTGCTATAGTATTGATTTTTTTTTTTTTTTTTAAAGTAGAGTGAGTCACATGTGGGCCCTGAGCTGAGCGTCACATCATGGCACATGACTCGTTGTGGGGTTGGGGCTGAACCCTTTAGAGTGGACAGGTTCTTCTGAGCTGTGTCCTGTTGGAAGGTGGACAGGAAACATCTTTTAAACCGTCTGGAAAATTCATGAACAATTCTCCAGGGGGATGCTGGGAGAGGCTGTAAATTCTGGGTTTGCCCAAGGCACTGGGGCCTCCAGTCATTCTCGCTTTAACTGCGGAGTCTCTTTATATTGTTGTGAGTCTTGGAGAGGGTTACAATTTCCACTGGTTCAGAAAGCTTCTCAGTGCTTCCAGTGATGAATTCCTAACCTAAACCTTCACTCACACAGGTATTATTTTTCATATCTGTATACCTGAACTAAAGTGCTTAGGTAATGTTCTCAAAATCAATGGAAGTAGTTATGGGGCTTAAAAGCAGGCACCCACCAAGCTGGATCTCATCTTATGGCCCTTGCATCCCTGAGAGGTATGGAAATTATTCTGATTTATTACACTGATCCTACACTGTGCTTCTTGATTGGCAGAGTTCAATGAGCTTTGGCTGTTATTTACCTCACACTGGTGTTCAATCACTGGATGTTTCACTTTAACTTGATGCACAATTAAAAAAATAAAGCCACAGTGTAGATAATACAAAGATTTCGTTGTCCATTCGTATTTTTTCAGTCAGGTGTTGCATCTATTTTTGAGCCTTCAGTTCTTGGTGAGGTAATTTTTCCCTGGTGCAGATCATCTCATGTGCTGGACTGTACCACGCCGATGTTGACTTGTCCACTTGGAAATCTGTTGCTCTTACAGCTTTGATTTCCTGAGTCTGGGGAACAGTTTTCCCCCTTCTAGTTGTGTTCAATTTTCTGAGAAATACTTTTTTAATTCTGAAGAGTAACATGTCATAATCATTTTCTATGAGGAGACATTGACACTTGCTAGGATCCTGTGACCAGGTGATCACACTGCCCACATCCTGGACTCCTCGAAAATAAAAAATAAAAAAAATGTGAACTTTTTTTTTTTTTAATGTAAGGTTTTTTTCTTCATCTTTCTCTTAAATCAAAAACTTGAAAATTTGATTGTTTTGTTTTGTTTAGTTTTTAACTACTAAACCCTTTATTTATGCCAGCTGAAAATGTAACCAGTTTTTG
This sequence comes from Tyrannus savana, assembly GCA_013399735.1. Classification (NCBI taxonomy): domain Eukaryota; kingdom Metazoa; phylum Chordata; class Aves; order Passeriformes; family Tyrannidae; genus Tyrannus; species Tyrannus savana. The sequence goes on from VXAW01007136.1 coordinate 824,164, forward strand.
GATTGGGGTGCCCCTTTGGCTCTTCCTGACTCTCTCCCTTGTCCTGTTGATCTCTGTTGCAGAAGACGGCCACAATTCCTCCATTCCATGCAAATTCGAGGTGGTGCTGGGGTCTCTGGCAGGTTCCCAATACAGGTCTCAGATGACTTGAGTCCTTCCCGTGGGTCCCTGGGCACGTTATTGAGCAATGGCATTCTCTGGTGGCAGTCACCTGTGCAGGGAGTAAACGGTGCGGCCCTCGGTGATATCCTGCGCCGGGAACGCACGGTTGGCCTCCGCTGTGTCAACAACCCCTCACGTCCTCAGAGGCAGAAATGCCAACAGAATTCTCAAACTGACTAATAAACAGGTTGCTTTATTACTTGTTTCTACCTTGAGTGGCAAGATTAAATCGAATTTAAAAGACTAGCATAAGAGGAGAAGGCATACAGGTAAGCATAGAGCGGTTGTTTATTTATTCATTGTAAATATGCTTATTTTGAGGCTGGGGCGTGGAAAGGGAGACCAGCAGAGGAGAGTGAATTACATTTAGATCTTTTTTTTTCCACTGACTAAGGGAAGGTTTGTCACAAAGATAACTTCCTCATCAATAACTTTTGCCAGCCTGTGACGTACCTTACTGATCATACTCAGATCTGCTCACACAAGCAGAGTGTTTATGCAACAAAATGTCGAGTAACACTCTCCTGAAAACTGGGACATCTTTGATTATGCAGTGTAGTGTGAAGTTCGTAGTGTAATAAGTCTTTTTTTTCTATTTTATTCTCCCTTTTGAAAACACATGGATAAATGTTTTGTAAAGCTCTGAAAGCTCCCTGTTGCTCCAGGCCCTTGTAAATAGTCTGCCTCTATCTTTCCTGCAGGCTCCCTTTAGGTACTGGACGGGAGAGTCAGGTCACCCAGAGCCTTCTCTTTCCAGGCTGAACAATCCCAACTCTCCCAGCCTTTCTTCCAAGCAGAGCTGCTCCATCTCTCTGCTCATCTTGGTGCCTCCTCTGGACTCTCTCCAGCAGCTCCATGTCCCTCCTGGGCTGTTCCCCGAGGCTGGAGCAGCTCTGCAGGTGGGGTCTCACCTGAGGGGGCAGAGGGGCAGAATCACCTCCCTCACCCTCTGCCCACGCTGTGGGATCAGCCAAGCACACGGGGGCTTTCTGGGATGGGGCATGTCCAGCCTCTCACCCACCGGCACCCCAAAGCCCTTCTCCCAGTGCTGCTCTGGCTGAGACTGTCCTGAGATAAATGTAATGGCCACCAGGTGGGTTGGGACCTCTGAGAGGGAGAAGCCCAGCCTTCCTGCCTGGATTCCACCAAGGGTGGAGGTGACAGCACTGGGTGCTGGGAACAGAGCACAGATCCCAGTGTGCTTTTCTGGGTTTTCCAGTATTATTCAGTGTGGATGAATGACCACCCTTTGCTTTGTCATCAGAGAATATTTATGACCATCGGAGCAGGGCTGGGTTCCTGGAGACGGGATAACGCGTGGCTTTGTGCTGCCAGACAGAGAGTTCCTCTCGGTGGTCACACCAATGTTTTTTCATACTCCCACGGACACCACAACTTTTTTGGATAAGGAAGAACATGATGGAACACAGATGAGGGAAAGAAATGGCCTCAGAGAACTTGGATACGTGGGGGTATTTTTACCCTTTGGGGTTTTTTCTTCCTGAATTTCAATGAGTGACTTATTGGAAACTTCTTTGGGTTTGAAGTGCTTTTTTTCTTGTTCCACACACACAAAACTGTTTTGGGTTGTTTTGTTTGTCTTTGTTTATAATGCAGCTGAGATAGGGTGACTTGATATTTTTAAAATAGAAAACTGATGCCTTCTGAGGGAATGGGGGGAAGAGAGGGGGATTTTACTAGCTGGAAACATGGGTCATGCCAAGGACAGCTTGTTGCTGTGAAGGGTGTGCTGGAGATGGTGGGGAGGATTATGTGGAAGCTGGCATGGAGGGAAGAGCAGAGCTCCTTCTCCTTGAGTGCCAAATCCACTGATTCTCCCAGTGCAGGATCACAAGGGTTCCTCCACCACAGTCACATATCTCTTTTTATTTATTACCCTTATTTTGCCCTCTTTCTTTTAAGGCAAATTCTAGATTAAACTTTTCCAACCACGGCGTTAGCGACTATCAGGCACTGAATGCCAAGCAGATGCCTTCTGTTTCACTCACTGTGCTCCTGCTATCTCCTGTCATTCCATAAAAATAAACCTACAAGAGAAAAATACCCTGTCTTATCGGTGAGGTAACAAAGTGAATGGGATTATAAATTCAATTTTGTGAATTGCTAAACAGGAGAACCCTCACAGAAAATGCTCAGCATCTTGTCCCTTCTTGTTTTGATCAGTACTGGAACCTGTGAGGCACTGGGAGCTTAAGAGCATCTTCTGGAGGCTGCCCAGCACACCCTGGAGTAACAGCAAGTTGTCAGAGAAAGAAGTTGTCATTGAGTTGTCCAGTGTGTTGTGGAGCAGGAGAACAGTTTGCCAATGACTGAGTGTCTTCCAGAGATTGGTGATCAAATGCTCAGCTTGAGTCTCCACACGAGGCCTGTTTGCTTCCTCCTTGTGCCTGTTGGGAAAAGCGTGGTCCTGTTTTCCGTGTTGTGCAATTCAGTTCATGAACAGCATGAGTGAGGTATTCCTTTCAAAGCCATCACCCTTGGGAGAACGTCATAGTTGGAAAGGAATATTTCCTCACAATTTCTATGTCTATATTAAAAAGAACGTGCAAATGCTAATGTTGACAAGAGATCACTGTAGGGTCTCTGATGGTAATACTCTTTCCCTTCTTTGCTGTCATGGTCATTCCACAGCTCCCTGAGTTTTCTATGGGAACTATTCTGACTGGAGACAGGGAATAGAAATTAATTAAATAAAATCTGTTCAAAGGTTACTGAATAACACATTTCCAGTGGTGCTGGTGGGGTTCAAACACAAATTTTTGCTGGTGGACTGAGAGAGAGGGAGAAGGTGGCATTGGTTTTACATATCCATGATCACCTAATTTTGATTTTGTTGTTCCAGAAAAAGTTGAGATTTCACATATTTTGAGAAGTTCAGCAAAGGTACACTTTGTGCACAGGCACTTCAAAGATCAGCAGATGCTGAGTGCGCCAGGAAATAATGTTGGACAGGGCACTATTACAGTCATTCTTTCTACCACTTCCTCTCAAACTGATGTAAACAGTCCTTTCCCTTGGGAAAGGGAGAATGCGGAGCTCAAGTGATCAATATGTGGCTTTGCTGTGGTTACTTGGGAAACTTCATCCCTGAAATCTTTTTTAATCACAAGTTTTCTGGCATCCTTTGACAGGACCTAGCTTTTCATTTCTGATCTACTGTAAGTTATGGAATTTGGCTAATAGGAACAAATCTGGATGAGCTGGTTTATGGAACAATAAACGTAGGTATGTGTGTTTGTGAGAATTAAGAAATTTTAAAAAGATGAGTAATGGCTATTTTTAAAATAGTGTTTAATTTATGTTTTAGATGCACTATGGAGTTCCATATTCATTTATTGCTCTATACAGACATTTTTCAAGTTGTTTTTTTTTTTCCCTCAGCACTTTTAGCGGATGTGTGGAAACTGGAGTTGATGGCTTCTGGCACATCAGGATCTGACTTAGGCAGACCCTGAGTGAGGCAGTGCCGTGTGAACACGAGGTGCAGCAGCTGTTTCACGGTGATCAGTGCCAGGACACACTGGTGTGCAGTGCCTGGGCTGTATTTGTGCAGTGCCTGGGCTGTATTTGTGCAGTGCCTGGGCTGTATTTGGGCTGTGCTGTGCAGCTGCAGACAAATCACACCAGGGAGGCTGCGCAGGGCACACAGTGACTCGAGCAGTAACAACCAGCTGAGTTTGCCTGCATCCCTCCCTTGCACTCTTTCATTTTCCATGTTCTCAGCTATCCCAAATGAAAGGTGAAAGCTTTGGGGTTTTTTCCCTGGAATTGAAGTTCTACAAAGATACGTCTGCAGAGGTCCCTCCGGGAGCACCCGCAGCTCGTTCCTGCAGTGGGAGTTGCTGGGTGCCAGGTGAGTGTGGGTCTCCCAGACCATGCTGGGAAGGGCTCCTGAACCACAGGTATCTTGCAGACACCACTGCACAGGTGAGACTTCCATGCCATGCTGCCAGATTTGCAGGCTTGGCAGGCAGATTGCGAGGCACCTCGTGTTCAGGAGGCTGGGCGAAGAGCGGGTCTGTGGGGTTGTGTTCGTGGGACTGAGGAGGGGGGGCTGCCAGTGCTGGGGGCATGGTACGAGATGCTCCTGGGGCTCCATCCAGGTTTGAGGGGCCATTAGGGCTGGTGAGGCCCAACATGGGGCTTGTTGGAGGTAAGAGCTGGTGTTTTCAAATGGTATGGAGAGCAATTTTAATGGTGAGTGCAAACGCTGTATACAGGTACAAAATAATAACACCAGTTGGAAGGCACAGTAGCCTTGTGGTTCCCACAATGAATAGAAATCAGGAGTCCTTGAATCAGTTTTTGGCTTTGCCACAGACTTCCTGTATTACTTTTCAGGCAGTCACTTAATCTTTGCATCCACCATCTGTGAAACAGCCAGGCTTGGAACAGTTAGCCTTTGGAAGCATGTGTCTAATTCAGATGTTATTATGAAAGTTAAATATTAAGGAACTGTTACATTATCATAGGATAAAACCACCCCCAATCTATTTTCACTGTGAACTTTTTTCTTTTGCTGTTACATGGTTTTTCAGGAAGTACAACATTTTCACTGCATAAAAATAAGTTAAGCAGAAATTCACGATGCACGACATGAGAGCTGTACTTATGGACTTGATGTCTGACACTGGAAATAAGAGACTCATGTTAAATGCCCCTGGGAAGACTTCAGAGCTGATTGTTCAATAAAACGAAGCACAGGTCTGGGCATTAAAAGCAAACAAATAATAAAAGACTTTGTAGAGATGAGCCCCCAAAGCTGTTTTTGAAGTTCCACAGCCTGTGTCTAACTCCCCTCATTCCCTTGTTGACAGGGATGCTGCTCTGAGTCCGTTGTTCAAATTTCCACCAATATTCTGTGTCAGAGAAGGAAATAACTTAGATAAGATCAATTTTCAAACATGTTTCTTCAGGAAGGAACTAGAGAGCACTCTTGAAAACTACCTAAAAATTCTCATCTTTGGGAAATTAAAGGAACTGCTGTGTGAGATGAAAAATGTCAATATATTTGGAGGACAGGTGAGTTTGTTTGCCAAAGTTGACTCATTTGCAAACTTCAAGTCTGTCTTTTGCTGTGCATGGTCAGTTTATGAGGAGGTGCTCCCAGCTGTGGGAAGCACTGATAAATGTCACTGTGATTTACACTCCTCACATGGTGGTACACGGAAGCTTCCTGTGACGCCTGGCAATTTGTCTATGTGTGCGAGAGGATGACAGAGACTTCTGAAAAGGATGGGTTTAACTCTGTCCGTGGTCATGGATGCTGTGGATGGTGGTAATTAGCTAGCTGAAGTCTGGAGGGGTACATCTCCCCTGCAGGTGTTCTGCAGCACAGTCCCACACACCCAAATGAGCAGTGATGCCATATATGGGGCCGTATATGTGCCCTTAGAAACCAGCAGTCCCCTGAGCCCCCTCTGTGAGTGTCCTTGTTCTAACTGAGGAGAAATTTCACACATAAAGGCAGCTTCTGAGGAGTGGAACCCTGAGAGCCACATCTCACCCCTCCCCAGCCCTAAGAAAGCAGCACGAGTGTAATTATAACCCATAAGCTTTTACAGAATTTCAAATACTTCACCTGTGTTGTGTCTGCTTTGTCACGTGCACTTTTGTGTCATCCCTGAAATATCCTGCCTCAGCCATGTCAGCTTGCATGCTGGAATTTTCTGGGGTGAAATACTTATTAGGGAAAGACATCATCTTTTTTTCTCCACTGAGTATTTAATATGCTCCACAGACTATTTCAGACTAGTTGTGAACAACTCCAGAGACATGTTTTGGTGAACTTCTGCTCCAAGACCTCTAAGGTAGGACTCTTTCCAAGAACTCCAGAAAGCATGCCTAGAACCTCCGAATCAGGGAGGTGTTTCAGTTGGAAAATCACTCACCTTTAGTGGAAAAATCATCGTTCCTATTCTTTGGATGGCCTTATGTAAGATACAAACCTGAAAACCAGAGAGCTCCTGCAGCTTCTGGAAGAGCTGCGAGTCTGCCTGGTTGTGCTCTCGAGTGGTTTGGCACAGCTCAGGCAACACAGAGCTTTGCTCCAAGGCATCTCTGTGCCCCTGCCCTGTCTGCTGGGACACGTGGGCTTGGTGATGTCTTAAACCTACCCTGAATTACTTGTGTGCCTTGCTGCAGTAGCATCTTCCACAACATCTGCTGGGCTTCTTCTGCGAGCAGAGGTGGTATTTTGCGTCACTGGGGTTGATCAGCAGATCTGGCTGCTGCCTGTATCACTCTGTGAGCTCTAAAATGCTTGGGATGGTTTTGCTTCCTTTCAGTAAAATTGTCAGGAAGAAAGCCCTGCTAAAAAGGAGGCATAATTGAAATGTAAAGCTTTGGCTGGAGGTCTGCTACACTGCAGGGCTTCATGCACAGTGGCAGACTTTCAGCCACACAGAGCCCTGTGACAGGGGGCACTGAGGTCCCTCCTGCAGGAATCCCATTGCCAGGAGCAGCTTGACCTGTGCAGGAACCTCACAGAGGAGTGGCAGAAGTCACTGCTTGGAAGGGCCAACTGGACTTTCTGTGGTAATACACTTGGGAAGTACGTGTTATAATGGACCATGGGTGACCTAAAAGGTCCTTTCTACCCATTTTCTCTGATGCATATACTGAACCATAAATACCCCATGACCCCACTAAATCCACACTATCAGGCAAAAGGCTACATTTTAAATTACTCATTTGATGATCAAACGATTTCTGTGCCTGATAGTGTCTCTGACAGTGAAAGGCAACAGAATCACTTAATTAAAAATCTAAAGCAAAGTACTAATAATACATGTTATCTCGCCAAAACCACAGTCGTCTCCCCTGCAGCTGTAGGATTTGCCAAAAAAATAGAAAACCATAGAATAATGATTAGAAATGCTTTCCAGCCTTCTAGCTTTAGGCAATACATTACCAAAATATGATTCTTAATAGGAATATTGTGAGGAGCATCATCATTTAGGAACCTTGCCAGCAGGCACTGGATTAATCTTTTTTTTGTTGTTATCGTTGCAGGCTGGCAGTACTTCTCTCCAGATGTACCATTTGGCACATTAAACAGTTCTTTTCTTAGAAGGGGAACCTATGGTTTTGCCATGTAATGCAAAACACCAATGGAATCACTACATAAGCAAAATGCCAGTAATGGTACAGTGGTCCAGCCACAAACATTGGTATGTTAATTTTGTTTTATTTTTCCCAGTGTGTCATCTGTAGCGCTGTATTTTGTACCAGGACTATGGCTGGGCTGTTCAGTATCAGATTTTAAAGTGTGTTTTCAGTGAGAGGTTTAAACTAGGAAACTAATGGTTGGGGGTTTTTTTTTCTACTTAATATGAATCTAATTATCATTTTAGCTTGATTTTAGAGACGAGGCCAAATTTCCCCCTCAGTTATAGCTGTTCTACCTTTCAGCTGTATGCATGCACTTTTGGTAATGGTATTCAAATACACTGGCAAGCAAATGGGCTGTGGCTTATACTTGCCATTGCTTCCTACGATTAACTAGGCCTTCAATTAAAATTTTGATTTATAAGTAAGAAGATTAATATAATTATAACATATTCAGTTTGTATATGGAAGGCAGTGACTGGCCTTCTATGCTGTCTTAGTTCTCTAATGGATCATCACCAGTCCTTGCAGAGGCAGCAATAGTAGCTCTTATGTGGCATTTGTTGTATTCCAAATTACTTTCTGAATTTGTTCTATCCTATTGACACGGTATGGAAAGCAAAAAAGGTGCAAAACTACTTGTTTTCAGTTCCTCTGTGTTTTTGGCAGCAGCAGAAGTTGGGAGGGATGACACATGGAGGGGTTTTCTCTGTGTCCCTCTGGGTTTGCATGCCAAAGCAGAAAATGAGTTGTTCCTGTTTTACACTTGACTTCTCTAGATGAGGATGGGGTTTAATCTACCATTTCTTGTGCAGACCTTGTTCAGGGCATCCAAGGTATTTGGCCTAAGCTGGCTCGCTTTTAGACACTTCTTTTGCAAGCTGGGGTCTGTTTGCCCACCCCTCCTACGTCAAGGGATCACAGAGCATGTTCCTCTTTCCTACCACTGTTGCCCTGCTGTAACAGTTCTGATGCCATGAGCCTCGTTTCTAGTTTAGAAGGGAAATGTGGCCATGCTCTCTTATCAACTAGCTAAAACCACAGCAGGTGATAGGCTGCATTCCAAGGAGTGAGTGCGTGCCCTGCCCTCCTTGAGGCAGTCCTGCTTCTTGCCACCTTAAGATCTGAGGGCTGGTCGTTGGGAAGCGTCTCCACATGATCATTTAGAGACTCAGGATGGTAAGAAATGCTTTTTCACCTTGCAAAATAGTAACATTACTGTAATTTGCTTGACTGGTGAAGGACAGCAAAGAAGCAAGGGCATGCCTCACTTCACTGTGCCACTATACAGTGCCTATTTATGTGCATTACAGAGTTTGTTCCCACTGACAGGCCTACCCTTTCCCATCTGGAGGTTTTTGAAGGATATCTGCACTTCATGTGTAGCATTTTATTTCCCATTCCCTGTATGAAAAGGTGCAGCACTTCCTATGGGATGAACAGCAGGAAAACTGTCTTCCTCCTGGCTGTGGGGCCAAGAGAGAAAAAGGAGGTTGACTGGGCAAGGGACACGTTTTTCCTTGCAGGGCTGCTCTTTGCAGCAGGGACAGGTTGTCACTTTGGGGAGAGAGCTGTGACACACTGCCCAGCCTGACTCCTGGCTTGGGTCCCCTGGGATTTTTCTGTTTGTTGTAACAAATAGCCTGTAATTCAACTTCTCTGTAGGTGGGGTCAGACTCTGCTCCATAGTTTCGGTAGATAGCAGGTTTCTTTCTACTTGATATGACAGGTGTTTAGTTTTTAACTGACTCCTGCCATTCACCAGAAATCTCACCTTTCCTCCTCCCAAGTTAAACATGTCAGTTCTGGCTTTTGGCTGTCCACACAGTGAGAAAATGACAATTTCTGATTACCCATTTTTCCCCTAAAAAGCAGTGAAAGAACAATAGTTAAAAAAAGAAAAAAAAAAAAGAAGGTGATTTCCCTCCACGTTTCTGCTTAAATTGGATGGTGTGGCCTCTCCAGTTTGATTAACTCTGTAATTAATAATGACCAGGTGAGGCAGGGTAGTCACTTTATTCTAGTTTGGTTTTTTCTGTCCCATGAATGCTAGGAAATAATGCAAGGAAAGCACTTAGTTGTGAGAACACTTTCCCTCTTGTGTTGGTTCAGTTCCTAAAATCTAATCATGTTTTAAACCCCTATGAAGAGGAACAAGAAAAATATTATTTCTCTTCTAGAGGATTTCTGCAAGGAAGCTGATCCTCATTCCTGCTCCACCACAGAGTGAAAAGGACAGTGCTAATTCTGTGCCCTGTTTTACTTTTTTCTGGTTTAATTTTTTCTTTTCTCTTTGAAGCAAAAGAGCCAGGGCAGAAGATGAGTGTGAAGGTTTGCAACTGCCCTTGGAGCTGGAGTGGAGGGAATCACCGCTGTGCTGCCCAGAGCTCGACCGTGCTGGTGGAGCATCAGGGGAAAGGGATGTGCAAGGTAAACTACTTTTTAAAAGTTACTAGCTGGGTGTTTCAAATAATGTTGAGGGTTCTCTCACTCCCGTTTGTGTTGCAGAAAGTGATCCCCTTCTATCTGTAGGGTGCCTGGGGTGTGGGGTCTGACTGTGATGTTACTATGGGACTGTTTCTTCTTTAAGGCAAATCTGTGAAATACACTGAAAGTTTGAACTGGGGTGTGAATGTGACTCACAGCCCTGGCACTGCTTTACTCACCAGTCTGCTATGAGCAAGTGTCCACCAAAGAAAGGTGGATTAGGCAATCAGCCTGTGTGAGATGGCTCACCAGCTACTCTGCATGTTTGCTGTATTTTTCATGACTTGGGTAACTGAACTTCACATATTCTCCATTCCAAAGTTCATTCCTTTTCTTAGTACTTTTCAGCTAGAGGTGGATTTTCACACCTGGCTGTCATCCAAATTGCATGTTGAAGGCATTTTTGAGGAAACTTGAAGGTTTAGAGTGTTTATAAAGTGTTGCCTGCTAAAATAAAGCCAGATTGATTCAACATTAATGTTAGAGAGTATGTAAATAGTAAAGGCTGAAATGTCAAAACAAATATAGATAGTTAAAAAATATCACTTTGTGCTCAAGTACGTTGGTGACATTTCCAGAGCTATTTTGTTAATTTTCTGTTAAAAATTGTGCACTGCCATACGCTGAATATGTCAAGCTTCCCTTCTACTGCTGCTGTTGGTGTGTCAGAGGATTCTGATACAAAATCACATATTATGTTCTTGTCCTTCAAGATCTTCCTTAGCCTGCGCCTCAGGAATGCCTACAAAGAGTTTTGTCTGCAGCTTGTTGCAGGTACCTCTACAAGGCTGTTCTCCTTTGTCCCTGTGTCCCTTTTGGCTTTTTACCTGTCTGCCTGAATCTCTGTCTTCTCTCTTGACCTCTGTATTTGGAAGTTCTCTGAGGCAAGGACCAGACTGAGTTTGTAGGTGCATGCAGCACCTCAGTCCTTGCCCAAATGAATGTTCGCTCTCTGTACATCCTACAGCGTATGGGATTTCCTGGGAAGAGTGAGTCCTTTCCTTAGGAGAGGAGTTAGGTTGGTCTTTTATAAGATTTGTCTTTTAGCTTAGTTATTTATTTGGTGTACTATCAGAGCTTTGGTATCAAACCAGTGTCCCCTTTACAAGAGATGGTGAGCTCACTGGTGGACACACTGCAGGCTTTTCCCTTTGCCTCACACCCCTCCACATGCTTTTGTCCAAAACCCTCCAAGCTGGTGGCACGATTTGCAAAATGGGAATGTTGATACTTTGTCCTGCTGAGTTCTTTGACATTAGGAGAGGCCTCTTCATTGAGACTTGCACAAAGATGGAAAGGAGAATGATTCTGGTGCTGATTCCTGACCCACAGAGATCCAGTGGGTACAGTTTCATGTATTAGGAAAGAAACCGGGTTTCAATAACACCAAGACAACCCTGACCACTTTTTTCAAGATGTCTTGGAGAGCATGTAAAATTCAACTTCACACCAGTTTTAATGTACTTTCATATTACTGGGCTCCACTTCAATGTCAAAAGCAACCCTTGAGTGAGGCTGGATTTGATGTAAAGAGCAGCATTATGTCATCAGAAAGGAAAGTGCTGCTTAACCACTAATATATTTAAAATCTTTTTCTGAGTAGATTTGTTGCTAATTATACTATATAATTTAAGAGTGGAAATTTGGTTTCCCCATCATCATGGCTTGCATATCTAATATTTCTCACTGGGCTTTGGAGTGCAGCCTAAGTGCAGCTCTCCCTGGAAATTTGTTTTTAATCTAATCCCATTTTCTAGTTAAACATTTCAAATGAAATATACTGAGGAAGAAAAAGAGGACTACTTTGTTTGGAGTGCTCTATAGGCAGAAGATTGCCTGAGGACTTCCTTATTGACTGTACCTTATCTTGCTGCGTATCCAGTAACAGATGGAGTTGGAGTGTAGGTACCTCAAGCTTTGTTTGATTTTCTTTTTTTCCTTTCTTTTTTTTTTTTTCCCATCTCAAACTACACGGATTAGAGCTATAAAGATGTTGGTCTAAGTCACAAGAGTTTTGGAGACCGGAAATACTTGATTTCAGTAGTTGAATTTAAAGTTATCTGAAGGTAAATATCTCTTATCTGGATGGTGTGTAAATTGTGTATTCATCTGATTTCCTTTCCTAACTGGATATCATTTTCCCTTGGTGAGTGGTTCGTTTGGCTTCCTAAGCAGAACTAGACAAACTCCTAAATCACTTCATGCTTTCAGTGAGCTGTGTCCCCTTTCTTTTCTATTTTCTTTAATCATTCTTTTCATGCTTCCGGAACAATTGAGCTGAAGTATTGCAAAACTTTTCCTATCCCAGTCTGTGTGCTTGTCCCAAACCTCATACCTTGAAGTAGTGTGTTTGATATTCAGCTGCCATCACCGTAATATTGCATGCTTTGGGCTTTGGGCTTTCTAACATGACTGCAAACATTACCTTTCTAATGATACTTTGTGTTGGATTCAAGGGTGCAAACAATGTATTGTGAGTACTGGAGTTATGTGCCCTTACCAGTTCGGGGACCTGTAACCTACTGCTGGAAATTCCAAGTCAGGTTTCCCAAAGATAATACCTTGCTGCAGTTCTCTAGTAAGTGGCTGCTGTCTGTTGCTAAATGGTTTTTGTAGAGCCCAAAGCTGACTAAATTCCAATGATAGCATCGCTTTTCAAAAAGGATGTGTGTGATGGATACTACACTTGTTGTATGGGGTTTTTTGCGAGTACCACCTGTGGATATCTAGTTCTAGCAGCCAGTCATTATAGCAATAACTATCAGTAACATATTAGTTAATTCAGTGCTTTGCAGAGGACATTTCTGCTCTGAAAAATCATTCTGAAAAAATGTCACCTTTCCTCCATACCATTATCGCTCCATAACACAGCATTATCAGCAAATACCTGATAACATATCCCTATATGCTTGCTGTTGTGAAAGAATTAATATTTATACTTTTATTGCTGCAAGCATTGCCAGCGAGTGCAGCTCTCCCCGTTGGGGAATAAATCTTGGCGTTATTAACCGTTTTGCTACCATGGGTGCAAATCCTGCCTTTAATGTGCCCTTGTTCTGCCTCATTGGAAACACACTGAGCTGAAGGCAGGGTCTGGCTCCCGGGATCTCTGTTCCCAGTGGTGCCAGGTAGGCAAAGTAAAAACCAGGGGGTCTCCAGCAGAGTCCAGGCTGACTTTGCTCAGCTTGGCCACCATAAATACTGTGTTGCTCAGTAAACTGGTGTGAGCAAGGACTGATGCACTAGTGTTGCTGGGGCGACTGTGTACTGTATGGTCATACAACTAAAAACGTTTTTTAAAAAGTGTATTCTCACAGAAGCACTAACTGGATCTTCTTGCAATCCCTACCTGATCTCTGCATGTGCAAACCTGCCAGTTCTGCACTTATCCCAGGAAACACTGCATGGAGACAGTTGTTTCCATCCCAATTCTTGAGAGTTATTAAATTAAGAGGCTGGCATGTCCTCCTTTGAAATCGCAAATGGGGGGTGGAAGAAGGAGGTGGAAGTTTGGTACCATTCACGTACATCTCGAAGAATTCAAAAGCAAAAGGAATTCGGAGGGACTGCAGCAGCAAAGGGCATAAGTGCAGTTTCAGAATCAGGTGAAACTACCACTGCTTTAAAGATCTCTCTTAAAACTCTGACTGTGCTGATGTGTTGATTTACCAGCAGAGGAGCTTTGAAAAGCCTGATTTTCCCTGGCAGCCAAATGAAAAAATGGGGTCAATCCTCCAGTTCTGTGGCCTTTTGTGCTATTTTTTCTACATTATGTAAGGGATGGTCTCCACTGCTGGATGGCCTTCCTGAATAGGAATATTGATACACTTCCAGTGAGGTTGAGAGAGTGATTCACTTTTTGGTGGCATTTGTGCAGGCTCCCCTGCCAAAGCTGTGCAGCTGCTTTGTATTTCATTTTGGGAGTAGTATTTCCTTGAAACCAGCGTTCAGGAATCCAGTGTGTAACTTAGAGAGGGGGAGGGTGTCCTCAATTTCATTAAAATCATATCCAAGCCTTTTAGTGGAGGAAAAGGCTTGGAGAAAGGGAAGAAGCCAGGGTGCTGTTAATGAAAACATTAGATTCCTTGCAGAGCACCACTTTTCTTGCAAGGCAAACACCAAGGAGAGGAAGAAGCAATTCCTGGGTTTCTGATTTCTGTGGCCCTTTGAGCTGATTTGCAGCCGTGAGAAAGGTGCCAATATCTTTGTATTGTTTGGCAGGGAAAAGATTACCTTGTAACTCATCTTGTCTGGCTATGGCCTGGCACTGGATCATGACCAGGTTGATGGCAGCCTGACAGTTTTAAAAGAATATGTTGGCATTTTATGAAAAGGGAAGTTATTACACTTGAAAGGAAGTAAAAACAAAAACAGAAAACCTATGCTTGTCAGTTTTATGGCAGAGGCAGTAAAAAATCTGGCATGTTACTTCAGCCAATCCCTGCAACAAATTAGTGAACTAAATTGATTACAAAATCAAAGATGAATTTACATAAGCATTTGTGTTTTAGTTACCCTGCTCCTACAGTGTGTCAGACACTCAAAAGAGTCAACCCCATGCCCCTTACAGTTAAAATTAGTTTACAGCCTAAATTTAGATGTGTAACAGCAAGAAGGGAGCATGGAAAGAAAAGAAGAGCATGGGAAGGGATGGGACCTCCTGGGTCACTGGCTCCAGTCCCTCCCAGTCTCAGGAAACCACATTGTCTTACCCTCTTTCAGGCTGTGTTATGGTCTTCTGACATACTGTTAGATGATACAAAAGATGGGGGTTAAATTTACAGATTTGTCCCAGCTCAGTATAGTTTTTCTCTGTCTCCATTAACTGTGGGATTGGACCCACGCTGAGGCTTATCACAAGTTTCTGCTGGTGGCTGTGTTTTACAGCCAGGAGTTGTGCCAGGGAGCTGGGGACTGTGCAGGCAAAGGCAGCAGCCTTAGTGAGCAGAGTCTGAGCAATGAGGAGGATTTGGAGTAGCTCTTCCAGGAGCCAGGAGGAGCACAAAATTGGAAAATAAGGTTTCCGAGCATTATTTCTCTTTTTGTTCCCAAGCTGCTGTCAGAGGAGTGAAAGCAGGACACTTCCTCCTGGGAATGCCTAACCTACAGTGAGCCTTGGGTGAGCCAAGAAGGCTTGGTGCTGGGAACAGGGGGAACTGGTGCCTGAGGAGCCCCAGGCTGGGTAGCTGGGTTTGTGGCTGGGTAGCTCTGCATTCCTTCCCATGCTAGACCGAGTATTCCTCTGTTGTGCTTTACGCCGTCCCTGGAAACCCTGTCCCGTGCCATCCTTCAAAACCCTTCTGGCGAGTACCTTGCCCTTCGTGCCCGTGTGGCAGCTCAGCCTGTGAATGAGGCGTGCAAAGCAGGGTTCCCTGCAGAGTGCCACGGCCTCAAAAGCAGTTGTGAACTATTTTGCTTTGTCAGTCAGAACTGTGAACTGGAACCATGTGGGTTTTGCTCAGCGAGGGATGAGGAGAGTTCCTGCACTACAGTGTGTTTTTACTTTAGCCAAAGCAAATGCTGGAACCAGCCTTCTTCTTGTGGTCAGAAAGAAACAAACAAACAATCTGCCTTGAGGAAAGGCTGGGTGCTGTGGAGAGGCCTAGAGTTCTGAGCAGCTGCAGAGGAAGCACAGTGATGGGGGCTGGAGGTTGCTCGCACAAGGTACCTCCGTCGCAACTGGACCCGCAGTGGGAGACAGAGAGATCTGTCCCTACTGGCAAGAGAGAGGTCTTGGCCAGAGGGATCTGCTTTTCTCAATGTCAGCTGAGATTTTTGGGTATCCAGTGCAATTGCCTGAGTAGATGCACATCATCTGCAGACTGGCAGTGATTTTCTACAAGAGTTGTGCCTCCTGCCTTGGGAAGGAGCACTGGGTCAGTAACATGTGCTACTGCACCTTCCTGTGGCCAGAAAATCTGCATCACCTCTGGCTCCAACCCCACAGTTCTGCATCCTCTGGGGAGTGCATCCTTGTGTTCTGGGGCTGACAGCTTTTTATTCTGCTACAGGACAGGACTTTGGTCATTTGTTTGCTGAAAACAAAGTCAGTTGTGTTTGGTATTGAACTCAGTATAGGAAACGTATTTTTGGTATGCTCAGACTCCTTAAGGGATTTTAGGCCTAAGGACTCCTCCAGGTATTTAATTCCCAAACAGGCTTCTCTCTTTCCTGATGAGAAGGTTTCAGTCCTGTGCAAGCAGAGCAGGAAAACTTTAGGTACTTAGATGGTTTTTTTTTTTTACTGAAAAATGTTTTGCCTAGTCATTGTGTTTGTGAAAAATGTGCTCACATTCTGAGCCCAAATTTCACCTTGGGAACATTAGATGCTTATGTCCAGACGTCGCTCTTTATTGGGAGTTTGGCAGGAAAGGAGGGGAGTATCTGGTCCTTAATGTCTCAGTGTCTAATTCCTGTTTTACAGATGGGAAATTCAGAACACTCCTTAACCATTCAGGGGTATTGTTAAGATAAATATTTGAGCAAACAAATAGCACAGTGATGTAGGAGTCAGATGTGCACTGAAATGTGGTGAGCACTCCAGCATCCATGGTCAGAATCTCTAGTTGCTTCATGAGACCAAAGGCAAGTGGAAGAATTGGAGCTGCCATTTAAAAATGAGATTTGCCTAAAGCTATGTCGAAATTGCTTCTTGGGAATTTCTGCAAAAGGAATTTCTGCAGAGCTTGCTGTTAAGGAAGAAAATGGGCTAATTTTTGCTTTGAAGCTCCTTAGAAGAACTAAACAAAAAAAAAAAAAAAAAGAAGAAATTTAGAGTCTGAATTTACTTGCAGAGCTCTACCACCCACCGTTATCTGTGTGTAAGTCAGTCAGTCAGCTGTGTGTCTGTGTGATGAAATATGGCTGAGACCAGGAAGAGCTGGGGATGAGGACAGGAATTGCCTGCCTTGCTGCTCCAGAGTTCCATCAAGCTGTTCAAATAAAGAGTTGCTGGGACAATGTAACAGCTGTCCGAGATGAGCATGGGAAAGAAAAATATGGTGACAGGAGATGCAGAAGTGACTCGGTGTGTTGGCATTCCTTTCTTTTCAGGGCACAGCCATGTGAAAGGGCTTGTCACCAACAGAAAGACCCTCTCACACTCTATTGTGGTGAAACCTTCAGCCCCCAAATAATACCCCAAGCTGTGTGTTTCCAGATGTAACTGGTGTGTGCACATTCTCACACCGCGGGAATGTCGCTTGGTCTCCTCACCCCCCCAGCCTTGGCCGGATCTGCTGCTCTATTCGGGCAGAGGGTTGGGCGTTGCTTATTTTATATTTTCAAATGCATGTGTCTGGTAAATTGCTTTTTCCTTCTACATATGTGCAGGCTGAGATCCTTCTTTTGTGATTGATTGACTGAAACTCATTGATAAATCTTTAAAATTAGAAGGTTTTCTCTTTGCCATAGACTGCACTAAGGGATTAGCAATCTCACCTTGCACCTCTGAGTGTCTAAGCTCACACTTTAGTTTAGTGTAAGCAAAGCTAATTCCCAGGGAAAAATGGCACAAAGAAAGAAGATAATAGTATTTCTAAGGAAAAAAAATGTAATATACAATAGGGGGCTTTATCCATCTGTATTCAGCATAAAACCCTGTGTTGATCAGGGGCTTTGTGAAAAGTTGATTTTCCAGTTCAGCAAAACTTTTCGAAAAAACATTTGCTTCAGGTCAACTGCAACTAGTTTCCCTCCCTCTCCCTCATTAAAATGAAAAGCAAGTGTTCCCACTTCATTCAGCCTTGAATGACCTGTTTGATCTAAAGCAGAGCTTCTCCCAGAGCTCGGTCCTGGTCACTGGACTCAGGAGGATTCTTAATTTCTGTGGTTGCAATGGCACTTGAGGTCACACATAATTAGGCCCCAAAACAAGGAACTCAATCCAGGGTCCCAGGCCTAAATGGATGTTTAACTAATGGAATGTCATGGCTTGTGAGGTAGGTTTGTATCAGCCTCTTGAGAGGAGCAGCTTGGTATCAGATACCTGTTGGGCCATGGAGTGAGAGAGGGTGTTGATCTGGAGCTGATGGAAAGTGCCTCTGTGCTGACCAATGGTGAGGCCACACCTCGAATCCTGGGTTTAGTTTTGTGCCCCTCGTGACAAGAAAGACATTGGGGGGCTGAAGAATGTCCAGAGAAGGGAATGGAGCTGGGGAGGGGTCTGGAGCACCGGGAGCGGCTGAGAGAGCTGAGGGGCTCAGCCTGGAGAAAAGGAGGTCTTGATTCACCTCTTCTTCCAGATAACATGAGACAGAACAAGAGGAAACAGCCTTAAGGTGCACCAGGGGAGGTTTAGGTTGGATATTCGTTAATTTTATTATGATGTGTTTCACTTTTCAGTCCAATGAACTTCAGTGCTGGAAGAGTGGCTTCAAAAATGGAAGGGAGAAGGGGCAGTGTCTCAAGGAGTGTGTTCACCCCTTAGCCTTAGGATTAGTGTCCTGGAGTGTCAGAGCTCACAGAGCAGGCCAAACAACATTTTTATGGTCCTTTTGAAAAACCTGCCTTCTGCAAATTTGGCAAAGAGAACTCTGCTCGTCTTCATGATGCTGAGGTGGTCTTGTCACACGCAGGTCCTTTGCCGTAGGTGCTTTGGGTTTTGATAATGTGCCTGAGAAGGTATGAGATCATACCCTGAGCTCATACCATCTGTTTAACAGATGGATGTGTATGGTAAGGCTGGCAGTTAAAAACCTGGCTCCACTTAGGTCAGTGGTATCAAGATTTTACCCATGATTGGAGGGGGAGGAGGAAAAAAGTGTCCAAAGATAGGTTTCCTAAATCGCTGCTGGGAAATCCTGTAGGCTCAGAGCTTGGCTTATTTACTGCTCTGGCCTTTGGCTGATAGTTATTTGTGCTTGGTCTTTGGGCAGTGTTTGATCTCTGTGTCTCAGTCTGTGTTTGTTGGTGCAGACTGTTGGGGTCTGTGACTGTTGAATGATAGGGAAGAAGTGCAGATCTTATTTCTTAGGAACTGTGACCATCACAAGCTTAGGTGGTAATGACCAGAGTCCTGTCTGTCCATACTGTTCTGGAAGGAATGTAGCACAAGTATCAATCAGTTTATCAGTAAGTCCAGATGTTCTGTTTGCTGCACTAGGCCAAATGGTTGGGTTGTTTTTTTGTTGGCTGAATTCCTCTCTTTTTTTTTTTTTTTTTTTTCTTCTCTTTCAACTCCCAACAACACACAAATCATCCCTGGATTTCTTTAACCCACAGAATACAATTGTTCTACCCTCACTGAAATGTTAAAAGTAGTTTGTGGACTGGAACATGGCTGGGTGGGGCACTGTTCAGTTTCCAGCCTAAAATCCAGACTAAAATACAGTCCCTGACAGATTAAATCCAGCTGTTGCACAGGTGCACTGGGGCTGAGCAGCAAGGAAGTTTACCCACTTACAAACTTCTGCCTGTGTGCGTCATTAAACCAAGATATTTTTGGATCTCAACTATATACTTCTTGGTTTTTTGATTAGGCAAGGCAAGTGGTCTTCATTAAAGCCACAGACAGCAGAATGGTTTCATCTAAATTCTTCCCTGTAATTGCAGAAAGACAAACACAAGTATCATAACACTCCAATTCCTCCATATCCAGCTCTTTTAGCCTCTCTTATCATTGGGAATAAAGCCTACAAAATCCAAATTGTCTGTCTAATCTGACACTTCAACATCCAATCTGCACCGAAATTGTATGTGTGAAGTCACATTTTACAGATTTTTCTCACTGACTCCTAAAGAGCTACAGTATCACATTGGCAATCTGGTAAAGGTCTAGAGATAAGTCCTATGAGGAGCTGAGGGAGCTGGGGGGGCTCAGCCTGAAGAAAAGGAGGTTCAGGGGGGACCTTCTGGCTCTGCAACTCCCTGACAGGAGGGGGAAGCCAGGAGGGAGCGGGCTCTGCTCCCAGGGAACAAGGGACAGGAGGAGAGGGAACAGCCTCCAGCTGCGCCAGGGGAGGCTCAGGCTGGACATCAGGAGGAATTTCTTGCTGGAAAGAAAGGTGGTCAGGCCTTGGAAGGGGCTGCCCAGGGAGGTGGTGGAGTCCCCACCCCTGGAGGTGTCGCAGGAAGACCTGGCCATGGCACTCAGTGCTCTGGGCTGGGGGACAAGGTGGACATCAGACACAGGATGAACTCCATGGGCTGGAAGGGCTTTTCCAACCTAAAGGAATCTATCAATTTAGTAGAAATTGTTTTGAAGAAGTAGAATACTGTGTTCATCTGAGCAAATCCACTTTCAGGTCCGTTCTCTGCCTTTGCAGTGTTCTGTTGGGTAAATAAATTGTGCAATAAACAATTTCTTTATGGCTGGGAAATAATGAGTGCAGTGCATAATTTAGATTAATGGGGGCATTCATCAAGTGCCCCCTGTATTTTCCCCCAGCATCCTCCCAGGTTCCAGCTGTCAGGGGCACAGGGGCTCAGTCTGCACTCCTGTACTTCATAGCTACTGACACAGGCCTTGGCCGTGGATTTATCTGATGCCTTTTTTTATGCCAATCCCAAGACCTCCTGTCTGTGTTACAGTTACTGGGATTGTGACCAGCTGCTATAAATGCCTCGAGCTGGTCCCTGATGTTTCTGGGTGGACATCAGCAAACAGGGAAGTTAAACTATGTAGAACCTTCTCTCTTGCCACGATGAGGCTTTTAAGAGCCTTTTGTTTTAAGGATATTTTACTTGTCTACCATGTTCTATTTTCTTGGGTTCCCATTTTAAAATAGAACGATGAAAAAACCTTTTCATCTCTGGTCTGAAACCATATGTGAACTTTTTTGGAAGGCTGGTGGAAAGTCCTTTTAGTCCTTGGGTTACAGGGAAGCCCTTTCACTGATGGCGTCTGCAGCTTTGGAACACCTGAACTGAGAAACTTGGGCTTGGCATCTGCCTACAAAGGGTAGTGTTTCTACTTCTTTTTGTGCCATGGTGTGTGCAAAGCAGCTGAGAAGGAATTTCTTTTTCTGTGTATGTGATTGAAAGAGAAAAGGGCCACAGGAGCAAAAGGCAAGGAAGATATTATTTGCGTTTTTTAATTTTACATTAGGCTTATTTTTTCTTTTTCATATAGTAAATGTAAAATCCATACTCTGTTCTGAAACTCACCATTATTTTGACTTTCCTTATGTTTAGTATTTCCCATGAGGTCAACAATATCAGACTTTAATATGCCTTCATACAGAAATATTTTTGTACAACACATCATTTCTCTAATAGCTCTTTTCTGTGGGGATGATGGTAAAGCATATTGCAAACCATTTAATTTCAAGTGCAGTGTCTGAGATCACTTTCCCTGTCACCATTGCTCATTATGAGGTTCTCATCAGATTTTTTGGAATAATATGTGAAGGCACTGTTTCAAAATGAGTTTGACAAACTCACTGAGTTTGGACAAACAATCAATAGGCCCCAGGTAAGGCAGCAGTGAATTTGTAGTGCTGGTCCCTGCACTTCCCTGTGGCAGGTGCTGTTCACACTTCTCCGTGCAGCTGCAGCACTGCCCTCATGTCCTGCCTTGCAGTGACCTCTGGGATTCCAGTCCAGGCTTTCTCTTGAGCAAAACTCTCCCTTTGTGAAGGATTGGGTGGCGGTTTCTCACTGTTGACAGAAGTCTACTAGGATGCAAACCACCAAACTCATTTTCACTGTGACCTAAACCAGGATTTAAACTGAAGTTCCTGGAGGTGAAAAGCAAGACTACTAACAAGTGACAGGCCAGCCTCAAATAGCTTGGTTCAGATAAGGATCAAAAGGTTTAACTTTCCTGAAACCATTCTGGTCCAGAAATCAGCCTCTCAGCCCCATGAGAGCAGTCTGCCTTTTCTGATTTACTGCATAATCAGATTGTGACTGGATTTCTGAGACACCATAAAGGTAGCTTTTTTCCGTAATGCTTTTGACTAAAACCAGTAAGCAGAGACATGCACTAAAACAGGGAAAAACCCCAAACTCCTGTTTTGCAATCTCAAGTACTGAATTTGTTTTTCAGAAAAATCATGTTTCCCTTATTCAAAACTTTGTTTCCCATAATAGTAAGCCACAGTGTTAGAAGGAAAACTGGTCCTTACACCAGTGGTGGTCAGGAGGAGGACTGTGTTTAAACAGACATTAGGAAAAAAATTAGGAGTAAGAATCTGAATCACTGGGACAGGACTGCCCAGGAAATTGGTGTTGTTTCTATCACTGAACATGAGAGTGGATAGATAAAGGTTTTGAAGAACTGAAAAATTCAGGGCTGGTCCTGTCCTAGGATGGGAGCATTGTGTGACATGATGTCTTCAGATGACTTCCAGGTTTATGATTGTGTGACTCGTTTATGATTCACGAGACTTGTCTCATGCAACAAAGCTCAGGTGTATTAATCTTTGTGTGAAAATACCACACCGAAAAAAAATTGATATCCTGAAGATTGCCTTTATTTGGTATAGCTTAGCAAAGACTCCTCTATTAAACTCATGGCAGCCTTTGCTTGTTGGGGCTTCCCCTTGGCCTTCCAGAGCACCTTTGCACAAAGCAGGTGGGAGATGCTGAGCACTGTCTGTATCCTGGAATTGCTGTTCTGGTTTTAACCCCAAAAGAGTGGTTTATTTTGGATACTGCCGTGAATAGGGTGTTCCCACTTCCCTTATTCTTGACACTGGAAAGGTTAAATATGGGGGAGGGAGGGGAGACATGCAGAGAAGGAACTGATAATGTGAGAAATACAAGCTATGACTGCTGGAAATGATGGTTCCAGTAGATGAGACCCACTCAGATAATAAAAATGTGAGTCAGCTCTCGCTCATGTGCTAACATGGTAAAAGGCAAATTTTCTCTGACCAACTGTTTTTGAATTTTCTACATAAACACAATGAGGCATCAGGACATGTCTAAAAATAGTTCCTCCTCCCACGGCGGATACATCCACAAACCCTGCACAAAACCACTCCTGCTTCTCAAACACAACTGCTGTGCTGCAGAGCCGTGGGGGAGTGAAGGGGCTTGCTTAGGAGGAGTTTCAGTCAAACTGTAGTTCAAGATGAGAAAAAAAACAGTGCATAGAATACCTGTCCCAGCAGGGGAGCAAGGAGCTGAACGGGCTGCCGGGGCTCCTCCTCACGGCCGTTCAAACGCACTTTTGCCCAGCCTCGCGCTGTTCATCCGTGTGGTGGATTTCTCAGAGCTTTTCCTCTTTCTGCCACTTGCTGGAAGTGCTGGGTCCCTCTCAGCACTGCTGTTGGCCTTCCCAAGAAGTATTAAAAGTGCTTCTCATCTGAGCTGGGTAGTTTCGTACAAAAACTGAATTCAGGTAAATCGGCACGTGGCAAAGGTCACAAGAGCTGTTTTGCTGTGGTCAGCCCTGGTGGGAGCTGACTGGAAAGGAACCAGCAGATAGACAACATTTAAATGTTGGGACCCCAAAGGGTTGTTAGACAGGAAAGCAGGAAACAAGTTCATTTTTACCTTGGTCCCACAGGTCCATGTCATTCCTGTGCTGGGACCCCAGAGCTGGAGGCAGCTCTAGAGGGGGGTCTTGTCTGAGGGGGTCACCTGTACCAGCTGTCCTTGAATAACATAAACCACTCAGGAAATCATGCAGGGGTTGTTTGAAGCTAGACAGAGCAGCTCAGCTGCATAGTTCCACTGAAAACTGTGTCTCCTACACCAGCTCAAAAGCTGCCCTGCGAGCCCCACAGCACCGGGCATCGGTCCTGCAGTTGGTGTCTCCCCCCAAACCTGGGGGAAAGCTCAACGTTTCTGGGCTTCTTCTTACCCAGATGGTAAAGTTCCACCTTACATTCCTCTCAAGCCATGAAAAACGGTGTTCTTAAGAGTGTTAATTCAGTACCCTGCAAAAATGAGTTATCATGGTCTAAAGGAGGGATGAACTGGGGATTTTCAAAAGTCTTCTAAGATGACATAATTCTGCTCCCATTTAAGCCACCATTGGGATAGAGCTGGGTTAGAGTTAGATGCAATAATGAGTGCTTTCAGAAATCCCATCCTAAGTACAGTAGAAGAGTTCGGGTTATCAATGTGGTACATCCCTCAAAAGAAATAAAAAACAAACAAAAACCCCCACTTGAAGTGTGACTTCAAGAAATCCTGTCATTTCATGCAAACAGGCATTTCACAGATATGTACGGTTTCCAGAAAGATAACTTCATCACTAAAACTTGAAAGATTAACAATAACCTTTTACAAGTTAAAGAAATATATTTTTTCTGGCTGGGTTTTTCAAAGCAGTTCTAAATTTTAAATATAAAATAGTAAGTGTTGCATGGATTTTATTTTGCCTTAATCCTCGAGTGCATAATCCTGAAATAAATTTTGAGCTAAATCCCCTGTGACCTGAAATATTCCTTTAAACTCTAGGGATTGAGCCAGCTATAGTTCTATTTTACGCCAACTAGCCAGATGTATTTAAAAGAAAGAAAATTCTATTCTAAGTAAAATAAATTCAAAACTCTTTACCATAAAGTCTAAAAAATAAAGCTAAGGACCAACATAGACTTTATTCCCACAACAGCACAGAATAAATATGAAAAATCTTCCATGTCAGCTGGGATCAGAACTGATGTTAATGCACTGCGGGCATTGCCTCTGCAAGGACCAGGGCAATTCCTTGGACTCACAGAGGAAGGGAATTGCTGCAGGGGTTTCATGGTTGAGAGAGGCACCTCTTCCCTTGTGTAGCACTGAACCCTTTTTTGACAAAAAAAAACCTGAAATTTTTGCAACTTCCGGTGCTTGGCTGAGTTTTAAGAAGCTTTGCTTTACCTGCCAAGCTCTAAATAACAAAACAGGAGCACGGGTTTGACAGGGTGTGACTCTGAGTGCAGTGAACGTGACCTGAGTGCAGAGTCTCCCCTTGGCCTGACCACACATGGGAGTGTTGGGATTTCCACACATCGGGATTTCCACACAGAGCTGACTCCTCAGAGTGATTTTCCATCAGGGGTTAGAACTGGTCTGAAGTTACATCCTCAAATGTGTGCTGGAGCCCTGGGTTTCCATCCTTGTCCTCCACCATCCTTTCCTTGCATTCCCTTATATCCATTTGTCCTCCGTTCACCACCCCCCTGCCTCTTCCCCCCCTGTTTGCTGCCAGTTAGCATTACATCAGCAGAAAAGCACTGCAGGAGTGGCTGCCATAAAGCAGCAAGTAGACTGAAAATCGAGGAACATTTTCAAAGATGGGTTTGTTGTGTTCCTATGAATATATCATGACTATAATGAGGGTTTGGAATACATTGGCACACACCAGAGGGAACCTCATCGTTACCCACCCACAGTGACTGAGCTGGAGTGATCTCATTCCATATCCTCAGCATAGTTCTGGCATGTTCCCCCTGCATGGAGGGGGGAACAGAGAATGACCCTCCTTTGAAATCCTAGATGTATTTACATGAGGCCATGCCAAGTGCGTTAACAAGTGGTGGAGTGGAAACCCTGAGTGAGTAAACATGGTCAGCCCAAACACGTGTAAATAAATCTAAAATTCCGGAGTGTGTCACGCTTTGATTTACACCGCAAACTATAGGAGGAAATGTCAGGCTAGTGATAATCTTGCTCTATTCATTGATTTTTAATTGGTATTTTGTCATGGCATAGCATATCGAGCTCTCAGGGAATCTTTTTTATCTCCTCTTTGCAAAGTGGATTTGGTTCAGGGGACAGCCCCGTTTTGCTGTGACTGCCAGGAAGTTTCCTCACACATAGCGGCAGCTTCTGGTGGTGGATATTTGGGATGTTGCCCTCTGTGTATGCTTATATCCCTCCTCATCTGCTGCATTCCTACTCAGAGAAAAAGAGAAGGCTGCTGCAACTAAGCTGGAAGTAGATATTTGGCTGAGTGCTTCCCTGGTTTTGGGTGGGTGTACCAGCTTTGAGCTCAAGCCTGGCCTTTGAGAGGCACGTTATGATGAGTGAACAGCCATCTGAGGGACTTTCAAACCTTAAATCGTATCCAAGGAACCTCTGGTAATAAGGGCTTCAGCTCCTACCCACAAGTGGTCCTGCGGGAAAACTGGTCTGGGGCTTTTATTTCCTGAAAGGAAGGATTGTATGGCAGTGCTGGGGCTTCAGGGGCTGGATAATCAAGGCTCGGCACGATGAATCTGATGTACTGGCATCTGGTCTGTGTGCTTTGTAAGGCTTCCAATAAAATATGAATAAAGGAGAAATATGCTTCATATGTCTGCATAGGACATATGGCAGTTAAAGCTTTAGATATGGCAATTTTGTTAAGAAGGATGTGTTAGAACACACAGAAGTGGCACAGTTCTTTCACACACAGAAAGGCAGGGAAAGTTTAGGAAGGCAATCAGTGCAGATCTGACTTTGAGGGGGGTACTTTTTGGGGTGCAAGGCTTTGCTTCAGTCTTGAACGCACCTTTGAAAAGTCTGAAGCTCCAGACAGCATCATGTTACTGCATATAATCCTTCAAAGAGGGCAAGGTGTGAAAACAAGCCAATAAATGTGTAAGGGGTGAAGGAAGATTTTTATAGTCAAGGTTGCCAGCTTTTCCCCACCACAAAACCCCAACATCCCTCTACAGGAACTCAACCCAGAATATTATTTTTGAATGACTGCCTTTGCAAATCGGTACAGTGCAGATGAGGACCCTCCCCCATGATCAACTTCCAGCCCCTCTATGAGCGCAGGAGAGGAAAAAATAAAGGATGAGGCTGGAGTTTGGGTGGTTTTTCCAGCACTGTCAGTGTGCCCTGTCTTTCCATAATGAAAACTAGAAGCAAGATTAGGTAAATCAAGTGTCTCCCATCTTGCCTGTGTTTTGTTCCAAAGCAAAACCAAGCAGTAGCTGTTTGTCCCTTGTGCTTTTTCTGCAGCTGCCTCCACTGACTCCTCCTCAGGACTTGCCTGCCTGTGCTCAGCCCAGCCCCAATGTGGGATGGACACTAGGGCAGGAGTCATGGTGGGACCTTGCCAGGAGCCTCCCCACACTGCTCAGGGGTCACATCTCAGCTCAGCCCTCCCCCTTGGTCCTGCAGCTGTGGACACTGCTCTGTGACTGTGTGATCTACACAGTCTGTCTCGGAACAGAGGAAGTTTTGGCAGCCCCTCAGAGGAGAAAGCCCTTTGAATTCTCGGGGTTATACCCGTAAAGCAAAGGGTTGTTGGGGTTTTCTGCATATGAACTCTCTCCAGATGCCTTTTGTAGGTTTCTGAAGGAGTTACAGAATAGAGAGAGCGCTCTTTCCCCTGGAGATGGTCCAAGGGAATATTTGTGGAAGATACTTCATAAGCAGTGGGTAGCTTATGAATCCCCTGCCTCTAATTTATGAGACATGAATTGTGCAGAAGATGAAATGCTTTGTAACGTGATTTGGTTTCAGTCATTCAAGCTGACCATGAGCTACCCACTCTTCACACTGGCTGGTTGCAAGGGCAAAATATCACCCTTGAAGAGTTTTTAGGGTCAGGGCAGTGGCCTGACAGAAAGCACCTTATCATCATCCTGTGCCTTCCCCTTGGAGAACGTTCCCTGTACCCAGCACCATGCAGTCTCTTCCATGAGGTGCCCGTGTTTCTGCTCTTGCTGAATCCCCCAAACCCTCTGGGTTTGTTCTGCTTTTCTCCTGGCCCAGGAATGTCCTTTCCTGCACCACAGCTGAGACATAGCTCACTGTAGCAGCACCAATCCACGTTCCACAATTAGAAAGAGTCTCCTGAGGACAAAGACCAACAGGTGCTCCTGCTTCCCAATCCTCTTCAGTGTATGGTTGGGCTGGTTTTCCCTCTGAAGGAAAACCTCTGAGAAGGGAAAACGTTTGAGAAGGTTCTGGAGGACATCCAGCTGTCCCTGACCAGCAGTGTGCCCTGGGGCCAAGGAGACCAGTGGTGTCCAGGGAGCATTGGCAGCAGGTCAGGGAGGGGATCCTGCCCCTCTGCTCAGCCCTGGGGAGGCACATCTGCAGTGCTGTGTCCATTTCTGGGCTCCTCAGGACAGGAGGGACATGGAGCTCCTGGAGCTGGTCCAGCAGAGGCTGTGGGGATGATGAGGGGGCTGGACTTTCATTTCTCTTTCAGAGTAAACAAAGAAAGTGCAGCTAATTTCTAATAGTGCAGGTGTAATGGCAATGCAACTTCTGCCAGCTCTGAGACTTTTTATTGCTGGAAGCAGAAGCTAATGAGCTGGCCAGTGAAAAGCTGTGGGAGGTGAGGGAACTCCACATGAAAGAGGTGGGAAGGGACATGAAAAATGTTTGAGGTGGTTTTATATCAAGGCAGAAACCCTCCACCTGTGGTATGTTGGGGTGATAGATTCATGGTGCCCAGTGAGGGGCTTGTGACTGCAGTCCCAGTGCACACACATTCCTTACCTGCTCCTCTCCCTGGCACAGTTCTTACCAGGGGGGATGGTAGCAGTGGCTCCTGGCCTTGCTGGGCACAGCTCAAGGTTGCATATGTACAATCCCATGAAACCAAAACATGCTCTCAAAGAGCCCTTGTACTCCAGGGCTTCCACTTCAGGAAGGATATTCAATTTCAAAGCATATTTACATATTTACTATAACACTTCCAAGAGCAGGGGTTTTCTTAAAGGTTATAGCAACATCTGTTTGCCTTTGATGGGGGACAGTTCCTCTTGCTTGTGTTCCCTATACTGTTGAACTCCCGAATCTTACAGAAATCAGCATTTTAAATTGTCTGAAGTTTTGATTTTTTTTTGGTGTAAGGGGGTTAGAAACCAGCTGGCTGCAGAGCATTCCTGGATGAAATCAATAGTAGAGCAGTGTGCTCTAAGGACCTCTAAGTTGTGCTTCTATGTGTGTTGCATTTGCTGAAGCTAAAGAAAAAAGCAAAGTCTGACAGTACCTGTGGTTCATGCTGGGCTGTGTGTGGGACACAGCAGCACAAAGGGCAGACAGGGAGTTTTCTGGTTGCTCCACAGCAGTGAAGCGGCAGAAAGGCATAGAAGAAATTCCACAGTGCAGTAGCTGTGTGAGTCCTCTGTGGGATCTTCAGTGCTGAGGAATCATGAGTCTAATAATAGGGTGAAATGCAAAGTACGAAGCTGGGAGTGTTGAACCTTGGACACAAACACTGGTTACACTTTCTAGCTATTTTTTGCAGCCATCTGGTTCAGAAACACATTTTTTCTTTAAAAGTTACAAGCCCTTATTCCTAGTGGCTGTAAAATTTATCAGCATCAAACACTGTGAGATATATCAATGCAACTCCATAGAAACAGGTTAATGCCAATTAATTTTGCTCGTTTGACTGTCAGCTATGCAGTCTGTGTTCACCTGGATACAAGAAAGCACTTTATAACAATTTATTGGAGTATGCTAATGTGACAGGTGGTATTTCTATGTGATTTAAGAGTTATAGTAACAATACTCACTCAAAATATGAACTATTTTGAAATCTGTTAATGAAAATGAATGCATCCCTCTTACCTTACCTCAGCTGCTGGTTGTTCTGTTGATACTTTACATGAAATTTGGGAAAGCTACTGTTAACGCTGATCCCACACTTTTCAATTTGTCTGTGCTTTGGAAACTCTTGACTTTCTACTGGAAGTAGATGTGGCAAAAGACCAGGATATTCTTTGGGGAATTACCAAAGGACAGAAAAAATAAAGCTGGACAAGTTTGGTCCAGCAGTGAAAGAAAAGAAAAAATAGCCCCGTCTCTTTTCAGGATCCATTAAACTGCAAACAAGTTTTCCAAGTTGGGCTTGAGGGGTCTGTCAGGTGGGGAAGAGAGGGAGGCGTGGAGGGTCCAGGAGCTCTGGGAATGTATCTGGTCTGACAGCAAGTGCACAACTCTAAGACAGTTTTCTTTCATGCAGAGGAGCAGCACGAGCAAGAATTAGAGCAGTGTGAATCCTAGTCCCAGCTCTGACTCCAACTGCAGGTGCCCAGACCATGGATCAGGGCTCTGCTCTTCACTTGGAACAAGAAAACCACAGCATAAAAATATAATTGAGATTCATAATTCCTGGAGCTGTCCCAGCTTGAAAAAGCATATGGCTACCAGAGCTCGTGACTCTCCTAGTTTGTTCCTCAGGGAAGTGGGAAAAGACTTGAATATTTTGTTTATTTGTTTGACAAATACTTACAGTGAACATGGAGTAATGTAGAAATTGGAACAATGCAGGGACTTAAGCTAAATCCTCTCAAATATTACCCTGTAAGTGAAATTGCCAGTATGATGTTTTTATGTTGATATGGAGCGAAAGCAGACATAGAAGTGGGGAGAGGAACCAAGTTTTTTAGATTTATTCCTAAAATGCTTGTGTTTTCAAGTGGCTGTCTAGAGCAAATGTTTGTGTTTAATTGCAGATGTCTTATATGTTAGGGTTTCCCATGGAGCATCTTCCCAGGTCTGAGGGCACAGCTGGGGAGTTGGGGAGTCAGAGCATCATCTGTCAGCACAAACCAGGCCTGTTGGCAGCAGGCAGGGGTTAACAGCTCCCACAGGGCTATTTATACCCTTGTCTGGGGGGAGGAGGATGTTCTCCTCTTACTTGTGCAAGGCATCTCTTTTAGTCCCTTCCTGTGCCCTTGAAGGGAGTACAGGTGGTCCTGTGTCTTCCAAAGAGCTGAAATAGCCAACAACTGAGATTTTCTAGACTTCTTTTTCTTTGTCATCACCTTTCTCTTCTAAAAAGAATGAAGAGAAAAAGCAATTTTGTGTGGTATCTTAATGAAGATGGTTTGGTGCAGCAAAAGTTCTTCGTCCCACAGCTGCAATTATTTTAAATAAACAAAACCTTGTGGTTTTGTCCTATAGAAAGAATTTCTATTATTTTCTATATGCTAAACCATGTCATTTGAATTATATTGGGGATTAGCCTGGGAAATGTTATGCAAACGATGGTGGCTTTTTTTAAATTTTACTTTAACAGATCAAAACAGATCAAACAGTTTATGAAAGCCTTTTTCCCATAATTGATATTATTCCTTCTTTTTCTTCTAAGTCCTTAGAGGATTATGAATGTCAGTATTAGAATAAAAGGAAGATTGCTTCAGATAATTTTATGTGCAGGGCTCCATTCCAAAGGAACCAAATTCACATGGGGATCTTTGAGAACACTGTTAAAGGGACATGATGAAAATAAGGTGGGGGTGAAGGAGACCAAAGTGGGGGAGGGAAAGGAAGAAAAATCTACAAATCAGACTCAGCAGAGCCTTCCAATGCCACTGACATTCTGCACTTGTGTTCCTTACAATCCATCTAGAACGTCTTGATGCTGCAGCGCAACTTTGATTCACAATTGTTTTCACTTAACACTGGTGATTCTTTTTGCCCTGACTTCTGTGAAGCTTTCCAGTGATTGGAATAACGTGATGTTGCCCTGGATTAACACAGGACGTGGCTGTGGGCAGCTGAAGGTGTAGAGACTGTCCCTCACAGTGTGATGTGTAACACCACCACTGTTTTGTGACGCGGGCGGAAGATGCGGCTTTGAAGGACAGTGCTTAGTATATAAAGTCATGTTACTGCAGCTCCCACAGGAGAAGGTGTTATCCCATATCAGAGATGTCATGCTAGCAAACCTCTCACCTATTGCTGGAACAGGAAAGAGCAGTGGCTCTTTTAAAACTAAAGAGTAAATATGCTCTCCTTGAGAGGAAATACAATATGGTTTGAAATCCCATAAAAAAAGCTACAGCTTGTGGGACATCTTTTGCCATTTAATTTGACTAGACATATGGGAAATGTCTTAAACTTGTACCAGTCAGCCTACAGGTTTTTGTTGGCAGGCAGTGATCAAGATTACATTTTCCTCTGGTGTTTTAGTGCATGGGCTCTAGCTACCTTAGAGTAACAAGGAGAGAGGTAGGGATGCGAGGGAAATCTGATCAACCTAGTGCAGCTTCCTAACAACTTACAGGCTCCATCATAGAGAATGACAAGGGGTACTCCAAAGGGTAAATCTCTGGGGATGTTTGCAGTTTCCACTTTTCATGAGCAGCCTCTGTCATGTTGTTATGTCTAGTCCATCCAACCCAGTCCAGGTCTGAGTGACAAGAGTAGCATAAAAAGAGGAAGATAAGAGGCTGTTGGCCCTTTTTTTGAGCTTTGGCTGTGTGTCTTGCAAACACACCAGTGTTAAGGGGTCTGATGGAGAGGAGCCCAGTTTGTTTATTTTGTTTTATTTTCCCTTGGGCTGAAGTGCTTTTTCCCAAATATCCATAGAGCAAATTGCAGCTAAATAATGCCTGAGATGATTTAGCCACCTCAGAGGTTGATACCAGTAAATCTTCAGAGTGCCATTAGCTTCAGAGGCTGGAGAACTGTCAATCCAGAAGACCAGTGAGGTTTGTTCCACAGCCAGGGTAACAGTCCAGGCTAAATGTAAAAGTTAATGTCTCACAGAGTTAAGGTTAAATATATGAAACATTTTAAAATAGATCATTAGGGTGGTGGAATATACATATATTAGACGGATGAAAGTTGGAATCCAATCCCAAGGCAGTACGCTGCTGTCCAGAAATAGTTAGAAAGGGGCTGAAGTTATGGAACTGTGATGTGGCACTCGCCTACTTCCGGTACCATTTAGAGGTCTTGTAACTCTGTCTATTAGACCCATGTGCCGTGTGGACACCTCTTAACATTTTGATCCTGCACCATCTGGTTTTACCCAGCTACTTGCTTCCAGTGAGAAAAATTATGTGACTGGTGGAGATTTAAACGGTTCATGACAACTTGAGTGATCTCTGCCAAACGATGTGGAACTATAATCCAGTGGATAGGCATTCCTGTCAAGATCTTTGAGCCCACAAATGGAAAGCTGTAATTCTAATTTGCTATTTAGGAACATGAAAACAAGATCTCTGTTTTCCATAAAGCTGCACCTGATACCTCCTGTCAGAAGATGCCTTATGCTCCAAATCTTTGAAAACCAAAACCAATTACCAAAGTGCTCAAATAAGATTCTAGGAAAGGAGAATTAGGTACCACTTTGGGAAATTTTGTCTCTGAACAGAAGGAGCTTGGCATAAAACCACTCTGACAATGACACAGTACAGTCTTTCCCAAAAGGAGTGAAAGATGGCATGGAAGCTGGCCAGAGTGAGATCAAAGCAGCCATAGCAAGGCTGGAGAGAAGTCAGCTGCAGATGAAAAGCAGAGATTAAAATCTTTGCATGTTTTTGTCTGAAGCCCTGTGAGCTTGTATTCATGTGGGTGAATATCACTGATTTTACAATGAGTCACTGGAGCACTTGAAGGAAATGATTAAATGAAGAATAATTATGTGTTGCAATAAGAGTGTAAAGGCAGTGTTGTGTCCCCAGTCTCCTGCTGTCTTCAGACAAAGCCCCGAGTGGAAGGTGAGCACTGACAAGACATAAGTTACCAACTGTGGTGCAGAAGAGTTGAGGGGTGTTGGCTTGTTTTACAGGGGAGATCAGGACCTTGGGAGCGGGTGGGCTCTTCAGGGGAGAGGTGACTTGAATGCATGGTTATGGTCCAGTGTTAAGCCTTCTTTGATGCCTCTGCTGCCTCATAGGAGTAGGGAACAGAAGCCAGATCAATAAGAGCAACAGCAAGAAGAACCATCTGCCTGTGCATCTCTGATGAGTGGCTGTAGAGCTGAGAGGGCACCAAATATCCACTGTACAGCTTATTTGGCTCTGAGGGGGGAGCTTTGTCTCACTGGCCTTGTCCAGATGGCTCTTTCACAAGTTTTCTGGTCATGGAACACGCTTAGATAGACAGTTACAATGACAGACTGGACGTTTTCTAAGATTAAAATTCTTCAGGAATCACCCAGGTTGTGGATACCCTCCAGCTCCCTCCCACCTTTACCCTGGGTAGTGATGACTCAGGTGAACTCTGTTGCTTCAGAAGGTTGTTTTTGTGCCCACCTGCTTTGCTGGATCAGAGCATAAGCACCTTCTGCTGCAAATCTTTCAGAATATGGCAGAAAATTCCGAGTGTTTAACAGTTTTCACTTACTACATCCCACTGGTAAAATTGTTTCCCATTTTCTTCAAGCACTTCATTTATTTCAAAGTAGTTGTGCAGCAGTTAGACTGGTCTGTAGTTCTGTCTGCATTTCTGTGCATTTCTTCAGTAAGAAGGAATGCAGCACTGAGTAGCATCACTCACAACAACAGTAGTTTTATCCTGAGTAATTTAGTTCCCTCATGACTGCACCTGAACATTCAAGGATGACTGGATAAATCTAAAGGGTTCTGAGTGGGAGGTTGTTTTGTTTTATGTGCACCTTTCAGTAAATTAGAAACACTATTCACTTCAGGGCTTTTTCATCTCTTCTTGTTGAACAGTGAGATTCATTTCAGCAACTGGAAAAACTTAGATTCAGTGCCACTGTGTAGATTTTCGGTTGGACAAAATGATGCCATTGCCTTGTATATTATTATAAAAAGACCACATCAAACCATGCAAGTGTCCTGTAATGTCATGATTACAGTGTTAGACTCATACCAGTTGAAAAATATGACTAATTGAATATTAGAATATTCCTTCAATTATATGTTTGGCTGTCCCCATAGATATAGGCAACCTGTTAAAATACTCTGTCAATTTGTACTGTGGCAAGCTTGGAAGGTTTCTGAGAAGAAGGGGGAGGCTGGAAGTGCAGCCTGTGTATGTATTGTGGTATCTCCTAATCCTGCCATCCCATCAGAGCCTGCTCAGGGGGAAAGCCACATGGAGGAAACCCCCAGAGGAACACCCAGGCAGTGCTGGAAGGTGCTGCTGGTCAGCAGGGTGAGGGCTGCTTTTCCATGCTGCTGTGGCTTGAGGAGGCCTGCTTGGGATGATGGGAGAAACCAAGGAGCTGGTCACGGCACAGCTTCTGTCAGTGGCTTTTTGCAAGAATTTATAGAATCACGGAATCATTTAGGTTGGAAAAGACCTCTAAAATCATCAACTCCAACCATTAACCCAGTTCTGCCAACTCCACCGATAGACCATGTCCCTAAGTGCCACATCTACATGTTTTTGGAACACTTCCAGGGTCAGTGAGCAGCCCATTCCAATGCTTGATAACTCAGTGAAGAAAAGTTTCCTGATATCATACCTAAACCTCCCCTGATGCAACTTGAGGCCATTTCCTCTTGTTTTGTCACTTGTTGCCTGGACAGAGAGACCAACCCCTACCTTGGTACAACCTCCTTCCAGCCTGTCCAGATCCCTGTGCAGAGCCTTCCTGCCCTCCAGCAGATCCACACTCCCACTCAACATGGTGTCACCTGTGAACTGAGTGAGAGTCCCCTCGATCCCCTCAGCCAGGTAATCAAATGAACGGGATTTCTACTGCCAGATTGCAGCCTCTGTATTTAAACTCTGATTGCCTCGACTATTCCTGCAATTTCAGTTGAACTCACAAATAAATAATGAATAAATGACATGCTTTAAAAAATGCTAAGTGGGTAGAATAGCAGGAGGCGTAGGGGTGTGGCCATAGGGGTTGAAAAAGCATACTTTATTTTGGTTTTTGATACTTTTGCCTGAAATAGCCTCATATTTTCAGGTCAGCTTATGGCCAAGAAAAACACAAATGACACCAAAGCCCACAGGAAACTGTAACAGCCCTAGGAAAGGCCAGC
Source organism: Tyrannus savana (assembly GCA_013399735.1). NCBI lineage: Eukaryota > Metazoa > Chordata > Aves > Passeriformes > Tyrannidae > Tyrannus > Tyrannus savana. The sequence continues at coordinate 859,482 of VXAW01007136.1, forward strand.
GAATGAAGGGTGAAGAAAAATTGTGAGTGATATCATTGACCACTGGCAGTGGGAAAGTCTGAGGACTCATAGCTGCTTGTGAAGAGGCATTGGGGAAATGAAATGTTAAAATATTCTGGATTTTTATTTATTTGTCTTATGTTTTCTAAGAATCCTGGGAAAAACAGCTTCATTATGATTACCACCCATTGCTTTCTGACTTGTAAGGTCCCAGGGATGCAATTTATGCCTCAGAGTTGCTATAGACACAGGGGATGGGATCTGTTCCTGGCCTTGCTGAAGTTGCTGAGAGTTTTGCCATTCAGTAGGGGACAGATTTAACCACAGATTTTCAGTGGCACAATCTTAGCACAAAGACAGAGTAAGTCACTTCAAAGAGAAACAGTTTGCAAAGGAAAAGAGCCCCCATGTAACTGTGGCTTGGAATCACCTCTGTGACTTTACTGGCTTTGCCTGTATTGGCACAGTATGAATTAAGAGCGTGGGGTGACAATCTGTGGGGTTCAGCAGAAGCAGCTTGTTTTCAGATGCTGATGCTAGAAAGCAAAAGTGAGGAAGCACAGAAGCAAATTGAAAGTGCTTCAGGTGGATATTGAGCTGGACTTATTAGATCACAATCATCTTCTGATGCCACAAAAGGGCTTTGTTTTCAAGTACCTTTGTATGGCTGGCCCTGATCTTTTGTTAATGCATCTGAATGCCCTGGTTTGTGGGCTGGGGTTGTATTGCTCTCCTCCTCTGTCTGTCAGAGACTTGATTTCATTTGTGTAGTAGACTACACTTTCACACAAAGCTTGTATCACAGATCACTTTTCCTGCTGGTTCTGAGCACAGATTGTGCTTCTGTGGTATCTGTTGCAATGATTTCCATTGAAACACGATAGTGGGAAAGCAGAACAGATATTGTATACCATCACCTCATGGTCTCCACTGCTCAGAAGTCAAGGAGCAAATGCCACGTGCTGAGGCAATTCCCAGCAGGCCACAACCTGGAGCATAGCTGCACTACCCTGGTGCTTTCCTGGTGGGAAAGGGAGGGAAGCAGCTTCTAAGCTGTTCCTGTGCTTTGGTATGTCGGCACCCTGGGATCAGGAGCTCATGGCACAGCCCCTTGGTGCTTTGCTGCTGCTGTTTGGGTTTGTACTGCAGCACACAGGAAGCCCCAGCCTACCCACAGGTGCAGATGTTTGTACAAAATGGTGCTGAGAGATTACCAAAGCTAGGTGAGTGAACTCGGGGCAAATCCACAGCTCCCTGTCCCAGTCTAATGCCTTGTCCACCAGACTCAGTGGATTGGCATATGGTGCACCTTTCCCAGCCTCAGCATGTGGCTGACATGGAAATGATCTGGCTGAAGTTCAGTCCAAACAAACCAAAGGCAACATAGGCAGGTGTTGGTGAGGCTCATCTCACAGAGAGGGTGAAGGAACTGCGTTAAACACCACAATTTTCTCACTGCCATCGTTCCCCAAAGACCCCAAAATACTTTACAGTGTTAAATTATCTGCATTAAAACAGTCTCTCCAGTGCAACTGGAGACCACCCAGAACTGATCCTAGATACAGCAGCATTCTCTCCAAGGAGATAGGCTGAAATGATTTGGAGTTCACTGCCCATAGGGCATATTCTGGGCTGGATTTATGCACGCAGGCAGTGCTCAGGGGACTTGTCTCAGAGCACTCTGTTTCTGGCGTGCTTTGTTTGCATTTGTGTAATGGAACCATTTAAAAAATAAATAGCAGTTTAAAAATAAGTGAGTGATCTTCATAGTTAATGTTTATCTAGGATGACTCCATCCACGTCCATGTTAAAAAACCTTTACTGGCTTTATGAATCTGTTTATTTAAGTATCCGTATTTCAAAAGAGGCTTATGATATTTGCATTGTTAAGTAGGACACAATTTCTTTTATCAAGACAGCTTCTTCCCTATATAATTCTATGCTGAAAAAACTGTGCTGTATAACAAAGCTGCTATGAGATTTGTCAGTCTTAGTAGCGTGAGTTGATCCAGTGTAGTTTTGCTCTGCCTTAGAGTCTTTCATCAGTCTCCAGACTTCATGTATATTCAAGTCAAGAACCTAGTTGTTTGAAATAATCTATTTTGTTCAGCTGGATCTGAAAAAAAAAAAAAGGGTGTATGGGTGTCTCCAGAGGACTTCAGAGAGAGTTTTCTGTGTGATTTTTAAATGAAAAACAAATAACTTATCAGGCATTAATTTTGTATGTGCAGCTTTATGGTCCAAGGCAATGTGGATTATTAGAGGAGAGTTAATAATGAATTGAGAGAATCAGAAGATATATGACACACACCTTTAGCACCTGCCTGTTTTGTGTGTTTCTGTATGGATTTTCCCTTGATTTTACATTAGCCATGTGACAAATTGGCCATATTGTCCCAAATGTTCACTTCCCCAATGGAACTTGCTCAATCCAAGTCCCCTTTTGGGCTCTGAGTGTTAAATGTCCTCCTACTGAAATAGTCCCGATACTCATTTCAGCTGTGTTAGCTGGTGTCCATGGTGCTAATATGAAATACAACAACACAAATGATGTAATTTAATTATCTAAAGCCATTTTGAAAAAGCATGGATCTTTCTTAAGCGGCCCTGGTGTGAGTTACACTGCAGTGAGCTTAGTGAGGGGATTGGAGAGACGGTCGCAGGGATCAGACACTGAGTTCATACCCGTACGAAAGGAACAGAAGAATTACAATGCTCTGCGGAGCTTTGATGAACTGTCTCCAGAGTAAATACAACCTCTGGAAACAAAGGCCTTCTCTCACACCAGGCCCCAGAATTGGCAACTTTAGCACATTCTCTTTGTTCACCTCCAGGATGGCTGGCAGGTTCAGCCAAAGGAGAAGGGCTGTAAATTACAACAAAAAGGGAATTAGAAGATGTTATTTTAATCAGACTACTGAATGACTTCACTGCACGGTGTGCACAGTGGCCGGGCTCCCGTCAGCCTGTGGGGCTGCGCCGGGGAGCCCCGGAGAGGAATCCTTCAGCACACCCTTATGGTTGAACGATCAGGCAAGTCCTCTATCCCTCCCCTTGTACTTCTGTTGTATCTACTGCAGACTGCTCTTTGCATAAGCAATAAGGCTGAATTGTTTTAGCCAGGACATCAGGCACCAATTTTGCAAAACACGATCTACGCGTGTAGGTCTGAGTGCCCACAGAGAGCCCGGCCCCGTTCCAAAACAGGGGCAGGGGATCCTGGCTGGGAGCTGCTGCTGAATGACTAACTTTCACCCAAGCCCCCTGCATTATTTTAAACTCTGCCCCAGAAAAATGCAAAATATTACAAAGTTCCTTGTGTTTTGCTACGCTTTATGTTGTCAGAGCTAAAATCTCACTGTTAATTACTGGGTTTAGTTTCCTGCTCTGCCATAGCTGTCCCATGCAGGCAAGCTGAATTTCCTTGCAGTATTTCAAGTGAGACATTTACTGCCAGTGTTAGCCAAAGAAAGGATTTTTAAATGCTCCCTTATTTTGAATTATCTTCCCTTTTGATTGTATGCTCCTTCACATTCACTTTCCCTAGGCTCCAAACAGCTCTCAGCAAAAGAAACCTGTCTTTCCCACAGCAAGGTTCAAGAGTTGTTCCCCAGAGTCTGTTCCTGAGAGTTGGCATGTGTGAAGCAAAACCAAATGGATTTTTCAAGGGAACATACCTGCCATTATTTAACAGAAAAGTTAAGCGTTGCCATCACAGAGTTGGCAGCTGCATGAGCAAGAGGCAGCAGGACTAACAGTAATATACTTAAAACCATGAAATTGCCAGTGGTGAATCTTTTTAACAGGATCACTTCAGAAAAAAATTAGTCTTCTGAGTGTTTCTGTGTAGCTTAGTGGAGTGGATAATGTGACTACTTGAACCTTCCATATGGGGAAGAGAAGCTGGTGGTGCGAGTCAGGAATATTCTGTGGTGCAGGGCTGTGTATTTGGGGAGAAGGTGTGTGTGCAGCTACAATTTCCAGGGGAAGATGCACACCACCATCACCAGAGGAGGTCACTCTATTTTCTAAAAGCTCTGCCTTGTCTTCTCAGGGCAGTCTCCACATTTGTATATCTGTCATCCATTCCCTTTTCCTAAAACCACCGACACATGTCCATGCCTGCTAAATTCCCTGTGCCCAGTGTCACCGGGCAAAGAGAGCATCATTTCATAAAATTCAGCTTCTGAATCACATTTGTCATGCAACAAGCTGCTTTGGAAATTTATTTGTGCTTATTCCCTGAGGTAAGTGTCTAAATTGTGCCTTTTGTTTGTTTGTTTGTTTTTATTTTGTTAGGAGTCTTTCTGATACACTGCGCTCTGAGCAGGAGTTCACTGAAGGTCTGTGGATTCATTGAGGAGGTAAACGTTAAAGATAAAGCTATTATCTGTGGTGGTGGTGTGGAGTTTGGCATGTCCTCTCCCCCTCTAGTGCTGCCATGGCAGTGCCCCCAGAGCTCTTAGAGACTTGTCTCTGCAGCAGCTGTGAGTGCAACACCCCACTCTGGGGCACTGCCTGCAGGAAGCCTTTCCAGTCAGACCTGGCAGCGTAACAACCCCTCCTCTCCTCTGGTGTGCAGGGTCCCCTTTTTCCTGGAGCCCCAGCGTGGGGCTGTGCACATGAGACGTGGGGTGTGCCTGGGCAGGGATTGGGGCTTGGCAGCTGCTCTGGTTGCTTCTCCAAACACAGCACGAACACTTCCCCTGCGTGGTCTTTCGGGGTTGTCTAGAGAAAGTCTTCAGAGGTCCTAATAGTTTTGTTGGACTGTGCTGAACCCACTGACTGATGAAGGCTGGGACTGCTTGGCCTCCACACTGATTTGTCCTTCAGCACCTTGGAGCCAGGCCACCCCTTGGCAGGGCAGGGGTCTGAGGCATTAGGAACCCTTGTTTTACCACCTCATTACTTACCTGGACAGCCATCTCTTACAGCATATGGTTTGTTGTTGCTGGCATCATGCTAGAATAAAAAAACACTATGAGAAAGAAAATACCCACATAAAAAGAAAGCCCAAACCAGAATTCAAGGTTGTTCCTTAAGTTTGTGACTTTCTGTTCCTTCCATGAGAGAAATTAGGGACTTGGGTTTGTTCCCTCCCCCTTAGCCCTTCTTCCATTTTCTGCTTTCTCCTGGTTACATTCGTTTTCTTTCCCAGTCACAGTTCTCTCATCTCAGTCTGCAGTAAGTCCTGAGCCAGGGTTACCTGTTGTTCATCACACCACGAGGACCTCGCTAGCCCTACATTTTGGTGCAGTTTTGTATGGATGATTGCAGAGTTTGTGGGTTCTTTTCCCCCCTCCCTCCTAGCTGTTGCCGAGGCTGTGAGCCCTTTTCTTCTGCAAGCCTTGCTGCCATGCTTTTCTTTCCAGTGGTTTGGAAGCTGAGGCCAGCATTAGCGCCAGTGCATGTTCCTTGATTTCAGCAGCACTGCTGGACTATTTGACTTCTTTCCTGACTCGGATCTAATCTCGCAGTTGGGTTATCTACACTGTTTGAAGTCTGCCTCCAACCATCCTGGAGGAGCTTTGGGGTCCTGTGGATGCTGGACTGCTAATCATCTCAGCTTCCCTGCTCTGCTGACTTCCGATGCGATCTTGGAGAAGTCATGCTGGATGCAGTTTTCAAAAGCACTATTGAAAGTAAGTGAGATTTCTGCTCCTAAACTACTTCAGCCTCTTGGAGTGTTGTTTGCTGTCTGTTTGTCCTCCCACCTCTCCTCCTTGCTCAGGCTGCCAGCCCTTTAGAGCACTGCTGCTTCTTCCTGCTGTGTCTGTGTGTGCCTTTGGCCTGATCCCCAGATGGGCTCCTGGTCGCAGCCTGCAGTGACAGCACCTCTGAGCAAACTTGTGCAGGACCAAACTGGAGCTCACTGGGAAGGAGTGTGAAATCTAGGCTGGAAAGACCTGAGCAAGGGACGTTGGTATGCAATGTTGTTTTCTGTTAACTGGTCACACATGGTGTCCTGGATAAATAGGTGTGTGCGGGGCTGGGGCAGCTGGATGACACCCAGGGGGTTGTGTCTGAAGGCTGGGGTCACACGCTAAGTGTGCAGGAACCAGAGGCCTTCAGCAAGCCCATGAGGTGTGGAGGTGTCCAACTCACGTGGGCAGGGCAGAAGCTGCTCCTCAGGGCTTGCAGGTGCCACACATCCAGCTCCATCCAGTGCCCTGAGCCAGGCAGGAACAGCCCAGGAGCCAAGGGGACAGCAAAACTCCACTAGCTGCCCTTGATAAATCTGTGCCCAGCTGTGATACAAAGGAAGGTGCAGAAAGTATGGCTGAGAATGGGGGCTAGCACAGCTTTAGTTTTTTTAAAATCTCATTTTGGTTGAGGAAATAGAAAACACTGCTATATAAAATATGACAAAACATATTATTTATTAAAAAATAAAAAGATAAATATTGCCAGGGAGTTTATTCCTCAAGCATTTTCATGTACAAGTTAAGATAGTTGAATTGATGTTTTAAAAAGAGGAATTTAAAGCCAAAGTTTATTTAATTTAAAGCAGAAACCCCAATATATGAGTTTACCTAAATGAATGACGAGTACGCACTAGTTCCACTAGAGCTGATCTGAGGTGTACATGACACACTGCTGGGTAGTGGGAGTTGTTGCTGTGTCTTTGCAAGTGGGAATTATGGCTCTGTTCATTGGAAAATGTTACAATCTCTGCAAAACTATAAGTATGCTGTGCCACAAGCCTCAAATTTTCACCGCTTGACTATTACACCACGTGTGTGTAATTAGCAGCTTGGCATCAGATGGCAACTAGAAAGTTATATGGAAATGGAAAACCTAGGCAACCTGATTTTCTATTTTCACTTTAAACAGACAAGAACAGCTACCACAAATGCATCCTAGTCCCTTCTGTGGACGTTTTCTCTCAACCATTTCTTAGAGGCTTTACTCTTTTAAGCAGGGACATGAGTGGCTGAATGCACATGAAACACATTGTTACTCATGCAAATATTTTCAAATTAGAAGCTATCTGTGGTATATTTTACAGAAACTGTTTCAGTGCTAGCCAAGACCTGAAAGCTGCAGTTACTGAAGGTCTGGCAAGACAGAAATCTAATGCTGGTTTAAAGGAGCAATGTCTTGTGAGAACCTGACTTGCCTTCGGGAGCGTTTCTGGCAGACAGAAGGTTTGAAGCTTATTAACGTTGTAAGTCAGGCAGGTGGTTTGGTGCCTGTGTTATCTGTGCTGAATGACCATAGAACTGTCCCAGAAAAGCTGGGCTGAGCCAGAAGGTCTGCTCAGGGCAGGAAACAAATGGGGACATCTCTGTGTCGTGGCATAATTCCCAGGTAATCCTCATTGAGTTTGTTCTTTAATCCAAAATTTTCTTAACTAAGTCATCCTAACTCTTTAAAGTAAAAATATTTGTTTCATTGCTGCTCTAATAATAGGTAAATCTCTTCCTTGCTCCTTTTAAACTTCTAAGGACTACCTTGACTTTGTTTTAAAGCCCTTTTGCCAAGTTTTTGTCTTAAGCACCAGTGACAAGAATATGAAAGGAATTAGAAAATTATTATGGGATTAAGACAGAGTATTTCTCCTACACACAAGACATGTTGATTCCTTGTCCTCCAAAGAGAGCAGTCTCAGTTCTGCAATTAAGCCTGGTGTACCTGAACACAAAAGGGGCTCGTGTGCATTACTGTGTGTGGTAGGTAGGAAAGTAATGCATGGAACAATCTTTGATTAAAAAAAAAAAAAAAAATACCTCCCCAAAACAGTCCATAAGGGAATAGCCAAAAATCTCGTTCGATTTTTAGTGAACTGAGTGTAAAATATTTTTCACCTCTCTTTGCAAAGAAATGGTTATTTCTGTCTTTGGTAAACAGCAAATCGGGTACACTCCTGGCCTACTGATTCTGTAATATGTTATTTCTGTCTCTCCTTCTCATCAGCAAATAGATCCTTGGCTGCATGGACAGACAATTTTCTAACTCTGTATTAATTTCCACATAGAGTAGAATTAGACTGGATACGAAAATGGTTTATTGGATACTTGTTTGAGAGTTGTCCTCCACACCTCATTTTCAGCAAACAGATATGCCCCCATCCATATCCTCTTCCTCGCAACTTCACTAATGCCCACAGTTTTCATGACAATGCTGTGTATATGAGAAGGAGACTGGTTTTTTAAGGAAAATTACATACAGCTCTCTCGGTTCCTGTTTGTTACAAAATCTGACCAAAAAGTAATTGTTTTAAAACTCTGCTGGTGGACTTTGGGCTCTTTGAAACTCCCAGCTAACTCATGGTCAGTGTTAAACCATGAACTCTAAGCTTAGTGCTTGGAAACCTTAAAGGTAATGTCACTGGGAATCTTGCATCAGGGAGGGCTTCAGGATGTGGCTGTGTGCATTGCTCTGGAGCTTAACCCAGTTCCTGTTTTCTTCTTCCTTTGAAAGCCCCGTTTGAAGTTGCTTCTTAGTCTCCCCAGCTGTTGACTTGAAAGTGCAGAGTGGCCTCCTAAGCATGAGTCACACCAGCCCTCAGTCATCAGCATTGTCCAGAAATGCACTGTTTCCCTTCTCATCTCTTCTTACCCCCTTAACCAAGGCCAGAGATGATTCATCCTGTAAAAGGACTTGATTTGCATTTGATGTGAGTCAACAACTAATTCAAGATCAAGAAACAGCATCAAACAGACCTTGCAGAAAGGGGAGGAAGCTTTCTTGTTTACTGTGGCTGAATCAGAAGTCCAGGCAGAGATATTACACTTGAAAAATCAAAAGATAGATTATGCTGGCTTGACAGCCCTCTCGTACAGATTCTGCAAATGTTTGAAGAAATCAGTGTATGTTAAAATATACTACGTTCCAAGCAAATCAAAATCTTGTTTCTTTTCGAAACATCCTTGCCACAGAAACGTTTCTGCCGTTTTTGTTTTTTTTTTTTCCTTTACAGAAATCTTTGTCCTAGACTCTCTACAGGTGAGGAAAACAAGATTAAAAAATCTCCCTTAAGAAATCCTATTAGGAATGCACTTAGAGTGTACAAATCTCATCTTTATTTTAGACATAAGTAATTATGTGCTTACCTGCTATTGATGTCTTCAGGCATTAATCGCCTCTTTAAAGTTAAGCACATTTATAAGTTATTTTCCTCCATTGAGGTCTAAGTGCACAAAATAGGGGAGAAATCTAGGGAGGGATTACGACCAAGTGGCAGTGTTACACACCAGTGATCTAGAACCTCTGAGTAAAGCACCATCTGCCACCTAAATTTCTCCTGCAAAGCTGGGGAAAGGAGTAGGTTTCTGTTCAGCAGCAGCCAGCCCTCATTGCCTGGGGCATTACCTTTTGCAAAGGTTCCTTTTTGCCTTGCTGTGTCTTGCAGTAACAGACCCCATCCTGTCTGAGACCCAGAGAATTTTCCTGAATCTATTTACGCGAACAACGTCAGACTCTGGTGTTTGTACTACCTCTTATTGAAAACTCAGACAGAGTGTCTGCTGACACGGGTCTTTTCCAGGTTTCTATTCCAGCTGTAAATCATCCATCTGCAATTGAAAGAATAACCTTTTCAGTCTGTGCAACTCTTTCCTCCACCACTGGCATAAGCAGTTTGCAGCCTGGTTCTGCAGTGAGGAGCAGGGCGTTGTGCAGCCATGAGCACTGGAAGCTTTTCATTTTCCTGGCCATTTTCACTGCCATCCAGCCTCACTTGGGTTTCCTGCAGCTTTAACAGTCCCTGATGACTCCCATCGTTGTGAAAATGTTGCTGCGAGGCCTCACATAGTGGGTTTGGTTGATGATTTTGTAAAGCAATTACCATCAGAAATCAAAGGAAGGGCGTCTGCTTCATAAGCTGTTCTTAGGCTAATTGTTGTGATTAGTGTCTCTCATACACATTTTTTGCAGATTAAAGTTTCGAGTTCAACAATAATGGCAGCCGAAATGGAGAGATTTTTTTCAGCCAATTTTATCATGTGTGTGTACTTTCCTTCTGTGTAAGTAAAGAAATATTGATAACCATCTCTAACCCCCCAAGGCCTGGCAGGGCCCCCCAATCAGTCCTGGTTTTCCTACAGAGGTTAATTATTCACTCCCCCATTTACATTGCTGTCTATTAAGTTCCAAGCTTACACCACCAGCTCCGTGTCCATGATACTGTTCCACTATTTATCCTCACAGCAAAATGCCATCAGTAAACTTCAGCGTGTTCCCATACTCTGGGGCTGGTAGATGAAAGACCCCTTCTAAAGGTGAAGCAGTAGTCTCTGCTGCATTCAGAGCAATAAATCTAATTTCTTCCTTAAGTTTTCATGTAAGTATGCTTCTAAGTATGTGTTGGCACACCTATAACAGGGAAATTGAATTCTGTTAACTTTATTTTGTAGTCCGTTGATAGCTTTTCTATGCCATTAAAAACATCTGAGAATATATTTTTGAGCTTTTAATGGCTTCTGTCTTCCTACTGTATTCACTTTCTTAACAACCTAATATCTGGCATTTTCACCCCTTGAGTAAGTATTCCTTTTCCTGAAAATGTTTTATAAGAAAACAATTATAAATGTTATTTCTTCAAGATATTGTTATACTTTCACATGCAGTTCATATCCAACCATAATGGTTTGATTTCACTCTAGCCACCAAAGAAAGCTTTTACCAATTCCTTTCCTATAAATAGGTTTTCTTTTCAAAGCAGTTTTGGTAACTTCAGCTGACTAGTAGCCTGTACACACTCTCTGGGTGTAAGAATAACTTATGCACCCAAATCTAAAAAAATCCATAAAATCTCGTAGCTGCATATGAAAAGAGCCCCACAGCATTTTCCTCTCTTGTATTTCTCACAGTATTGGCACACACACTGTTGCTTTTGGTCCTGGGGTGTGACTGTGTCAAAGCTTTGCTAAAGCCAAGATATACAACGTGCATTGCCTTCCCCACTGCCTCTGCCACAGGGCAGAGAAGGCAGAAGAGAGGTTGGTCGCTGTCCTTTACCCCTGGTAAATCCATGCTGACTGCTCCCAGTTACTGTCACCCCCTTCCCGTGTCTGGAAATGGCTTCTGTGAGGATTAGCTCTGTGAAGGGACTCATGTGAGGCTGATTGACCCGGACCATCCTCCCTGCAGAAGTGTGTGATGTTTGCCTTTCTCCAGTGAGCAGGAATCTGCCCCAACTCCCAGGACCTTCTGAAGAGTACAGAGAGCAGCATCACAGTGACGTTGGGCTGCTCCTTCAGCCACAGAGAGCCTTACTTAGAGCAAGAAAGCTGTGAAAAGAGGGAGTCAGTGAGAAAATGAGGCAGACAGGGCTCACCACAAAGCCAGCTAAAAATCTAAGGCCAGGCTGAAAGGAAATGCTCCACACCTGTGAGATGGCTGCTTCTCTTGCAGCGTGTCCTCTTTTGCTCGACCCCGCAAAAACATCGCCCTCACGCTCACAGGAGCAATAACATGGACTTCTTTTTAATCGTGTTCCAGTTGCTCTTGTGCTTGATCTGGAAAGGAAAATACCTGAGGCCAATAGTTGGCAGACTCTTTTCGTGTAGCAGTTAAGAATAAATAGATATACCACTGATCTAGTACTCAGAGAAAATTTATGTCCAAAACCATTTCTGAAAATACATATCCATTTTTTGAAAATGTTTGCAAACATACTTGCCTTCCACAGTATTTCAGAGAAACTGTGTTAATTCAGATTTCTCTGTGAACTGTCTTCCTCTCTGAAGAGTCCACAGACATTCACTGAAGGTACTGATGCTTGAGGGGACATTCTGCTCTTTGTCAGACACTGCTCCTTTAACAGGGTTATTTACAGTGCATAGATTATACTTTAATGGTTTTTTGGGGATCCATTCTGAAAATTATTTTCTTCTGGTAATCAAACTTATGGGAATTCATCTTTTCACAATACACCTAATCAAAGGACAAGAGTGAATCATAAACAAAATTGAGCAAAACTCAATTTAGCATTTCTAATGAGTTATTTACTGACTATCTTACTCACTTCTGCAGTGGAAAAAGAGAGAGGCACTTACAGGTAAAAACTGAGGGCCTTTAAACTCATCTTTTATTTGTATAGGATAATGCAAGTGCTGTACAGTTTCATAGCAGTAACACAGAATGGGGTTTGCATAGGTTGTAGAGCCAGACTGATTTTTAAGTAAAATAAATACAGAGGAGACCAGGTTGAAGAAAGGGATCAGTAAAACTTGAGAAGTTTCCTACATCAGAGCATGATTCAGGTTTTTCAATGTGTATCTGTTCTGATGACTCTGGAGTTATGCTTATGCATATGCCCACGTCTGTTTGGGTCTTGCATTTTCACTTTATAGAAGTTGACAGGAAAGTTTTGATTTATTAAAGTGCTCATAAGTAAATAATAATTTAAACTAATAATTTAAACTAATAATTTAAATAATTTAAAACTAATAGCCTGAAAAATGCCAGGTGAAATGGCACCTTTCAGTGTTCAAAGCTGATTTTCCAGTTTTGGAGCAATGCAACTCTAAGCCAGTGTGTCACAGTGCATGAAGTTCCTGTGAGAGTCAGTCAGGATATATCCTGGAGGATTGTTATGGAGCCTGCAATATAAAAATGGACCCAAAATCTGCATCTAGTTAGGGCTGTGCGAGATGTCCACAGTGAAAACAGAAACTGCATGGGACTTGCTTAGTTTAAGGCCTTGTTTAGAAATTCAGAATAAAAACTGTGTTTGTCTGAAGTTTTATTTAAGTTCACCAACTTGCCTACTGACTCAAAATTAATTTTCAGATAAGTCTGGGCTGATTTATAAACTGGTATCAAAATCACAGTAAACTTGTGGTTTTGAATGGTTTCAACTGGCCGTGCTATAAAAACGAGGCAGCACTCGGTGGTTTGGCTGGGATTTGACTGTTGGGCTATTTTGAGTTTAGTGGAGCCCCAAGCCCAAGGTGGAGAGCCTGGAGGTGCCAAGCCTGTCCCCCTCCCCACCGGGAGCCCTTGGCAGGGCTGCAGGAGTTGACAGGAGCTGGGTGAGCCCCTGCAGCAGAAGGAGTGTCAGTGAAGCCTTTCTCTCTGGAGCAGAGGGGCTCCTGTGCTCAGTCACGGACTGAAACGTGTGTCTGGGAAGAGCTGAGGAGCTGATTCGGGCAGTCAGCGTTCTGGCACAGGAGGGACCACTGCAAGTTCAAGACTTATTTATCCAGTTGTGAGTGGAGGGTGTTTCTCCTCGTGTTATTATGTCTACTCCTATTAACCTCTTTCTTCAGCTCCCGCCAGATTTTATCAGTGATCTGTGTTTTGAGAGACAACCAGCTATTTTTGGAATGGGGCTTGTGTTTCCCTGACCACTGTTTGCATCTGCCTTGGGTGATTCGGGAGCAAATTCATCCACTTGTCTTCTCTGAAGTATAACCCACTGTGTTTCTCCTCTTATATGCATGATTTCACATATTAAATTTATTTCTTGTGCTGTGTTTATTTTAAAACTTTATTCAGTCGTGTCTCTGTGCACATTTAAAGAGAGCCACAAATATTTATGAGGCAATTTTAACACTTACCAATTACTTTTGTGGGGCTTGGTGCTTTAATAGCTGTAGTTGTATCAACCTTGGCAGATAGTTTCCTAATTATTCATATCCTGAAGTGTTATCAGCCATCACAGAGCGTTACCAGCATCATTTTAAGCTCTCTTCACCTTCTTCAGTCTGGGTTTTATTTGAAAAGCAGACATGCAGTCCCCAGTGAGAATTAAAGTAGAAGCATTAGCTTGCAAAATATATGCCAATGACCTAATGATTCTGACATTTCCACAATGCAAGCTTTACAAGAAGGCATGCAGACAGCAAAGTCTGTTTTTCTATCTCATATTTTTTTAATGGCTAAATGTTTGGAGGAAACAAAATGGATTTATTCTGCTCAATCCAGGGTATAATATCAGGACTTATCCGGTTCCGGGCCCCAGGGCTTCAGACAACTAACAAAACACATCTTACTTCTGCTCTGCTAGTTCTCTGTTATGCTTTTCACATGCAGGAAGAAAGAGTAAAAGCATATCCCAATTGAATAAAGCAGCATGGCCTGCTATTCTTTGCTTATGAAGCATCACATGATAGACACCAAATTAAGAAGAGCCCCCCACCTGTGGTTAAGTATGTATGCAACTGTCAAGCCTTTTTATATAATATAGAGGGGAATTTCACCATCCCCTTCACTGCCAGAGCACAGGAATATGTTAAAAATGTTAATGCCTTACCAAGGCAGGCTTCATTATTTTTTAATAATCCAGTGATTTTACATCACTTAAATAAAAATCAAAGATGCGGCTCCCCGATCTATTTTGAAATGCTCCCACCTTTCACATCCTTTGCTCTGATATATGGAAAGAAAACTAATCTGTGGTGGTTCTCCTTGTAGAGTTTAAGTTGCAATTTGTTTTTTGGCTATTCAGTCACTGTTTATGTAAGGATGTATTGGGATAGGGCTGTCTGCCATGATATGGTAAAAAAAATAACATCTTTTCTAATAAAAATAAGTTGCTATTTAAACAAGAGGTTAAAGGAAATCTATCCTCTCTGTTGACCTTTCAGACTGTGGTAAGCATAGAACACAGAGTGCCAATTTTATGACACAGCTGTGTCAAATAGATTGTATGTGACATATTCCAGTTGTGATTTCAAAGAAGTAGATGTAGGAGTCAGGAGGGAAAACCCATTCAAAAGTGTGCTTGTTACTTTCTGTACAATGACTTCATGGACCAACCACCTAATGACTAAGACATGCCATATGCAAGAACATTCCCTTAACCACAGGGTTTTCTGGTTCATTGGCTTGGAGTACTCCAAATTTTTCTGTTGTTGCCCTGAGAAGTCACAAGCAAATCTGATGGCGATGGCAAAGTCTTAGAGGTGCCTGGCATTTGTTCGGGCACTGGGCTGGGAATTTCCTCTGTTGGGATTTCCCTTTTGCAGGCTTTATCTACCCAGGTGATGAGGTGGTTGCAGGGATTTCTCATACCTACATGTATTGGGGTCCTTGCAGCAAAAGGCCTTAATGGCAGAGGTGTCCTGAGTACATCACAGCCCCATAAACCTGGATTGCCTCCTTGTGATGCAGAGTTCAGTAAATAAGCAGTGGGGGCATCACTTCAAATTTAGCAGGAGATCTGTCCCACAGTTCAGTGACAGAAATATTCCAAACACCTGGCTGTAGACCAAGGAAATGCAAGGTTCAGAAGTGGCTTGTCACTGTGTGTGAAAACCAGTCCTTGCTGAGCATGAGAATCATTAGTTGCTTTGGAGGATTTAGCCTGGAATTAACATGACTCCTTTTCTTCCACCATTTCTTCCCTGCAGTTGCTGATTCTCTCTGTGCATGGAGAGAAAAAGCACTGCCAGGGCCATCATTAGCTTACGGTGCCTCTTTTCACATGGACTTCTCTTTGCTGCAGAGGTGAAAGCTGGGGAAGGCTTCTGCCTTTGAAGAACTACTTAAGATGAAATGGTTCTGAAGTGCATTTAAGGGTGTTTACTTTAGGCACTTTATTTTTTTTCTTTATTTTTATTCCTATTGGAACTGGCTAATGTTATTCATTAAACTAACAATTTCTCCCCTGCCTGTTCTTAAGTGTGACTTGTGACCTTGCAATCTGTGTATTTTGTCATCACAATGTGTTACCATGGAACTGATTTTGATGTCATGAATAAGGGCATTGTGAGTTTCCACGTTCCCAAGCATATTTGAGACACAGGTTTGGAAACAAAAATGACTTCACCAGTTAAATATTGTTAGATCCTATAGTATATCAAAGGTAAGAACACTTGTGCCCTATATTCCTTTACATAGAAGAATCTGAGGTTAGGAATTTCAAAGCAGGTATATACAAGAATGACACTACAAAAAGCATTTCACAAGATTAAATATTTTGTGAGAGTATTGAACTCTAACCCCTTTATGTTACTGTAGACAAAAATCTTTCATATTGTTCATGGAGACTTCTCAGACTGTCTAATGGGGATTCTATATAAAGGGGAAGAAATGCAGTGAGCAGAACTGCACTGGGATGCTGCTGGCACTTAACTCCTTCGGGACAAGAGTGGCCCCAGGGAATTTCCCGCCCGAGATCCCTGGCAGGCAGACAGAGGGCAATGTAACATAGCTGCTTCCGAGGCTCAGAGCAGCAGTAGGGATTGTTCAGGAGAGCCTTACACAATACACAGAGGGAAAATAACACTTCTGTTGTGCAGCAGAGTGCATCTATTGCATGAATTAAATGAAAGAGAAAGCCAGTTCCCTCAGTGATCTACCTACCCACATGAGGTTAAAAGAGTTCAATTGAATCTCTTGTCAAGCTATTCCCCAGGGTGTTTAATTCATCACAGTTAGAGCTGATAACATTCTGTTATAATGAAAAAGTTTGAAAAGCCCCAAGTGGTTAAAATCACAGGTTGCCAAAAGTTCTAGTTTAACAGGAACCTCAGATGCAGTTGTTTGTTTGATCTGCTGGTTTTCTTTCCAGATGAGACTTACCCATCCACGGCATTTTACAATCTAGCTCAGTACCATTTTGCTCCTTGCACCCGGCAAATATGTCCTCATTAAGTAAAATTTATGCTAATACCATTCTGATTAGCCAGCAGTCATTGATATTCACTCTCATTAGCTAAATTGGTGCTCTGGAAGACATCCCGTCGAGGATTTTTTTTTCCTGTTTTAAATGGAATATAAAATGTATGGATTCACAGAGAAAACAGATGATGATAATTATACCCTGTGTTTACTCAAGCAGGTTTTATATCCTAAAGGCACCCAAAGTACTTTGTAGAATTTACATCTGCAAGGGGGGAGAAGACTTTTTTTCCCTTCTGAGAGGAAAACCTCTGTCAGAAATAGAGAAGCCATTCTGGTTTCATGCTATTAGGACAGATTGCACAAAGGAATCTCCCATTCTGAATTCAGGAGCACTTTTTGATGGGACAAAATGCCGGACACTTCACGGGAAATCCAGCTGGGGAATAAGCTCAATTCATGCAGTAATGAGACTTTCTATATACAATCTTTTTGGAGCAATGCTGTGATTCCAACTTAACATCTCTAGGAGTTTTGCCTGCAGTGATATTGCAAAATTAGGCTCAGTGTGAACCTTGCATCAAAAGCACAAAGATCCTCTTTGCTCACCCTTACACATCTTGGTTGGAAGGAATGATAATTACAGCTGAGAATTTTATTATATTTTCTTATGTTCAAACATATGATCAGTTCAAGCCATGGTTTAATACAGTCTGGTATGAGGATGCTGTGATGAATTACCATCCTCTTTCTGTTAACTCTCTTAAAGGGCCTTTGTCAGGCAGATATCACCAAGCAGGAAGCTGTTACTGCCAAGGTGGGATAATCTTGCCATTAACACTGTTAGAGCCAAGAGTATGTTTTTTTGTATCACAGCCTCCATTTCAACTGCCAGACAGAAAGCAATGATCTTAATGCCTTGTATTCTTATCCATATTAACAAAAACCCCAGTTGGTGTCTCTCTGTATGCAGATGTAGCCATCCTTTATAAACTCTTCCCTTATGCTCTTCTGTAACTTTAAATGGCACTCTGCATACTCTGTTCTCTTTAAAGGGGAAAAGCATTTCTCTGCTCTGTTCAATCCTTGACCTTACTGGCAGAACTATGAACAAGGATGTCTCTTCTTGCTAATTTTTTACCTTTTGAATCTGTAATCAATACCGTTCATCCAGTCTGCCGAGCAGCACACAGTGACCATCGGCAGTGGGAAACACTGGCCACAGTGACCTTTGGCTGGGCTGGAAATTCCTCAGTTCTTCTTTGAATCCCCACCACTGAACAGTTCACATCACTCCCGTGCAATAATTGCAGTGTTTTCACATGTGCTCTTCTCTTTCAAGTCATCTCACTCTTATATTGATCTTCTCTTCAGTAATCAAAACTAATTCCACATCCAAAAGATGCTTTAGAGGAGAGATCAGTGGCCACAAGCAGCAATGTGAAACCACCCAGATGCAGATAAATTGCCCTTCTCCCTCACTGCACAGAGATTGTGTCCTAATGGTATAGCAATTACTGTGTTTCCATGGTGATGTGTGTGTGAGCACTATAAATAATGTTTGATGTTTATAAACAACCCAGTTTATACTGAATTATGCACACTATTTGTATGCTAATATCCAGGATGCACTTTTAGGTATTTCACAGCAATAGAATAGCAAACAAAAAGCTGAAAGTTTTGGGAGCAGTGCAGTGAACCATATGATTATTGAGTTTTTTTCTGTGTTTATGTCCAAAGGAAAAACTGCATAACCTGAATCTATTTCCTTATTGTAATGTGTACACTTAATAATGGAAAAGAAATACTGGAAACAAAACCTCCCAGAATTAGCAAACGTTTTGGCTACCCATCATCATTACTACACTGAGGTTTTTTTCCCAGGAGGTAAAAAACATTTAGGTTACAATTCAGCACATTCTGCTTGTACCTGCTGGGCTGGGGATCCGGGACAGGCTTCGGCAGCGGGCTGGGAGAGGGAGGCAAAGGGCAGGAATAAATGCACGTGAGCGCAGGGCGAGGGTTGGCGGGCACGGCACCTGTGGGCAGACACGTAGACAGTGCTGGGCACGGCGCTGGAACAGCCGAGCGGGCCATTGCCCCATTGTCTGGGGTAAATGAAATACACTGCATTACATTTGTCCCCTGGCAGCTGGCCCGGCAGAACTGCCCTGCTGCTTGGCTCTGGGCGCCCCTCTATTTACATTAGAATAGTTTGGAAAATTTTGCCTTTATCCATGCCCTGAGTGTGCAAACATGGTCTGAGGTGTGCTCAGTCTGGGCTTGTGCCTCTGCACATCCTCGGCCGTGGCTGTTTGCTGGACACAGGGCAGCTCCCAAGGGCAGCAATCCCTGAGAGCACCGTGTCCCCCGGGCCTGCCATTTCCTGACACATGCACAGCCACAATGACAGGAATGGAATATTTGCTTTGTCATCCGCGAGGGGTTGTTTGTTTGTTTGCCTCATCCACTTCCGAGTGAGTCTTCAGCCTGTGCTGAGGGTGTTGTAACAATGTGCTCTCATGGCAGCATGTGTATTTTGCACTGGTTTGCTTCTGGTCTTGAAAAGAAAGACACTTGGTGTTGGCTTTTGGGGAAGCACCAAGAAACCAAATATGATCCAAATAATAAGGCAAAATAATGTGGGATTCAGTAAAGTCCTGTTGGTGTTGTGACAGGGCTGCAGCGTCCCTGGGGAACCTCTGTGCTTGGTATCTTGTTGCCTCCCGTTCCTCAGGCTCTTCAATAACTCCTCCATCACTGGCCACCAAGTGTCCTGAGCTGGTGCCATGAGAAGCAGCAGTGACCACACCAAGTTTTCCAGCAGTTTGTCTGGAGCTCTCAAAATCAAGTCTTGCCTTCTGCCCTCTTCTACCCCAGAGGGTGCAGAAATATCACCAGCCCATGGTGCAGAGAAGCCAAACCCTTCCCACTTGGAAATGCTGTAAAAGACTGAAAATAACCCCATAAATTCCATGTGCTATGGCTGTTGGAATGAGTATCCCTGTATTTCACAAATGTCTGTAGTGATGTTAAAAAACCTTCTAAGTCTGTGCCTTGCTACACCTGGTGTGTGCTCCTTGATTCCCACACACAGAGAGTCCTGGGAAGTGTTCTCTTGCCAAGAAAGCGCAAAAATTTATAGTTCCCTGGATTTAAAATAGGGTCTGGTTTGGACCAGCCAACCAATTTCAGTTTGATAATTGTGAAATCTTTCTGTATCTTTCCTCTTCTTTTTCAAGCTTTTAGATTAAATATATCAAAACATACAACATCAAAAGTACATAAATAATTTCATAGTTATTAATTGATAATAATGTGTGTTAGCGTGTTAATTCATATGTTAATTGATTTATATAATTATAATTAATTGTGTACTATATATTAAATGTAGTATATGTTATAAATGTATTCGTAATATATAATTAAAATAATACAAGGAAGCCTACTCTCAGAAGTTTTCTCACTTGCCAATCTGTTTTTATGACGAATTTGAGAAATGCCTCACAACTCTACCTTATTTTTGCCTTGATTAACCTCTCTTTTCTTACCAAAGAAATTTTTTTTTTGCAAAGTTTGAGAGTTTTTTCCAACCAAGACAAGTGTGTGACTGTGTTACAGGACAGATAAAAGTGTGTAGCCTTGCCAACCACATAAGTGCTGCAGTTCCATACTGAGTAGGCTCTGTGCCAGCATTACTGTTCTGCACAGACTCTGTCTTTTCAGTAGTTTCCATTTTTTCATTTTTGTGGACCTGTTTTTATAATTTTTTTTTCCTTCCTTGTGCTTCTGTTGACTGTGTGAGTTACATTATCATTTTGAGACTAATCCTGGAAATTCCCTGCAAGGAATTTTTTCCATGGCTGAGTTACTGAAGGAAAGTAAAACATGGGAATTACGCTAAACTCCAAGCTTCTGAACAAAAGATGTCTCAAAATTTTCCAAACAGAAATGGGTAATTTAGGATATGTTCAGAACCCAGAGGGATTTAATCACCTTTGAAACCAGACTAAGAGAAGTCTCTCATTTATGTGCCACCGTCCTCTAGTCTGGCTTTGCTGGGTGTAGAGTGGGAGCTGAGCAGGGCTTGATTTGATTTATTGCTCTCTAAGCTGATGTTCTTCCCTTGCAGTCACCCAGTGGAAGGGGAAGCTCAGCTACCTCCTCGTTCAGCTGGAGATGATGGGAGCAGGCAAACACTTCCCTGCTCTGAAGTGCCAGCAGAAAGGACCTCGGGACCATGGCCAACTCCCTCTGCAAGGGCTTTTGGATCTGTCTCAGCCTGAGGAGAGACAATAAAACAGGTACCAACCACACTGGGAGGGAGTGGAGCTCACTGAAAAGCCGAAGTGGAGAAAGAAGCTCAAGTGAACCCATCTAGGGAAAAGAGGCACCTCTGGAATGCAAAAAGGCTTTAAACAAAACCAAGGGGGCTGTTTTTAAAGCAAAAGCAAATGCAGGCCCTTGAGAAAGCATCCATTTGGCTGGAGTTTGAAAAATTTGATTTCTGTTTATTCTCTTCGATGGTGGGTAGTTAGGGATGGGGAGGGAATTTCAGGAATACCCGAAAACAAAAATTGACAATGCTGGTACTTTCACTAGTCGTGTTTTATGTAGCCATGTAGCTCACACAGAATCAAAAACTATACAAATGGTTCAAATACTAGTAGAGGGTATTTGATTTAGTAAATCTTAATTTCCACTTGAGGAAATTAAGCCCCCAAAGGGCCGTAGTACCTTTTATTATCTGCTTGTAAAAGTGCAAAAAATGAAAAAGAGTACTGCCTCTGACTTCAAAAGTAATATGATTTGAAAAATATGCACTGATTAAAAATAAACGCCTTTCACACGTACATTATTATTTTAATATTAAGTTATCAAATACAGCCAAAGCATACAGCAGGACCATCAGGGACTGTTCATAGCTCATTGCTTCCTCCTCTAGGTCTTTGATACTTACAGATATAAGTAGATAAAATTGATATTTATATATATAAATAGAGAGAGAGAGAGACAGAGAGAGAGAGATTTATACCCCTCTAAAATGGGAATACTTCTGGACAAGTTAATGGGAGCATTATAAACTCAGGAGTTTCTGTTTTATTATCCTGAAGACTAGAGAAGCTGAATTTGAATAAGGTCCTTGGGAACAAGGAAATATGGTGTTCTGACCTGATATCAGTGTCCTTCTGCTACGATTTTTTCCCTTTATAAAAGTAATTTGATAACTTTACTGGATATCACAGGGATTATTTCTCTTTCATGGAAACCTCCCAGCACAGAGTATATGAACTGTTGCAAAAGGTTTGGAGATGTAGAGTGCTAGGAGTGTAATCACCTGAAATTAGTGTGGCTGAAAAAAATCCAGAATGTTCAACTTCTGTAAAAAGACCTTCAACCAGAATAAAAGAACAGAGTCTTATACCAAGAATATTAAATCTTAGGAGTGGCTCTGTTTGACTAAGAAAATACCATTAGAACCAAGTATTTATGACTAAACACACTTGAATAGAAAACATGCAGAGAAACCTCTTGGTAGTTCATTTGTCAAAAGCTGGCTGAACTGTAGCTCCGTAATAATTATATACTGGAGATCACAGCCAGAGAAGTGGTAACCGCAAACTGACTTCCTCATTCCTCCCCCTTCCTCCAGGAGTGGTTTGGATTAGGTAGTCAGCTGAAATTTCCAAAGCACATTATTTTCTTACCATGCTACTGCGACCCATCTCCAGGTACTTCTTGCTTAGATTCCCACAAAATGCCTCTTTCCCCCCCTTTTTTTCATGGAATGAAGAGTTTGTTAAGGCACTGCCTTAGTGAAATCCTTGCCAAGTGCGTGTGCGCACACGCACAGAGAGGAAAGCAACTCCTGCCCTGAAAAAAAGACAAGTGGGCACTGTTGAATGCAATCCAACAACTCTGCGGTTGCTTGTCCCGAACAACAGATATTCTGTATCACCTCCTATTAACAAACAAAAGACTTTTTCCCACGCCATTATATATTTACATTAGCCTACTCTTCAAGCTTGGCATGTTGGCTTCCTAAGACTATTTGATCCCAGATTCAGCTCTGTGCCAGAATTGCTGGAACAAAATGCAGTGGGTGGACAAACCTGTCCTGCTGCATTGCTTGTGGCCTCTGGAGAACAGAAAGCATTTCTGTGAGTCATTACTGTAAAGGTACTCGCAGGGCATTCCGCTGATGGTTCTCTGGCTGGAAGCGCCTGCGTCTGCTCAAAAGGTTACCACGGGTGCACAGCCAGTCATATCATGACACATTTGTTGGTATCAGCCAGGGGCAAATATTAAGTAGCTTATCTCCTAAAGAGGGAGATAAGGAAGCAGGGCTGTGAGGCGCTTGCCAATAAACGTGTATCCATCACAGCTGTCGCTCCGTGCGCTGCAGCAACAGCGCTGGGTACCCGACCAAAACCAGGACATCTGAGCTGCTGCCCTGACTGTGGGCTCCTGCTCGGCCTTTGGCAGGGGATTTGGAACTAAACTAGGCTGCCCTCTGTTCCTAGGTGAAGAGGACAGAGGTTTCACACATCCCCACTTTCCGCAACTGCAAAATCTTAGAATCACAGAATGGTTTGGCTTGGAAGGGCCATTAAAGATCATCTAGACCCAACACCCCTGCTGCTTCTGGCTTTTTTTTTGAGACCTACAAAGAATAAAAAACCCACTACAAATAAAAGAAGGAAGTCTTATGATGTGTTATTGTGGTACTGATGACACAGATATCTGGAAGAAAATGCAGAAAGTTTCCTGTATTTCACTGAGAGGCACAAAATCCACTTGCCTTGAAAAGGGAAGATTGAGGAAGGAGTTTACAGAAATTCCTCTTAATATCTGCAGTTGAGTATTTTTCAGATATGCACACGCATACGTTTATGTAATGCTTTGTGTTTACATATATTTGTACATGTGCATGGAAATACATATATGACATGTGTGCATTTGAGGCTTTTTTTTACTAGGATACAGTATGCAAATCGAAGAGTGCATTTTTTCCTCTCTGGGTATGCTAATTCTTTTAAATATCATAGAATTATAGCATCACAGAATATCCTGAGTTGAAAGGGACCCATAAGGATCATCCAAGTCCAGCTCCGGGCCCTGCACAGTCCCAACACTCCCACCCTGTCCCTGAGGGCATTGTCCAAACCCTCCTTGAGCTCTGGTAGCCTTGGGGCCAAGCCCATTGCCCTGGGGAGCCTGTTCAGTGCCAGCTACCCTCTGGGGCAAGAACTCTTTCCTGAGATCCAACCTAACCCTCCTGTTATGTATATATTTCTGTGTCTTTAAAGAATGTTGTACGTACCTCAGAAGGTGCTGAGACAAGTACCCACGTTCTGTGTGACATTTAGTGCTATGGAAATGCATGATGGTTAAATTCCACTGCATGATGGTTAAATTCCACTGCCTCTTGAACAAGCCTATCCTGGAGGCTGAACTCAGCTTCAGTGGCACGGTGCAGTCCTTGCAGGTGATTGAGATGTGCCTGCTGCGCTCCAGAACAGCAGCCTGGATGCACTCTGGTGAAAGAACTGGGAGAAGGTTGGACATCCATTGTTAGACACCCACTGGGATCCTTCACAACTAGAATACTACTAAAGGTTCACCCCTTGGATTGGAGATCTCTGCACAGCACACGTGTTCAGAGGAATTCAAAATCATAAATAATCGGCTGTGTGGAAAAACTGCTCCAGTCAAATCACTGGATAATTGTCTGGCTTTTACAATTCTCTTTGAAATCATTTCTGCAGGGAAATATTCAATGCGTAAAATCAGGAGTCAGAGATTGGTTGGAAGAGACGAGAACAGGGTGGCAGTAAAAAGGAAAAGCAAAGCCAATTTCACTGGCATAACAGAGCATCTATTCCACAACACATAAAATAATAATGCTTGCAGTTAAAAAAACCTAAGGAAAATGTAATTAAAGTCCAAGAGCAGCTGAGGCAAATGGTAGAGGGGAATTGGAAGTTCATTCACACAACACCAATTTTGGTGCTAAATTTCAGCAGATAAATTATCTAGCATGTCTCCCTGGAGTTCTTCTCCAGTTGAGGAGGAGCAGGTCTGTCAGAGCTGAACTAAGACCTCCTCTGGAGCAAGTTTGTTCCCCCTATTGTAGAGGGCCTCCAGAGAGGTTGTCAGTTCCCTTAGCCCATCTTTTAAGCTGAGTGGTGTGAATAGTCTTCAAAATGCCTTTGGGTTTCCCTTTACCCAAAGATTGAGGGAATGCTCCTTTTCATTCTCAGCCACAGGAATTAAACAATAAGATCAAAATCTTGTAATCTCCTTGGGAATTCCTTTTAGTTGTATGGGATCTAAATGCAGGGTTTCCTCTAAATTGCTGGGCAAATGAAGGCAGAGGCAAATCATACAGCTGGCTTTCCATGCAAACATTTCCAGTGTCTGCTGTGGCTGCCAATTGTTTGGGATCACCTATGAAACCAATTTCTTAATCAGTTTTAATACTAGGCACAAGTTTAAGCGTCATTAAGCTGGTTTTTTATTGATCTTATGATCAGTTTGCATCAAGGACAGGAGGACCTGGGAACAAAGCAAACTTTAGCGTTTCAGGTTTTTTGGCCTTTCATAGCATTAACTTATGAAAAGGATGATTGAAATAGACTCACACTGGGGTCTCCAAACAGATAGTATTTAATGTATTGCTTTCAGTAAAAACAGCAGGAGTCAGGTTTTGAGTTTACAGCAGTGTTATTCCCTCTTTCTCAGTGCTCTGTGGAACACAACCACCATGTATTATGGGAAAACTGCCATCTTTATTCTTCACCAAACAAACCTCTTAAAGCACATATATCTTCTGCAGGAATGCACAGGGGGGGAAACCCTAAATCTTCATTTTAAAAATTAGATGCAAATTTTAAATTTACAAACGCAGGTCACCTGTCAGAAAACGATCCCCTGCAATTTCCTAATAGCAGGTAAAACTCCAAAAAGAAAATGCTCGCCAGCTTTTGGCTGTGCTTGTTCCGGTCTGGATGTGCAGGGATGCAGATGAGGACTTTGGATTCGAGGGGAAATGAGTTTGAGGGTGAAGGTCAGCTACAACGCAGTTTGTTTTGCATGCAGGAGGTTTCTTACAATCTCAGTATCCCAAACTGAAATTGCTTACAACTTTCCCTGCCTTTCCAACTTTGATGCCTCTCCCCTTAGGCACAGTTTTTGTTGTGTACATCCCACGTCTCCTGTGGCTGTCACTCGAGAGAAGAATATTGGGCCTTCACTGCACCACTCACTGCAGCGCCCTCACTGTGGGAACTGTCACTGCAACAAAGGGCTCAGGGGTTGGGAAGGAAACGTGCAGCCACTGTGTAGTTATGAAAATTGCTGTGAATGCAAATGATCTGTAGCTTTATAGAAAGTGTTTTCTGCTGAACACCAACTGTGCCTTCCACAGTGAAAGGCACACTGGTCTATTTGCATGGGAAAGCTGCTACAAGGGAAGGTCCTGATTTGTTACCTTCAGCATCACTTCGGGGGCTTAACCTTAAACTGAGAAAGAAACCTGTGGAAATATGATTAAAACTTTAGGGGACCTACTCACAACATGCTTTAGATTTGTTAAAGGATTTGCAAATCTTTTGATGGGTTTCGTGTACTTTCCAGATGTCATTGTAGAAACGAATGTAATATTACCATGTGCTATAAAAACTTCCTGCAGCTCTATTAACAAGTTTCCCATGATGTAATTAGAAAGAAGGTGCAGTGTTTTCTTTGGCATATGTGGGTAAAATGCTGTGCATAGTTATGCTGCTATAAACCCAGGCCAACTCAGTTCATTTTAATGAAGTTATTTTGGACTTAGTTCATGTAGAATTTGGCTATACCTCTATCTATATCTGGATATCTCCCCTGAGGGGTAAATACAGCAAATGCTGTACATTTTCTTTAGATTTTGTATAGGAAGACGCTATTCTCAGTATCAAGGAGGTTGCTACTATTCTGACCAAGGTAAATGCTGTGAAATCTTTCAGGTGTGCCCATAACTTTCTTGAATAATCCAGAGCATGTGTAAGTGCCTCAGCCAGGGCCTTCAAGCCTCTTCTCTACACTTCTTACTCCTCTCTGCTTGCTATTCTGTTATGTGAGGTTCATGGTCAAGAACCATTTTGGAGTTGGAGGCCACATTTCTATCACAAATCATTTATTTTCTTTCACAAAAAATGTATCTTCTTCTCACTGCAGCCAACTAAAGTCTGTGGTGGTCACACTTGGTGCTTGTGCCAGTTCCTCTGTACACTGGTGTAGGTAGCTGGCTTTGGACCGCGATGCCACACACAGGCACATTCATTACTGTTTGTCACAAAACACAAAAACTGCTTTGGACTTGGAATGTGCCTGTCATTCCTCATCCAGAGAAGCCTGTACACAAATGGCCTTTGCATAAGGCCTCGTTGCCTTTTGTTTTTTTCCTAAACAAATAACAAACAAAAAGAAAAGGAACTAGAAGGGGAAAAAAATTAAGTTTTAATGGAAACACATTTCATCTTTTGTTTTCTGCTTGCCATAAAACATTAACATAGTAAACAAATTGATCTTTGCTCTCAAGTTCTTTAATAACATACAGTATTTTGAGTTTTGTCATGGCTAAGCTATGGTTAAACCACGTGTTGCTGGTCACATTCCAACCTCTCTTGTCACAGCTCTTTGACATCAAACTACATTTTTCAAAATAAAAGTTGTGTGTAACTCAATTCTGTTCAGACACCTTTGTTGAAAGGTCACATTTGGGGTACATTAGTGGTTATGGTGTTTTCTGACCAAAACTGCTTCTCCTTGGGGCATATTTCAAAGTCCAAGCATTCCCATGGTCATCCCTGCTTTGTGCCAACAGCACCTTTGGGAATGCTGCATCCCCAAGCCTCCATAGGATGCTTTGAAACATTATATTCTAAGCTGCTAATCCAATCATAGGACTTACAGTGGTCTTAAAATAGCAGACAGAGATATTTGAAATAGGGGCATGGATAGAAGAGAGAAAGTGTCACTTTGGTCCACTTTTCAGAGTGGTTGGCGTTATAATATATAACCTTTTCTTTTTTTTTTTAACGCAGTGTAGTTTGCAATAATTTAAAATACTCTATAGACATTTAAACGATATACAATAATATAACTTAATTGGATTCCTCAATTGTACTTAACAAATACTATTCTAATATATTTACAGTATCTAGTACCATAAGACTGTGCATTACTGTGTTTGGGAGCTTTATTTGCTTCCTGTCAAGAATGTAGTGAAAGTACAGTATATCACTATGATTCAACAACAATACCCATGAATCAAAGGGACTTTAAATTACATGGGGTGACTCTAGTATGTTGGGGGCCCTTTCTGACTTCTGTGAAGTTGCACTTGTTCATGCCAAGGCTGGTATTTAGAAACCAACAGTAACATCAAAAAAAGAGAGCAGTTTTATATTGCTCCTTGGGAGGCTCATTCCAGGGGTCTGATTTTCAGAGAGTAAAAGTTCTTGGGGTCAGAAAGGCAGGTCCTCACGAGTGTTCGAATGAAGATCCCCAAGTCATAGGTTACTTTTGATAATACAGGTCCACAACTTCCAGAGGTAATTCCGGCTCATTCTCAAATCCAGCATGGGAGCAGGTGGAGCAGTAGATCCACCAGCCCCTGGTCCCAGGAGCACCACGTGGAATGACAAGTGCTTCCATGCCAGGTGGGGAGGGCTCATGGCTGTGCAGCCTCTCAATAAAAGTAATAGAATGAAGCAAATGCTAGAGAGGCAGATGTGCAGATGTAAGGAAACTTTTAATCCAAGTTTTCAGAAAATCAGTTCAGAACCCTTGGGACAAGCAAACATTTACGTTTTTAAATGGGCTGTGTTACAGGTGGGCATATCTGGCTCTAGATTTTACAGTAGTAAAATATCTGAGGAGTTTTTAAAAATCTCTCGTAGGGACAAGGTGTGTGAATTAGGAGGAGTGCTCTGTAAGAAGTAAGCTTCTTTCTTAACATTCATGGGTTTACCAGGGGCACGGTGTTGCCAACTTTAGAATAACGGTGACACGGACTAACCCAAATTTTAGCTGTCTTATGCTCATGAAGCCACCACAGGTCTAGGTTGCAGCAACCTAGAGCTCAGCTGCCATACTCCTATCAACTTCTGAGTGCATACTGAGCGTAAGTCATTTAAAACTCTTGGGATATTAACTTTCAGCCATTACAGGCAAAGTCCGATGGAAGATCCTGCCAGTGCATTTGACAGCAAAGCAAACCCTCTGATACTTGTCCAAGCATGTCTTTATATCCTGAAACTCCCTACGAGGAGCTGAGAGCAGGCTCTCCACACCTCAGGCCTGAGTCTAAAAAAAGTCATTCTTATTCAGGAGGCAAGTGGGAAAAGTCTTTATCAAACATTTGTAACCACAGTTTCATATGATGCTTTTGCTCAGTTCTGGTAATTGCTTAAGGCCTACAGTAATTGAACTCTAATAGTGGAGTGACAGCAGATCAGTAGCATTGAAGAACTTAGGGAGAACCAAATACAAAAGTCATAAAATCAGAGTTCCAATAAGTTTACATTTAGTACAGAATTAAGACATAGCTACCCGTTAGTGCTTAGAATTTTTTGATACTATTAAAAACATAAATAATTATTTTTAATGTTCATTCAAAGAGTTCCAGTGTCACTGGCAGCTGATGTAATTTTGTGAACATTTGTTGCTTTTTTTTCCAAACTGATAGTGGAGTATTTCTGCCATAGGTTTTGCTCCCTACCAGTTGTTTTTTCTTTCTACCTGCTTTCTTAGGATTTAGGTTTTTGCAGCAAGACTGCTGCGTTCTAGTCAGTGAAGATTTCATTTTCTTAAAAAAAAAAAGAGTCTTTGTTTGCACAGGACTCGACAGTTTAGTTGCTGTAAAATAGGAAAAAGTGTCTTTTTCTTTTAAATGTCGTGGGAGCTGCAATGCAATCAGCTTCTCTGATATGTATAACTTAAAACACTAAGAGAACTCTACAACACCCAGATTGTAGTTTAAAAAAAAAAAAAAAAAAAAAAAAAAAAAGAGAAACAAAGTTTCATGTGGTTGTCAACATCACCTTAATCCTGTTGCCCTTGTTTCCAAAGCAGTTACAACAGCCAGCCGGCCAAAATGCACCATCCTTAGAGGTGTGGGTAGTAGTGGGGAGGGAGTGGTTGTGTGTTGGCTGGGGTTCTGTCCCCAGGGTGAGATGTGCAAAGGATGCTGGGGTGTGTTGTGCTCCCCTCTCGTGGCTCGCGGGGTTCGCTGCGCGGCTCGCGCGGGGCCGTTATTTGCAGGTGAACACCTCTGTCCGCTCGCTGCACGTGTTGCACTTCACAAAGCAGCACCAGTGGAATTTGCAGTTACACTGCCACACCTTGGTGTACTGGTGTGTGTTGTACCCCCGCCCGCAGCACATCATGTCGCACCCGTCCGCGTTGGGAGACGTGCGGTTGCAGAGCCGGCCCTGGGTCCCGACGCTCCCTGTGGAAGCATCTTCCTCACAGTAGTTAGGTGACTTTTCAATGTACACTAAATCCGTTTCCATGGGTTTCTGGTAGCTCTTAATCTGCTTGATCTTCAGGAAGGTTGGCTGTCTTAGTCTACTGGCTCGTACCACCTCCACCTGCACCGCAGCATTGTATTTCTCTTTCAAAATATATCCAATCTCTCTGAATTTAGGAAGTGTTGTCCAGCAGGTCTTGGTTGTACAGGAGCCTGAAACTCCGTGACACTTGCACTCCAGTTTCATCCTCTCTTCGAGAACCTGTGTGTACAGACATTTGCATATTGATACTGCAGGAAAACAGTACTGCAAGCTTGCCTAAACCTCCGTCTGTTTAGTTCATATCAGTGTTCATTATTGCTGGTTGAAATTTTTTTAAGCATGCTGATAAATCTTCTCACCTCCCAACAGAATGCTCATAACACATTTAGTTGTAGTGGCAACTGGTTGGAAATACAGTGTTTTGTCACTTTGTTGGAAAGCATTTCTGTTCTGTTTCCAAACATTGGAGAATATTTCCTCCAATTTTGGAAGGCATGTCTTTAAAGCCACAGGGAACTTAAAATTTTACAAACCATTTTCATTTTTGAAAACGGGGAAAAAAAAGTGGGATTCTTTTTAGGTGCCATAAGATTCAGAATACTTAATCTTAATTGCTTTAAGTAATGATCAAAGAATGTTTAAAAAATTTTGACACAACAGTACACACTGTGTAGCTGAACAGGCATATATGCAGGAGGGCTGCAACTAGAGGATCTTTAAGGTCCCTTCCAACCAACCCACTGTGTGATTCTGGGATTCTATATTAACTGCATAATTAAAGATTTTGCCTTTATACCTGTACCTATACTGGCACTGGTAAACTTACTGACTATTCCACCCAGAGTGCCCCATCCCCTTTAAAAGCAGCACTCCTTGCAGTACTCAGTCCAACTATAAAGCAAATGATCAGCCACAGGGCAATGACTGTGCAACATCAGAGGGACAAAACCTCCACTGAAGGGTCCTGCTCAGCAGTGAGCCAAGAACTGGGAGCATGTATTAGTGCCAGTGATCCAGGAAGTTCATCTGGAGCGGGTTAATCCACTGTCAGGTGGTCACTGGAAGGGATCCGAACTGGTGGATGCTTGTGCTGCATTCCCACCCTCCCATTTTTGCTCTATCCCAGCCCCTCCAGGACTGGCACACTGGTCCCTCCTTTCCTGGGAAGGTGGAGCGTGTCCCGGGAAGGTGAGGTGTGTGCCCAGGGAAGGTGGGGTGTGTCCCAGGGGAAGGCAGGTGGGATGTGTACCGGGGAAGGCAGCCGATGCCCTCCCACTCCGTGCGCGGCGGGGGGAAAACTGGCCTCACGGAAACGCCTCCCTGTTTTTCCTCCCTCGCGCTCCCACTTAAGCCTGACCATAATTACAGCCACAGTCATCATTAGCTTATGAAAATCAGGGCCCAAGAACAAAGCGAGCTGATCTCTCCCCCTCACGCTGGGATGCTCACACAGAAATCCGAGCTCCCGAGCCTGTCTGAGAGCATTACTGATGCTGCAGACCATCTCCTGTAGTGGTTTCGCTGCAGATCCCAGAACATGACTGAAATGGGCACAGGATGAAAGGGCCGAAATCTGAGTACAATGGTATAATGAAGTAGGAGGGAGTAAAAAATGCTTACTGCTTCAGAAACTGGCCTTAAAATAAAAGCTATGCAGATCTGGTTATCCCTGCAAATAGAGGGCACCCTCCTGAGTTGTTTGAGTTTCACTTAAATTGTATGGTTTGTTTTTTCCCAAATTTCTGGGGTTTCAATATTAAAGAGAATATTTGGTTTGGGTTCTTCCCTGCCAACATACAGTAGCAAATATAAGATAGCTGAGCATCCTATGCAAGAACCATAGAATATCCTGAGTTGGAAGCAGCAGCAGCAGCATTTCAGTAGCAGTGAGTAGAGGAATTCATTATGACATAGCACAAGGTCTTTCAGGAGTCTCCAGTGTCTCCTTCATATCCCTTTCAGGCCTGTGCAGAAGGTCTTCTTCCAAAGACCCCAAACAAGATTTCAATCCTGTTCCACAAATCTGGGTTTAAATAATCTCTTAGTATTTAGATGTGTTTGTAGATATGTACAGAAGTGCTTAGAAATTGTGCTTGATATTGCTGAAATATGTTTGGTTTTGTTGAAACCAACCTGCCTCTACAGCTTTCTCAAGCTTTCTTACAGCTTCTACAGCAGCTCTAAGAGCTGCAGCAAAATCCATGGCAAAAGGTGGAGGGAGGAAACCTTCTCTACACCTTCACCAAAGAGCAATAGGTTTTCTAGGAAAGCACTGCCAGTGGGATCTGTGAGCCCTGAGCCACCCTCCTCCCTCAGCAGTAAATCCTATGGAGGTGTGCACCCCTTGCCATGCTCCACACGTGTTCCTGATGTCTGCATTTTGGTCAGAAAGACCAAGGCAGTAACTTACTAGGAGAGTGGAAGGAGGTGAAGTTTTTGAGGCTCCTTATTCTTCTGTGGGCTCAACGCTCCAGTCACTGTCACAAGGAACCCCTGTCTTTGCCACTGATGTGCTCTCCTGATACACTAAAAAGTGCCATTGCTCCTGAAAAACAGATACCACCTGTTCTGGTGTCCCAGGTGACGTGTCTGTAAATGTGTACTAATATACAGATGTCTCTGTGTGTGTATATATGTTTGCCTGTGTGTGTATTTGGCTGAGATGCTGCCATTTATTTACATTATTATATACATCTATATATGATTTGCATACACTGCCTGGCACCCTCTGTAGTACAATCTTCAGCAACTTTATCCTAAGTCTTGATTTACCTTTTTGTCATTGTCTTTCTGAAGGTCCAGTTTTGTGACTCATTTTGCTGAGCAGAGACCTGATTTCACTGTTGTGTTTTTTTGATGGTTCCCACTGTCTATGATGGTGGAAGAACTTGCAAATGCAAGCCAGACAGGCTCAAAAACAGCAGCAGTTTCAGAAAGTATTAATTCATGCTCCTGAAGCCAATCTCACAGGTTTTTTTTATTTTTCTGAAGACTTCTCTCATGGATGTGGAATGTTTGGGGTTACAACACTGAGCACAGGCCCAATCATCAGGTAGTTAAATTCCTGAATGCTATAATTTGTGTGCCCACAGTCAGCTGTGGGTACAAAATCGTGCCCAGAATCTTGGAGGTCAGGGAATACAAGGCCCAAACTAAGCAGATTCTAAGCAGTATTTTTCCCCCTCTTTCCACCCAGATGCTACAGAGTGTTCCATACTGCCCAGCCAGGCTCTCCTGGAGGTATCCCTCTCTGCTGGGTGTCTCCAGCAGCTTCCCACTGCCTGGCTAAGGTGGCCACATCTGACCCTGTTTGCTCAAGGCTCTGAATGAAGAGCAACTAATGTTTTGCTTCCTAAATGTCCTCGGCAAAATTCCCATCACAGCTTTGACCCTGAGCCTTACAGGTACATATTTACTCAAATCTAATGCCCTGTGCCAGGCTGGGTGCTTGATTAAAGATTGAAAATCATTAGCTCGTACTCAGCAGTCCCATTTGTCAGATGTCAGTGCCTCTATCTAATCTTGAATGGTTTACAGCAAGATCTACCTCCCAGAGCAAATTCCCATCGCTGGGCTCTGCTGCCTCGGACTAATCGTAGGAACATTCCTCAGGTCCCTTCTCCACATACAGGCCCACTCCTACCCCACTGTGATTTGGCCAAGTAAAATTTTCTAACTATTGCTACTTCATTAAATGAATTGTGAAATACAGTGTTAAAGCTTTCTTAACCCCACGTCTTCTTATACCTACATAAATCGCGCACTGAAAACGCAATCTGAGGGCTGTCCACTGCCAGCGGAAAAGACTTGAGAAGACCAAAATAAAACAAAATAATGTGCATGAAAAGAGATTCATTTTTTGAAGTTCCATATCTAGACCCAACTGCATAACATCAGATACAGTTTCTGTACATATTAAAAATCCTATCTGGATAAAGTATAAAAAAAACAATAGTAACATTTTGTGTGTGTGTGTTTTGGCTTGCCTTTTCTGGTTTGTGTTTTCCTTAATGGAAATGCACATTTTTGGACCAGATGTTAAATGTAACAAAATCCATATTACTTTGTGACTGCAGTATCAAAAAGAAATAGGAGACTTTAGCAGTTTTCCCCCATCAAATATGCGAGTGATCAGCTTTTGTTTGGGGTAGTGGCTACCAAGAGAGCCTGGTGCTGGTCACAGGGTGTCACCTCTCCTTTAGTTCTCATGCAGCTGATCTCATGGACCCATCTGGGAATCCAAGTGGGGTTTGTTTGCATTTATTTTTTTTACTTGGATAGGCAGGGGTGTAACTAACATTAGTAGGGTCTGATGCTGCTCCTCTAATACAAATGTCCTGAAATTACTCTTTGTTAAGAGCAGACCATAGAGCCCAGAACTGAGCAGTTCATGGCATTCTCCCTGAAGAGAAGACATGGAGCCAGCAGGAGAGGAACAAGGGTGCTTCAGCTGCACAGCTTTCTTTCTGCTCCTCTGTGAGGATGCTCTGTGATGCTCCATGGAGCATCAAACAACATTTATACTCTGTGGGATGAGAAATGAGGAACTGAATTCCTGAGCTTACTGCTTCTCTTGTCATCCCTATTTTTCTTATGGATTACTTTGATGGAAACAGAGAGACCCTCTGCCTTGCAGGGGTCAGTATCCAGCCCCAGCAGGAGGTGTTTTTTCCCTGGCACTGGCCAGAGCTCATCACCTTCACAGGTGCCAAGAGGTATCAGTTCACCTCCTCCTGGCCTCCACCTGCCTCCCTGACACCGTCTTCCACAGCATCCCCACTTAATGCATTCAAAACGGAGGGTGTCCCACCGCTCTCTGTACACAAGTTCTCCTCCTGGCTGCCAGGAAAATTAACCTGGGATTTTGGGACCTGCTGCCTATCACATGGAAGTCTGTACTGTTGTGAGGATAACAGTAACCTAATCCATCAGTGTCTCTTCCCTGCCTTCTAGAAAAGAGAAAACAGCTGCTATAATTGAGCAATAAACTGCTGCAATTGGTTAAAACTTTCTGAATTTTATTTTTACAGTGAAATGTTGCAAAAAGCCATAATCTTCAGAAGCACCCTCCCAATCATCCCCAAACCAAGTGTGATTGCAGTGTTTCACTCTCTTTTCTATGGAATTTGTTGTAAAGCTTGAAGGTAAAATTTTAAGTATCACCTGAAATAGTTAAAAATATTTCATTGATAGTTTTATTCTTTCAAGCAGAATAGATATGTCAGGTTTGAGAGCGTGCAATGGTATTTTACTGGATGGATGATCTCTGTCTTGCATGCAGTGCATGGTGTGCATGGGCATGCACATTTCTTGAATAAAACCAGTTAGCAAGTCCTAAAATATTTGGCTCTTACCCCCTCTAATTTTAAAGCAAAATGTTCAAAAAGTAGGATAGCACCAGATGTAGCTTCTGGCAGTCAATGTTAAGGGTGTGTTTCTGGAAGAAAAAAATAGTCTAGTAAATGCAGCCCAACTGGAAGCAGGAGATCTATTCTCAGGAGGTTTTGAGCCAAAGCATATTCAGGACATATGGATAAGCTGTAGTTATCCATCCAACCCACCCAAGCTGTAGCACCAAACTTTTTGAAATTGGATTTATATCTGTCTGCAAATCAGTTTAAGTGGGAAAGTGGAAAGTGTGGCATGAAGCACAACTATGGGAAGCTTTTCTTTTGTGAGTGTTCTCTCAAAGGGTGTGCAGTGAAATAATTTGCTGCTTTTAAAGAAAGAAACTTTCAGCAAATGATGGACTCAGGGCTGTAAAACCTGGAAAGTCACATTCTTTGCATCGCTGAAATTACTTAGGAAACAAAGTCACATTTTAAAGAATATTTTAGGCTTATAAGAGCATAAAATTTGTTGGGTTTCACATTTGAAACTGGGATTCAGACTCCACTGTGACTTGGGAGCATTTTATCTAGAGTCTTTTTGTGGGCATT
This sequence comes from Tyrannus savana, assembly GCA_013399735.1. Classification (NCBI taxonomy): domain Eukaryota; kingdom Metazoa; phylum Chordata; class Aves; order Passeriformes; family Tyrannidae; genus Tyrannus; species Tyrannus savana. The sequence goes on from VXAW01007136.1 coordinate 895,495, forward strand.
GTCTCTGCCCCCCTGTGCTGTCAGGTGGCAGTGAGGGTAGCCTGCAGCAGCTGAGGGCATGCTGTGCATCTGCCAGGACCCAGCTGAGCAATTAGAATGTTTCATGGGACCTGCAGGGACCTGACACTGTCTTACATATTGTAATACCTGTAGTGCAAACAGTACATATAAATATGTGTAAATATCCATAATTGCGTGCACACACACGCTCCATATATTTATGTGTCTGTGTGGATGTATATATATAATGAATGGTGACCAACAAATCACCTCATTAGCTGTTCCACAGCCAAAGCAAGTCAGCAAAAAACCCCTTCCCAGTACCACAGTCCTGTGGCGCCAGGAACTGTGAGAACAAGCCATGGCTTAGATGGAAATGTTGTCCCAAGCAATTGAATAATCTCTTCTGAGTCTGAATTAGTTGTTTTTTTCCCCACACTCTTATTGTTTAAAAAAAAAAAAAAAAAAAAAGCTGTTGTTATCTTCCAAGCATTCCAAAAAAACAACAAGAAAAAGCCACTGCCATTCCAAAGGAATAACTATTGGGATGGTATCAGGCTGAGTTTCTGGCAGTCAGTGTGATGGTTGTTCTGGAAGGGAAAGGAACAGGCCAGCTTGTTCTGCACATAACCACAGTCACTGCCTATCAGAAGAGCCTAATTGATTGATAAACTGTTACAAAAATTTCTTTTCCTCTTTTTGGTAAAAGCTGTGATCTGCTACCAATTTGTCAGCTTGTTCTTTTAACTCACCCCTTAAAAACAAACAAACAGAACCCCCCATTTTTATAAATGAGATCCCTTGTGAGAGACAGTCATTGTTTTGAAGCTTTCAACAAAAAAATAAGATTAATGGTGTGTGTTCCCAGATGTTACTCTTTCTAAGTTCATTTATCCCAGAATAAAGATACTTGTTTCTAAAAATACACAGTAGAAAGCTGCCTCATAAAACAGCATCAAAGCTGACTTGGTTTTGTTGGTATTTAATTTTTCATTACTCTATCAAAAGTTTTGCCCACAGATCTCTCTGTAATCATTCAGATTTGCAACCAGCCATTCTTTCAGTAACATTTGCGTTAGACTTGCACCAGTCCTCCTCTGGGGGCTTGTTTTCATCGACCGCACTTGTGCTTTCCATCCCGGCCCAGAGCGGAGGTTTCAAAGCTGATGGGGAAGTTCATTCCTTTGCTCTTTCACACAGCAGCAGGAATATTGGCCACAAAACATCTGCCATCGTGTCACCACGAATCCCTAAGCGTCTATTTCTCACAAATGGCCCCAATGGAAAGTTTATGATTTTGTCACTGGTGCCACTTATTAAAATTTATCAAAAACTTCACAAACCTGCCATTAGCTGAAACAATTCCTTGGAATGCAATCCAGAGCCATTAGGGGATGCAATGAAGGGCAACGAGGGGGATTCCCTCATTCCACAGTCTCCAGAAATTCCCTGAAAAGCTTAAATATCATCTAACATGTTCCAAGCAGGGTGTGCATCAGGGTTTCTGTGGGGTGACACAGGGCACACCACAGAGGGGGCCAGCTTGAGCAGGGATGGTAATGCATCCAGCAGGAATAAATGCTCCCTGGCCATGTCTAGATTTGCCTTCCACCTTCTTTTGCCTCCAAACACAGTGCACGAGCTGAAATGCCCAGCCTAGGAGAGGTGATCAGACCTGGGGCTCGCCTTCCAACCTGGTGGTCAACTGCTGTACGAGGGGTTGTTACACACGTGGCACCAAGTTTTTGGGGAAAAAAAAGATTGTGCCTCTCTTAAGGCTGCTTTTCTGTCTGGCTTTTCAGTGAGCTGTCTGCTGCACATCCAGAGACCTCAGTGTGTCAGCCACTGTTGAAGTATCCATCCTATCTCTACACTGGAGATTGTGCCTCTCTCACCACATTGACTTTATACAGTATTTTCCTCCCAATGAACAACTGCCCATACACCACCTTCTCTGCCAGTGCACAGCCAGCTGCACCTGAGTGTTAATAAGGAAAAGCCAGGCAGTAAGAGAACTGCACTGTTTCCATCACCACCAATCAGCACTCTTTGCCCAGTGCTCAGGGCACCACTGAAAACACACACTGTTTAGAGAAGGAAATTTCGGGCTGATTTTGGGGGCCAGAGGGGAATGATTATACTGGATTGGTATACTGGGTTAGTATACTGGTGTATTGGATTCTTCTGCAGCACTGAAGGGTAGAAACACTTTGAAGGGTATAGTAAAATCTCTCCTGATGTATTAGTATATATTAGGCAGAGAGATTTGTTGTGCTTTTTTAAGGGCAAGCTTCGAGAGCTATGAGGGTTGTTATTTAGTGGACATAAGCCAGCGTAGCTCCACGATGTTTATTGTTTCCATGGCAAGCAACCCAGTCATCGTTGCAGACAGGAAACTGTTTCTTCTCCTGGAGTGACACTTAGGCAGCTGTTTGTGGCCCGCCAGTGGCAAAGGGACAGTTGTGCCTTTGCTAAGAAGTGCATTGTGTATTTTTGTGTGTTTCATTAGAGCTGGGGTAAAGAAAGTGTTCTAGTTTGGCTGGAATAAATAGCTACAGGTGCTGTGGAAGCTGAGCAGTGCAGACACTCACTCCTACCCCATCACAAGCCCTGACATCTCTGGCTAGATTTTAGCAAATCAGATGAAAAGCGGTGATTTATCAGTATGTCAGACAGATCCAGCAAGGTCCTGTCTGCGAGCAGGGGACTGGAAAGAAGGCTTAGGAAGCAGCAATTTTTAGAGGAGTCTCCCTAATATGCGTTCAGCCTTGAATAAAAAGAAACAGCAACAAAACGTAAACATCAGATTCCATGGGGTGACTCGATGTGGGTGCGGGACAACAGCAGAGACAGGGGTGAGTTCTCAGGGAATGCTCCTGCCACCAGCCAGCCTCCCCCCCGTCCTCCAGCGCACACGGATCCCCATCCCTCGTCCTTTCTGGAATACCTTTCTTCCAGCCTCATTGTTGTGCAAGTTCATCAGCCTCCGGGCATTCTTTTTGATTTCTCGGGCATCAACAAACCTCCGGGAGAACTCAATGCCGTATCTGATATCCGCGGAGCAGCCTCCCCACTTCCAGCCCTCCTCCTGGTTGTAGTAGCCCTGTTTCTCTCGGTCACAGCCGCAATTGCTGAGGTTGCCCTGGCTGCAGGCGGCCGTGACAGCGTGTGCAACCCCGGCAGCAGTAATGGCATAGGTGAACGCGGCCTCCCTGCTTCCTGTGGAGAGAAGCCAAAAGCTGATGGGTTGGCACAAAGGCAGCACTTACTCACTACAGAAAGTACACACATTATCTACGCAAGGGCGTCGGGCAGCAGCGCGGGCAGGGCAGCACTGCTCGGTGTGTACCCCTCGTTCTTACAGAATTCCACACGTGGTTACAGTGCTTGGCTCAGCTGGGCACGGTACCCCGGGTGTGCACCCACCCCACCCTTCACAGGAGGGCAATCTGGCTCTGAGTCTGCACGCTGGGGAGGGGAGGCCACAAGGCTTGTTTTCACTGTCTAGGCATGTTGGCAAGCTGAACTTTTTCTATATCGGATTAATAAGAAGTTAATAGTTACCTCTAAGCATTGGCAGTGCATGGAAAAAGAAATGGATTCAGACAAAAAAAAAAAAAAAAAAAAAGAAAAAAAAAGACAGGACACAAATGGGGGAGTTTATTAATCTAATTTGTAAATGCTTCAGTAGCATCCACTAGTGATACTTACTGAGTGTAAAGTATTGCAGGAGAGGCCTATAGAGACAAGAGCTGGGTAGGTTTCATGTTTCAAGATAAAGTAGACTTTACTGGCTGACTTCTCCTGTTTTTGCTGTAATGACTCTTTTCCACTCCCACTCTGACTCAAACCTCTGCATTACCACGGCTATTGAGCATACAAGGGGCACAGTAGTGCTGGGGCAGCACTATTTCCTCTCCCAGATAGGTGAGATGCTGTCACAGAAGCACAGTCTTATTAAAAAAAAAAGTTATTTTTAGAAAAAAGTTCTTTTTCTATGATGCTGCTGCTTGCCAAGGTTCCTCCTTCCCAATTCCATGTCATAGCTGTTGATAATGAGTATATGAAGAGAGGGAAATACGCCCCCTTTCTTTACTGGTTGGCTGAGTTGCCTGTGGGGTGCAAGGAGGTACCAAAGCAGAGCCATCAGATGGAAGCTCCAGCCCATCCCTGCTCCCAGGAGAGACCCCTCTGTCACTGACTCCATGCAGGGCTGGATCATGCCCCTGCTGTTTTGCTGTCCTTACTTATAATGCTCCCCCACAAGTTCCCTTCTCAGAGCTGTCGGCATTTTCCTGTGTGTGTTTCTCTGGTGATAAACAGATGAACTTGTAGTGCTGCAGCCAAAGAATAACTGTAAAGAATTTGCAGAAAGTTGCTGAAATGCTTTAATGACCACACACAGAGCTTTAGCATCATTAATGGATTTGGGAGGGGAAAATACAGGAACAAATTTTCCAGAAGAGAAAAAAGAACCCCAAAACCTTAGAAGCTATTTCTAATTTTTTGACTTTCAGATTCACAGATAGCATAACTCTTCTGGAATGACCAGTCCACAGCGGGGGAGGGGGGAGGTATGCCTGAAAGATTACACCACTGCCAGCTATGAGGAAGATCCTACAAGAAACTGGGTTTTGGCACCATTTACTTGTTTCTCCAAAGCAATAAAAAAGCAACTCTAGGTAAGGGAAAAACAAAAGGGTTCTGTGTTCTTCAGCTCCCAGACAGGTTCAGTTGCCCTGAGTGTGTGGTGCAGTGGCTGGGCTGACTTTGCTCCAGACACAGTGTGTTTTGTTGGGGTGTGCACTGTGTGCAGTCTGGTTCAGTGGCTCCCAAACCGTGGTCCACAGAACACTGGTGGTCCAGGAGGCCACGGGGAAGGGTTTGCAGCTAATCCACAGAGCCATATTAACCACTGTTTTTAATAGTGGTTTCAATTAAAACATTGGTGATAATGATGCCTGGTGGTCCATAAGAAATTCTGAGGGTTGATAGCTATCCAAAAAAGTTTGGGAACCACTGTTCTAGTTCCTAGTGTGATCTCCATAAACACATCAATATTCATTCCTCCTCTTCACTCACCAGCTGAAGTCAAACCTGGAACTCGTGTCTTAAAATGTGTCATGTTGACTTGCAGGATTTCTTTCTTTTTGTTTTTAAATGTTCTTAGTCTATAAACCGAAGCATTGGAAATATGAGATGCAACAGAAGCTACATATGTAGACCTGTTTTCCTTTTCTTCAGGCTGAGGGTAAATGAGAATGCAAAATCAGACCCAGGGAAATGTCTGGTTCAGACACCTTTGAAATACACATAGGAATGCTTATGAACAAGCAGAAACATATTGCTGTGAGGGAACATAGCAGCTGTGACTTCCAGTTCAGAGATTAACTAGAGACAGGTTGCTCACTTTTTGTGTTTCAAGTCAGTATAGTCCTCATGTCTCCAGAGGAGATGCTGAGACATCTTATCATGGCCACTATGGCTGTGGTCTCTCCCAGGGTTTTCACACGTGTCTTTATCTTCCTTTCTGTCCTCCTGCTTCCCATTATACCCCTGATTACCTCCAGGAATAGAGGAAAACACCTTTCCTTCACCCACCTGAGAGCTATAGCAGTGATGGAATCATCTCAAGTCATGGGATAATATCAAATGGAAACCACACTGACACTCTGAAGAGATTACTCTTCTGTTTCCACACAGCTCTAAAATAAGAAGGGCTTAGAAATAAGATCTGGCTTGAAAACCAGATTTTTTTTAGCAAGCTAAGTTTTCCTGCTAAGAATTAAGTTTTGGGGGGATTAGTATTTTTTTAACTAGAGGATGTTCTAAAACTTCACTTGAACTTCAGAGTAAGCATGACCTCAGCAGTTCACTAAAGTCCCAGGATCAGTGGATTTTGTCAGAAACTGCTGATGGGGGAGGGAGGGAACCTCTGGGCTCAAATAATGTGTCCGCTGTACACAAAGCTTTCCATTAGCATGTCATCACTTGGAATCAGTTCTGAGCAAGTCTTTGCTAGGCAGCTAAAAATATTTAAGTAATGATTGCTGTGATACCTGAATGAAGAACATTAATCTCATTTTATGGAATTTTCTGAGATTTCAAAAATATTCTTGTTCTGCAACAGAACAGAGACAAGTCTTTCCAGAAATGTTCATGAAATGAAGACATAAATAGCAGCAGATTTGGGATTTGACTCAGCTTTGGGGCTAGATTTTTCTTTTTCCAGTGAATATCCTGGTTATTTAGTTACTTGGCACTGTATATGCTCAGTATCTGTGTCTCAGAAGAAAAACTCTTGTTTGACTTCCTAAAGTTTTCTGTCACGTAGACCAGAATAATTCTGTGGAGATTTTTATTTTGTTAAGACACTGCTTTGGCTTTTATTGCAGCCCTAGGATTCACCCATTTCTCTGTCAGAAATGCCTGTTTTGATGTCAAAGGTGACAGTTCTGGTTTAATTCCCAAAACACAAGGAATGTGTAGCATGATCTGATAACTGATTGATCTGATAACTGACTGATCTAATAACTCCAATAGAAGATGACTACTAAGATTAATTGCAATTAAGCCTTCTGTCTTTGGTGAAGGTGCTGAAGTCACTTCTAGCAACGTGCCAGCCCGTCAGAGGAGCGCTGTCTGTGCTGAGCTGAGTTCCTGCCATGTCCCTGAGCCCATTTGCATTCTAGCAGAGGGCTCCAGTAGCAGCAGTGCAGGCAGATGCTGCTCAGACACACAGATATTGGGCCACTGGCTCCTTGAGGGAGACACTTCTGGCAGTCAGGGTGAGAGGAGCCCGGAGTCCTGGAACAGCCTGTGCTTGACCCCTCACTTAGATGTCATCTCTGACTAAGTTTTACACAACACATTAGTCTGGTCTGATGTGGAAATTATTCCCAGGTCCATAACTGCTGTACTTCACTGAACTGGAATATGCACAGATTCAGCAGAGTGTTTCCAGCCTGGAACCACACTCAGCTGAGAGTCACACATGCTAAATTCGCCATCAGCCACTCAGCTGTGAGCACAGGGTTAAAGATTTAACCATTCCAGAGTTATTTGCAAGACATATATTTTTCTGGGTAACAAGATGAGAATATTCCTGTTGCACACATCATCCTGAAATGGCCCATGTCAGCAACTGGATGAATAAGGCTGCCACTGAATGTCAGCCATTAGAACTGTAATTTAACTTCAAATAATAAGCTGTAGAATATACACTGTTTGGCCAGTAATTTCCTAAATCTTGGATCAGCAATGATAGAAAAAAGTCCTACAGGCTGCTGTTAAACAAAACAAATTCCACATGCACTTACACAAGGCACCAGATAGATTATATGACACAATACAATATAGGTCAGTGGGAAGGAGAAATGAACCACGGCAGAAGTTTAATTTTTTTTTGCCAAACCTATCCTTTTCAACAAGGCTTGAAAGCTGAGGACAGATTGAGTCATTTTTTATGGCAAAGGCAATATATACATCTAGATAAGTAAACTAAAACTCTGCCACCACCACTCTAAGTAGTGTTGGATGAAGACTTTTATAGATAAGTTTATTTCCTTTGTGATTTTCTGTTTTATTCAACATACTCATTAGCAATTCTTAAGGAAAATAGTGCGAGCTCTTCTCTTTTGGTTTGATCCAAGGGCAAAACAAGTCAGAGAGAGTTTTCTCACTGTCTGGAGCAGATCCTTTATCTGTTTGCATTTTCAGTGGGATTAATTTTGAGCTGCTTGGTTTATAAAAACAGGGATTAATTTAATTTCTCTGACTTTCCCTACCTGGTGCTGCGCATCAGAGCTGTAGACCACTGAAATCAGTTTGTACAAGCAGAAAAAGCCCAGCAGAAAAGCAGGAAACTCAGGAGGGTCTCTGCTCTGACTGTCAGCCCTAACATAGCCTAATAACACAGGTGTCCTTCACCACAGCTTTTTATCCTCTTCCTGAAGGTCTTCAGTAGAGAAGGTTCCACAGTCTATTCCAGTATCTCAGGACCTCTACTGGTATATATTTTACAAATATTAACCTGAAACTGTGTTTCTGCATTCAAACCCACTGCTTCTCTCTCTAGAGAGGCCAAGAACCTATTACTGCCTCATTGTAGGAGCAGCCTTTTGATATGTAAAAACTTCCACCTCTTCATAGATGTGTTCTCTCAGCAGTCCTTGCCCAGCACTTCCAAGGGCTCTTCCATTCCCCCTCGTGTCCCAGCTGTGTTGTGGTGCAGTGCTGGATGCTCCAGCTGAGGTCTCTCCTCCTCAGGGTTAGAGCAGAAGGAGCACTTCAGATGTGCTGTAACTGCACTGCTGTTTATCCTGCCAGCATGGTGTTTTCACAGCAGCAGGACACTTTTGACTCTGCCTCAATTTGCAGCTTCTTCTGTGCAGCTGCTGTCACACCACATGTTTCCCAGCTTGCATTTGTGCAGCTGGGAACGTACAGAATCATTTGCATTCCTGATTTGCCTTCTCTTTCTTTGCTTTAACTTTTTTTTCTTCTTATCTGAATCAGTTCTCCATGATCATTTTCAGTTTTGACCCAAACTTCCTCCAGCTTCCTCGCAGTCTTTCCCAACCTGACATAATTCATAAATTCAATGTGCACAGTTATTCCCTTGGTCCAGTCAGGGGTAAAACCTGACTGGTATGGAATCCAGCACAGATCACAAGGAAAACTAGTCAGCACAGCCTTCCATTTTGATAACTACCCTCCAAGTATGATTTCCAGATGGTCTGTACCCATTTGGCATGTTCTTAGTTTTCTTGTGAGAACATCATATAAAGCAGTGTCAAAAGCTCCCTTTAAGTCCAAGATATATGGTATAAACTCTTCTTCTTGCCTCTGAGGCCCTGGGTGGCAAAAGAAGGAAATTAGATTGGTTTAACATGATTTGTTCTTGACAGATCCATGTTGACTCTTACTCATCTCCTTGTTCTTAGTTATGAGCTTACAAATGGGGTTTTGTTCCCATATTTTTTCATTTATTCAAGTTAAAATTATTGCTCCTATAATTCCTTTCCTTTCTTTTCTTTTTTTTTTTTTTTTTTAATTTTCTCTTTTAGACAAAGGCAATACATTTGTCTTTTCATTTGTTCCTTATTATAGTTCTCTCCAAGTTTTCAGCCCTAATGGCTGTCAGGACTACCAACTGTAAACTGGCTTCATTAAACGTTCTGAGATGAGGGACGGCTAAACTGCAAAGTGTTCAGGCTGGACAGATCCTGCCTTCTGCCTGATGCTCAGCTGGTGATATCAATTCTGTAACCATCTGCTCACCACTGACCTTTTTAGTGAAGGCTGAGGCAAGAAGTGTGTTTGGGACAGGGAACATTGCAGATCTCAAAGCCCACAATGTGTAGTGATATGACATAATGGTTTATTTATGGATTCTTCACTTACTCAGCATTTTTCGTCTCTAGGCTCCCACTAAGTTTTTATGGTTGGAGGTGCCAGAATCTTGGTCATCAGTTTGTAATTGCTCTGTCAACTGGATTGTTGTCTGTTGCTCATGTGGGTTTGTCAAATTTTCTTTTAGAATGGGCTGTACATGATCCAGAATTATTTCACACTTGCCTTTTTGCAGCCCCTTGCTGTCACTGTGTATATACTTTTGGGAGCATGTCTCTTAAAAAGAGATATTTACTCTGCCTCTACTTTTCACATTTTTTCAAACATTTTTTGAATGTCGTGGTTATTTTCTAAAGGCTTGGTAGTACTTTCCACAGTGATTTCTGTAATGAGTCTTCCAATGATTTACATGGGGGTTTTTCCCTTAATTTACCCCCTAAATATTTTCAATTAAATCCTGGCAACCTTAAACAATAGTCAGCATTTCTGTTCCAGTGAGCATAATTCTGTTGTGTTTTTGACTGTCTTTTGGCAGTATGTCCCCTGGTGAAGTTATCTGGGACAGCTTCTGTGAGGTTGGTAAGTTCGAAAGGATGGTTAGAAGTGCCCAGAGAAACACAACATTTTTGGGTTCTCCTCTGTAAAACAAAATTTGTCAGAGCAAATATTTCTTACTAACTCAGTCCTAGCAAACAGTCTGTACCCCATTCTTACAGAAAATGGGGAAATTAAGCAGCGCTGCCTGGTTTTGTCAAAGTTTAATGAGAACATGGTGCTGAGCACTCATTTAAAGAGTGCACAGGAGCATGGCTGGGGCAGCACGAGGGGGTGGCTCCAGCTGCACTGCACCTTTGAGAAAGGCCTCCGTGTGTCACAGCCGGCTGTGCTTCCACAAAGCTCTCCGAGCACCCTGGGGGAGCAAGAGCTGGAGCAGGGACAGCATCTCCTGCCTGTGTTCTCTCCAGACCCACTGTGGGACTCGGATTCCCTGCTGAGTGCTCGGGGCCTTTCCTTCTCAGTGGGCACCAATGGGTGGATATGTCGTCATAGATGAAAGCTCAGCTGGAGACATCTTAACAGCACACTGGGCATTTAAAAAGTGCTTTGCAGCCCTTTTCAGAAAGCATGGAATCCTGGAGGCACCTCAGAGAAACTGCATCCTAAAGTATACCAGTGTCCTGAAATTAAATGGAGATAGGAGGAACTAGATGTGTTATATATTATATTCCATTCTATTCTGTACTATCCTATTCTTTAAGACACTATTATAATATTCTATACTTCTAATAATAGTTCAGCTGAGGTTTCTGAGGTACCTGTGTGGTGCTCAGGAAGGGAAACATTGTCCACTCTGATTTAAAAAGTAGAAAATATGCTTGGTGCGTCATAAAAAATAAAACCACAAACAAAACACCAACAAGACAAAGAAACCCAAACAAATGAAAAAACCAAACAAAAAAACAACCAAGCAAAAAACAGCAGAAAAGAAACCTCCACTCTGAACCTGACAAGGAAATGGAGGACAGTGCTACCGACCACATTTGTAAAGTAGATTTGTTTTCAAGTCAACGTCATGCTCATTTCAATAGGATACGAGAGCAGAGCAGGTTCCCAGCAAACCACTGAGATTTTCATGCTTGTGCATTTTATAGGCTTGAGACATTAGTGAGTGAATCAGTTCAGAATGGGTGTTCTCCTTGGCTGCCAGCAGAGGATCCTACCTATCTAAACTATCCTGTGGTTATTTGATTTTGTTTGGCTTTGCTGTGGACCCCATTTCACAAATACTCTGTTTTCCCTTCTACTGTGCTCATGAAGTTTAAGAAGCCATCACTGTGCAGAATCAAACCTTCCAGTGGAACTTTGCTGGGCCAATATTTTAATTAACTTGTTTCAATCATCTCAGTGGCCTGACATAAGTATCCTGTGTTGAAGAACACCTCTATAAAAATAAATCTGCACTGCCATTTGCATGAAGTCATCTTGTGCTATATTATCTCATGTCACTCCTAACCCAGGTAAGGAATCCCTGAGGGCAGTGGCCATGTCTGTGTTCTTTTGTAAATCACTGTGCACACCTGTGCTTTGCTGTAGAAACATGTTAAATAATAACACCTTTTAGAGGGTTCACTAAATTATGAGTAGTTGGAAGCACTAAGCTCCTGTACTGGGCATGCCACAGTGTCTGTGGGTGGGTGTGCAAATATCTGTGTATGTCAAAGATGAAATTTCAGCTCTTTCTTTGGGATTTCCTGAGGCAGTTTAGTTAAATCATGAATATTACCTCAATATATTGTGCAGGGCTTATCAGTGGGCCAGTGCCACTTTTCCAGAATTATTGAATTACTGAGTGACACCCACCTGAAACTGGTCTTAGACACAAATCTGTTTCTGCAAGAGGTTGTCCTTGCCTTAAGAAGCTGTGTCTTTCAGCTGGAGAGGGCAAGAGAAGAGGGATACTCTTACCTTTCTTTGGAGATATTATTACCTCTCTTACAGAGGGGCACGAGGAGGTTAAGGCATTTATCCTTAGGGCAGAAGGCCCTGTTAGAGAACAAGCTGTCCTCTTGTTGGATTCTTTCTGGCGGGGGGGTTCACAGAGGAATTTGACTGCAAACTTCTCAACCAAGGACTGAAACACCAGTTCAGGATGTTCATGGTGGGACAGGAGTCCTCCCAGGGAGAAACAGCAGCTCCTGGGACTGGGAATTCCCTGCTCTGCTCTTCCACATCCTGTTGTAGCACAGTATTGAACTGGAGGCATGGAGGGCTCAGGGCACAGCTCTGCTCAGCATCCCCGTGCCTGCCAGAGAATTCCACGGCTCTTGGAGTGCACTCTTGACATTCACACCTCCTCACAGGCCACACCTGCATGGCACTGGATCCACAGCCTTCCTTTACTTTGCATTGGAAAAAAAGAACTAACTGAGGGGTCTGCCCAGAAGAATTGCTGAGGTTGCATCTGCTTCTGTTTCAGAGAGGTGCTAAATGTTTTCTTGTCCCCATTTGGAGCTGATGACATTTCTTCACTAACCAGTAAGATATGTGCAACTTCAAGCTTATCTCAAGAGCTGGCTGCTTCTTTTTGTCAGCATAGACTTTCTTCCTGGACTCACTTCCTATGTTAGCCAACACAGGTTTTATATATATATATGTATAAATCCAGAAACTCCTTTTGAAAACACATACAAAGCAAGCCTAGCCCAGGACATTGTGCAGGTATGAGGTACTGCTCTCAGGCTAGAAACCAGTGTTTACAGTGTACAAAATTAATTTCAGCTATAGGGCCAGAGCTGGTCACCTAGAGCTAGATCTGCAACAGGCTGTTGGCTCTAAAGCCTGTCTTTTAGATGTTCTTCCAGACAGTATTTTCCCTGTGGCCAGCACGGGAATCCAGCCTCCCCAAGCATTGAGTTGGAACCAAAAAAGCCAGACTCCTAGAAGGTATCAAGCTGCATGGGGAAGCCCCAAAACTGGGAGCAGAAAATGCAAAGAAAGGGAGAGAGTCTAAACTTATCCCATCAGAGTTAAGCCAGATTTCCCTGCACAGTGAGCCTTTCCAGCTCTGCTGGCAGCAGTCATCTCAGTGTAATTGCTGAGGGTATATGGTGGTTTTAGAAAAGGAGAGCCCACCCTTAAAATGTTCTGACTGAGGAAAAAAGATTTCTTTACATGAAAAGCCAGAAGATGGCTTTTTTTGGTTTCACTGATTAGAAAAAAGACATTCTAGTGAACATAGTATAACTTCTTTTAGTGTATTTTTCTAGTTTTTTTTTTCATTTAACTTGATTCTATCAAGTACAGAATGAGCATGAGCTTAAAGTAAATTCATAAATAAAATAAAGTACTAATTCTACTTAGTCATGACATTTCTGAAGGAAGATTTGTGAAGTGCATCAGTGCCTTCTATTAAACTGAATCACATACACTAGGCATCTATTTGGTGTAGACCTAATAAGTAAATACTTATATAAGTTATTTGTCAGATTTCCAATCTAGATCCAGACAAATATCATAAAATGGCATAATCTTCCAGGGTGTTGTAGCTCTCTCTGCCACAGCAATCTAAGAGGAGCATTATGTCAAATAACTAGGGACATGTAGGATACCTTGCTCTGCACACCCCTTTGTGGTGATAGCAATGAACATGGAGGATGTACTGCTCGAGCTCAGAAATGGTGACAGCCAGTCTGGGGCCTCTTAAGACTGTTTCAGGCTACTACTCATGGAGAAACAGCTCCTGTGTGCCCAGGACGGCACTTCCCAGGCACAGAAATTGTTGTGCTTTCATGTCTGGCGACTTTGCTCTTCAAGGTGGCCTTCTTCTGAGAAAGTGTATACACATGGACAATAGACCATTTCTTCTCTTTGACAAAAAAGAGAAAGAACAATTTGTGTCAAATAGAGTACCAGAATGTCGCATTTTTCTATAAAATTCTGCACAGGAATGTGGCAGAGAGAGGGAATTGCTGGGAATTGCTGTTGGATTGTCTCCTGGAGGACAGTTTTGCGTTAAGGTTGTCCTACAAATCTGTGGCTCACATAAGTTCCTGACATGCTTGGCAGGACCAGCTCAGGATGTGAAATCCCCCAGGCCAGTGTAGTGAGCCCTGTGACTGGTGGCCCACCCTGCAGGTTGGGGGCTGTCCTGTGTTCTCTGGTGCACCCCGGGCAAGGCAGCGTTTGGCAGGTGGGTCACAGAACCTTGTGTGGCTCTTCAGGATGTTCCCACTCCCTTGGCATCTCCCATGCCAGCAGAAGGATGATGCCTCACCAACCCCAGGTGCTCTGGTGGCTGCAGCAGGGGCTGGATTGGCAGGTTATCTGTATGTGCCTTGTCTGCTCTGCTGATTCTGCTCAGAGATGACATCTCAGCACAGGGCAAACAGCTGGCTAGTGACCCTGTGAGTCACTGCCATCCTCTCAGAGCTCAGGGTTTGTGGACAGCAAATGAGAAAGTTCTCATTGGTGAAAGGGCTGGGTGGAGAGTTTCGTTTGGATTCTATTTTCCAAATGCCCTTTTATACAGCTTGTGTGGCTCAGGCTTCACCTTCCTGAAACATCTGACTTGCCTGACCATCCTTCTGGGAGGAGTCAACTAACGGTGTCTGAGCTTCTTGGTGTTTAAAGGGTCCTTGCCTAGTAGTCACGTTTGTAACCCCAGAGAACAAGACATGGCACAAATCACACATATGAAAGAGATTTAAAAGAGTAAAGAGCTCAGAGGGTTTTGGATAAATACACAAAGTTTGGATTCTGGTCCAAACCTCTCTGGTTTGCAAAAATTACTCTGGAAGCATCACAAGAGCAAAGTCTTTTTTTTTTTTTTTCTTCAGCCCTGGAGTTTCTGGAGTTGGGAAGTGACAAGATTTACATAAACAAGGAATAATTATCTGAATCTTCTCAGGACTCATGACAGGTACTGAACTAATGTTTAATCTGGGTCTGGCCAGCTAACTCTACCAGGTTATTTTATCCACTAGACTAGTAGTTGTTGTTTATTGTTTGTGCTGTGTTAAGCTCATGTCTTGCCAGGTATTGAGCAAGCTCACCCTAAAATGCTTACCCAAGCCTGCAAGGGTTTGACAAAGGGCAGGTGCCAGCCCTAAGAGTTATCTGCTGAAAAAACTAAATGTTCTAAGAATAGAAAGATCCAATTTCTAGTCCACAAAGAGCTTCCATTGTTTTCAAGCCCTAGAAATGAAGGATGAGTTTTAAACAAAGATCAGAAGAAAAAAATTATAGGTTTTTAAGGTACTCCAGCTTCAGACCAGGATCCAGACTTGGTGACCGGGAAAGAAGGAACAACTCCCTTTCTGCTGTATAAATAAATGAGTATTTCAATAGATGGACTGGTATTAACACCAGTCTTTGAGATGCTGCCTTCATAAAAGTACTTTTAAAAACCACTAGCAAGTATGTCTTCTGCAGTCCCCCATTAAAGCGAGATATGGGTCTCATTAAATAATCTTTCCAGCCCCCCACTTTGCAGCAGCCCGTTCCCAGATCTGAACTTTGGAGCTGACCCCTGTCTTTGAGATGGGCCAAACCAAAAGCCAGATCTGAACACCACTGAACTCTGGGAAAGTTCAAATCTATCGTTTGTGGTTCAGGTTGAGCTCTAATTAAAACAGACCAGTTAGAAAGGCAAATGTCTTAAAACCAAAACAAAACAAATGTTTCACGTGAAAAGTTTTGGATTAGGCTATATGGGACCAAGTAGTGTTTTTGTCTATCACATGATGTCATGTTGCTCTGGTTAACATAAACTGACAGCATGCACATACTGCCATGGGAGATATTCCATGCAGACACTTTGAGTTCAGCTTTGAGCAGAACACAGTATCCATGGAAATACTTCATGCTCTGCAAGAAGCCATCAGCAATGGGTGGCTACTCTTACTGCCACTCAGCCCTGAAGGTAGTCTGCTGCCTTCCCAACTTTCCCTGCCCATCTCTAGTCGCACAGTAGTCCAGGGTCTCTCAAAAATCAGTGCCTTGCCTTCTCTAAGTGAAGCTTATGCCTCATTATGTCAGCAGTATGTGGAATATTGCCACTAATCCCTGAAAACAAACAAAGGGTGCTGCAGAACCTTGGGTTGTGTAAGAGGGCAGGGAAATCCCAGCTGACTCTCCTGCTCAGAGCTTCTGTTTATACTGTAGTTAAAACTACAGTGTCTGTAATAAAGCAACATGGTTCATCAATGGGAAAGGGAAAAGCAAACAAAAGGAAAGGGAACTTGGTTTCAGCATTACTGAACTGCTGAAGTGAGAGAAAACAGAGACAGCAATGAGAAAGGGAAAGGGAAAGAGGGAAAAGGTGTTAATGCCCCATCACTGGTGTCAGGGTGGCACTGTGAACCAGCAGCTGGAAAAAGAGACAGGAAGATTTACTGAGAGAATCACAACACACACAGTAAGTAACCAGCAGTTACTCTCCCTATGGGCTTTATTCTCTACCTGATGTTCCACATAAGTACTGAGCACGAGTTGAGTATTTTCTCTTCCTGAAATTTGAGTTCAGGCTCTTTGTGGACAATTAACTAAGGCTTCCAAACTTTCTTCTTATGCAAACAATGCTAATAATCCCACCAGGCCTCTTCAACTGAGATTTTTCAGTGTGGTCTTTTTTCGGGCCTGGACTCACTTTCTAGAAGACCAAATCCCTTCACAACATTTCTGTCCTTTGCTTTCTCTTTGGATAGGAAGAATTTACAGCAACCATTTTTGTTTAGGGTTATGTCCCAAATGTTGAAGTGGAGGCTAGTCCCCACTAATTCAGCCTTGCAGTTCCTCACTGAAATTAGTCATCATACCTCTCCAGACAGCGAGGTGTTAAGTGACATGCTGAAGATCACAAGAAAAGGCACGGTCTGGAACAGAATCCAAGTCCATTATCTCCTGTCCATGCTTTAACCATAAAATGATGGTTCTCACATTCAACCAGGAGCCACAAGGTATGTGAAGAAGGATAGGAAGGGAACAGTAATGAGCTTCTTGGTGTGACACCTTCCTCTCAGCTTGGACAAAGAGAATGGAAAACTATTTTATCCATTCTTCATGAATACTTCTGAGGTTAAAGAATATCCAAATCTTTACACTTTTTGCTCAGAGGAAATTTTCAGTTCAGACCTTTCTTTAGTGGTGAAGTTGTAATTAAAAGAACAATCTTTCTATGTAATAATTCTCTATCAGTATCCTAATTCTATATATGGCATCATTTAAAACACACCAAAACAGTAGAAAGTAGAAAGCAGTAAAAGACACATCTATAGAAAGGAATGAGGAACTCACAGTATTTTCTTCTGCAGCAATTTTGTAAAGGAGGACTGACAGGAACCCAGTTGTTACTTTAAAATTTTCTTTAAAGCAAGAAGTAGAGTTGAATGGGAATAGATAACTTCTCATGTTCTACACGTGATAATATATTGATGTCCAGCAAATCTAGCTGAAAGAATCACACGGTTTTGTGACATTGTGAGAAATATGGCAGAAAATATATGGTTATTGACGTGTGCTAATCCTTCTCTGAGTATAGGGTACCCCAAATGCTTAGGAATGAGAAGCAGTCAGAGAGTAACCCACTTGACTGCTTAGGGAAGTTCACCACCTTTGCCACACAGTGTGTGTTCTTGCCTGGGATACTGGCATTGGCAGGTTTCCAAACTACTGCCTTAGACATGGAGATGATCCTTCCCAAAAGCACTGACAGGTACCTGCCCCTGAGAGCCAGAACTGCCCCGAGTGGCTGCCCCAGCCAAGCACAAGTGCTCTGTGCTGCCCACTCCTGCTCTGGGCTCCTGCTCCCTGCCCTTCACCATCCCCAGTTTCTGCTGCTCCTGGCCCATCTCTTTTTCTTCCCTTCTCCCTTTACATGCACTCATAGGTCTGCTATGCTCTTTCCCACTTCCCCACGGCCCTAACCAGGCAGTTGAAAGGCTTCCATCGCGAAGATTGGAAACATATTCCATATTAAATGTAACAGGATAGTATGGCCAGCAGGTCCATGTTTCAAACACATCCAATTTCTGTCACAGCTGAGAATAAACAGCAGGGGAAGCTACTTGATGGGTTGGTGGAGGCTGTGGCTACCCTTTCTTGTGGAACATGTCTCTGTCACTTGCTAAATAGGTGCACCATCTGGTGGTAATTTTGGACTCCCACTTCTTAAATTTCCAAAGAGCAGTGGTGGAGCTATGCTTGTGGTTGCTGCACTTTTATTTTTTTTGCCAGTATCTGTCTGAAAGTCATCAGCTAAGACAACTTTTGTAGGTACTACTGGTGAATGAGTACTAAGAATAGGTAGGACTTTAAATGAGAATCAAGTTTCTATGTCTGCTGTGTGGGGCAAGTAGGTGTGACTTTATGAGAGGACCGCATGTTGCCCTGAGAAACATACACAGAGAGGTGGAAAAATTCCATAGACAAACAAAAATTAGGTATTAACAAGCTTCATACCTAATTAGGGAGACTAAGCTCCCAGGACAGGCAACAGGGACAGTCATACAGTCAAATTAAGATCCAAATCACCCCCTGGAAGAGCTTCTTCTCTTCTTTGACCATACAAGGAATACAGGCGGACTAGGTTCCTATCTTAGACATCTCATGCAAATGCCTGGAGTTGTGTGGTATGAAACTAGGCCAAAGAAAAGAAGTGAGGAAGGGGCTCCTCATTTCTCTGCCTTGGTTGTCTGAAGCCCATGTGTTCAGCAGCAGAGAGAAATCACTGCTATGTCTTGTGCCATTGCCCTCAGAAACTGCAAGGTTGCACTGGCCATGTCAGATGGAACTTTGCATGGAGATCTATTCTGAACAGGATGGGTTGAGGCTGAACCAGACAGAAAATGAGTTTCCACATTTTCATTAAGAAATGAGTGAACAGGTAAAATTAAATCATGATCTGTGAGTAAACATTCTTCTTTTCGGCAACTTGAAAAGAGCTCTCAAGTCTACAGAAGTTCATTCCATGTCTGCTGAGCTTCTACCTAGAGACAGCAGTGTCCTTTTCCAGTGCACCAGCGAGGCTTCCGGAGTGAAAGCAAACTACTTAAAGACTCCTCAGCAATCCAAGCCTGTTTGATTGACACTGGTTAAGTCTTAGGAATCACCTTTCTCACAGAATCCCAGAAAACAGAGGTTGAGCCTCTGCAGTAGAGAGAGCATTATAAAGTTGTCTCCTAAAACAACTTCAGGTGGATCTAGGATGGGCAGAAGCACTTATCATCAGCTCAAGCTTGCATGCTGGCTTTCACTATGACTTCTGTGTTCTGCAAACCACTTGGTTCTGCATGTAAAGTGAAACACTTTTAAAGTCTCTTTAAGAAGACTTATAATGGAAGGATTAAAGTTTAGCACATATTAGGCAAACACAGCAGGGCTGAAGTTGTTGGCCAGTTTGAATCCTGAGTGAACTACAACCTTACAACCACAGCTGTAAGTTAATTTTTCTCTTGCTGGCTTGCTCTATTTCTTTCATTTCAATTTGTCTCTTCTCTCAGTAACAACAATATTGTACTTTGACGTCAGTGAGAAATAAACTGGAGTCATGCAGAATTTAATCCAAGGCTAAAAAGTCAGGCACGATACGCTCGAAGGAAATGTTGTCAATTAGAAAATAAGGTATTTGTCAGATGTAATATTGTGCAATACATCAGCCACTTCATTAGGAAAAGAAATTGCTCATGACTGGAGGCACGACAGCAACCGGCATGGATCAGTGATCTAAGCCTGGGTGCTGAACACTTGTTTGCAAAGCAAAATGTGAAGATCAACAAACACTGTGTTTTTTGTAATGTTTGCTCTTGCCTCGCTTTGCATTTCAAGCTTTTCAGTTTAGAAACAGATGGTTTACCAAGGAGAATGTATCCCAAAGAACAGAGGAGGAAAGGGAGGGATGCTGCTACATATGTAACTCTGAAGTCTAATGTTATGTTTAGCTGTCCTGCCTGCTGTAGAGGTTGAGCTAGATGACCAAACCTATCATCTGTAATTCTAGGGAAGAGATCTTGACAACACAGTTAACCGCAGTAGTAAGGCTCGGGGAATCTCCCGAGTCATTAAAACCCAAGTTATTGCAGGATCTCCAGGTTGGCTGCACCACCTGTCATCCTTCATAAAGAACTGCCCCCGCAGTGGCAAGGTCTGGCAGCACCTGCCTGTTTGCCAAGTTGCTCTATACTTAAAAAGTCAGATGTTGTATAGTTGATTGCCAATTAATTAATTGGGTTTTAGCTGAGTCCCCGCTAAAAGCTTTGCTTTCAACTTCTGCTTGTAACCAAAAGCCAGGAGGCTTTTTAGTGGCTCTGGTGAAACCAGTGGCAGAATTTCTCCAACAGTAATAGGACCAGAATTTGCCTCCTGTCATATTGGGTGAAGGCCAGCACCACTTTATGACTCTAAATGTTATTTGCTTTCCTGTTCTAAGCGTGCATTACGTTGTAAGTCATTGCCCAATAGGACCGAGATGGTAAAGTAACCAATGAGTCAGCCTGCTATGGATCATTTGTACCCAGCAATTTTATTACAAAGTGACACGAAAAAAAAGTGACACTAAATGAGCATTAATGTTCCTTGGAAGTAAGGAAATGCCAAACTTTAGGTTGCTATGCAAAGTTAGCCCTGTGCCCAAATTTCAGTAGAGTATTCAAAAAATAGTAGCCTAGAATTTGCATGCTGTCTTTTCCAAAGGACCTCTGACTCATTCATGCCAAGGCAGACCAGAAAAGCAATATGGAAAATGTTTTCCTGAGTAGCTAAAAGCAAAAGAAATGGAAGACTTTTGTTATGGCCAGTGCCAAGCAGGTCAGAGTTCCAGCTCATCACAGACTGTGCCTGTAGGGCCCCATGACAAACACCTGTACCTAAAATGTACACGTACATCAGAGGGATCACAGAATGCCAAAAACTATGGCTACCCAGGCCTCTCAAAAACCAAAAAAAGGTTTCTTTTCCATACTGACACTTAAATGGAGCTATTACATACAGTAGAAAAAGGTCCATTTAGTTTTGAACCATGGCAAGGACGTTCTAAACCCCATCCTGTGTCCGTGGAGTGGTTTTTGGGAGGCCTGAGGCAGACAGTGTGTCTGAGATCCAGACACCTGGCTCTACCCAGGGACAGTTCTCTGCATCCATTTACACCAGTGCACTTCACAAATTTACAGTTAATTGCACTAAGAACCAAAGTGGAGCTGCTCAGAGTCAGATTTATCAGTGTATTTAAGTTTGAAAATGTCTACAGAAAAGCACTTGTTCCAAGAAAAATCTTCATTTTTATATGTACAAATGGAATGAAATAGAAGTTTAAAAAGTTGTCCCTTTCCCTAGAATGGAAATTCCAGATTTCATTCAGGTCAATATACACCATTTCTCATCCAGCTGCAAGCCACACAGAGTTCCCCAAGTAATTGTATTACCATGTTAGTGCTGTGTTTGGAATAAGGATATCTGTCTTTTGAAGCAAGTCTGCTGCCAAATAGGTAAATATTTAAATGGCAACAAGAACATTTGAATTTAAAAGAATTTATACTTTTCTTCAAACTCGTGATCCTTGAGGGAAAAGAAAACACAATTGAGGTACACTTGAACCAGACAGTAAAATCTTACAAAAAGACTAGGGAGTGGAGAAGATGAATTAGGATATATAAAAATCTATTTATTAATAGCTAGAAAATATTATATGCTAGAAATTACTATATGCTGCAGATTATATATTATAGACATTTCTTTTATAGGGAGACAAAGAAATAGAGATGATAAAATTAATGTAGCAAACTGACATTTTTTTCTAGTAAAGTCAAACAAAAGTTATTACTGTCAGCTCATAATTTATAAATGGTAGTGTCCATTTATCTTTTCATCTCTGGTTTACAGCATGTTTTGAAAACATTACTAAAGCCTCACCAAATCATTATGAGGTTGTGGCATCTCAGAAGTTCTGAAAGCACAGAGAAATTATCTCCCACAAATGTTCAGATTGATTCACTAAGCTGGGAATCCTCCATCCTCTCAAAATAGGATGTTTCTTTAAACACAACAGTACTTCCTTAGAATAGAAAAATAGTTTTCTTGTTCTAAAAACCTCCAAGAGACAGAAGTGTAGAAGAGTCTGAACCTACTGCTCCCCCTCAGTTAAAATAATATAAATTCTTAGCACATTAGTTGTTTCATAACTTTTTTACCGCTCCTTCACAACCTCAGCTACCGCCAGCTGGGAGGTTTATTTTCTTATTCTGGTTTGGGTTACTGTCTTGCTTTGCTACTTGTGACAGCAAAAGCCTTATCCCCCCTTCTCCAGTCAGAAAGCATGAAGTGTTTGAATCAACCCTTCGTTTCCTCCAGAGATGATAATGCAAACTGAAATGCCCCTCTCTCACACTTTGCCCCGCAGCTCCCGGGTTATCACACCCTCCTTGCCACTGTGCAGATTCAGCTGAGCTGCAGTGCACTGACAGCACTGCTCTGCTGGGGCAGCCTGGATGCCTCGTGGTGCTCCTTCCCTGCTTGTGGGGCAATTGGTGCCGGTGCCCGGTGTGTGGGTGGGACAGCCCTGCTCTGCTCCAGCCAGGCCTCTCTGCCTTTGGGAGGCAGCTCCTGGAACGGTCACTGGCATCCCCGAGCCCTTGGGCAGTAACACAGAGCCCATCAGCCAGAGCAAATACACTGCAGATCCTCAGGGTTAAGGATATTTTTGTTTCTCCTTCCAGCAACAACATATCAGTTGTAAAAATAAAGGCGCTGTTTGAGACATTTTAAGGGGAGGCTTTGCAGTGACTGTTTGCAGTGTGGTAAACCTTTCCTGCAAAATGAGCACACTGAGGATGGCCTCAGATTTTGGGTTTTTTTACTCTTTATCTCCTGTCTCTGCCTGCTGGCCAGTTACCCAGGGATATGGGTGGTAGTTCATTATGCATGTCTTGTTTATTTTTTTTTCATTCAGGCCTATAATGAGAAAACTCTCCCTCTCTAAATAACCAAGGAACACATCTTGTTATGCATAACTGTACTTCTGTTAAGCGTTATCCTTGCATAAGCCACAGATCATTACATTTGACATGGTACTTATAGTTTAGCTAAATCACACTTGCAAATGCAATGACTCCACATGGCATTTTGGGAGATGGACATCTGCAGTCACTCCAAGTTGCTGTGTGAGCAACAGAGACACAGTTTTTATTGGTCCTGCGTTGTCTCCTGGAGCTGCCCGCAGTCCTAGGACAGATTTCAGCTGATTGAATGCATCCTGTGCCCCTCTCTCCTGGAATCCCAGACAGCCCTCTGCACTAGGAGCTGGAAGCTGATGCCATGGCCTGCAAAGCCATCCCTCATAATGGAAGGTTTTTTACCCAATTCTAGCACCAACATCCAGTTCAAATTACTGAAAACAAATTTCTTTCTGATCAGTTGCTTGAATGCTCAAAGGACAGGCATTGTTGTCTGGGACCATGCTATACAACAACAAAACCCCCGAAATTTTTCCACGTTAGGTCCAAAAGCCACTGTGCAATTGAGGTTCCCAGTGGCTGACAAATGCCTAAACCAATCATAGCACCTACTGCTATGACAAAGATAATTACTGCCTTTCTGTCGGTGAAGTGTGTACCCTGCTCTGTATCATATTTAAAATAATCTAATTCCAACTCATTTTCCCCCTCCAAATCGTTTCCAGCTGTACAATTCCTTTCTTTCCCCCATATTGTTTTTATTGGATATAGCACAAGTCCGTAAAGATAGATTTTCCCATAATAAATACACAGATGTTAGAATAATAAACATACGGTCAACCTGATATATGAATATTGCTAAGCATTAACAAATACATAGCAAACAACATAAATTGATTTAAAAAAATAGAAAATGAGAACACAAAGTAGTAGAGAAAGAAATGGCAGGAGGAAAGAAAGGCGAAAAGTGAGCTAGAATTGTACTTACTTTAGCAAACTGTCTGGATTCATTTATGGTTCCCTTTATTGATTTGCTGATAGCATTAAAGCACACTATGGTTGTAAAGCATTCCTAGGAATGCCGCCTGTCTTCATGTATTGGAAGTTTTCTGCTCGCACTGAAAGTCAAGCTTTCCAAGTTGGCCAACTCATACCACACTAGACACTACTGTGCTGGATTAATCTATCTGCCTGGACTTGAATTTCCATTTTTGGAGAATAATGAGCCTCTCTACTCCTCCCATTTTTGGTAGGAAGTTTTTATGAACATTTGGCATCTCGGTTAAACCATCATCACAGCCCAGAATAAAAATGACTGGATTCATATGTGGAATCCAAATTTAATTAAGCCTATATATGGCCTGAACCAGGAATAATTTACTGACTGACACCCCCTCAGCAGGTCTGATAAGATGCCAACCACTTCTCCATGATGCTATCACTTACACATCTCCCATGCCCAATTCCCATGTTCTTTCAGACCAGTTAAAAGGCTAGGACCCAGAGTGGACTTACAATGTTACCTGTTTCCAGTGCAAATAGAGAAAGAATCACTGGTTTTTATTAGTATCTTGCCTTCAGAAGTTGTCCCCCTCCCCTTCCTAGTGCTCTGTTGGTAACTGGAGGTGCTTGTGTGTAACTGTGACATTCAACTTCATGTTCTGATGGTGCTTCTGAAAATAACTTGTAAAGTCCTCTTCAGTTAAAAAATCCGTGCACAGATTTTGTTAGTCTCTAAAACGGAAGGTGTTTTCTCTCATCCCTCCCCCTTTCTGCCAGGAGAGTGGATCAAAAGTTGAGCCAATGGGAGGTGACAGGAAGCTTCTTAAGATGTTCCTCTCCTAAACCTCCCATGGCAAGCAGGGCTGTAACATCACTTCAGCTGCATCCTTTCAACACACCAGAAAACTGCAGAAAACCCATACAGAAGGGCAGAGATTAAACAAAAACAAAAGGCCCAACTTCCAAACTCCCTTGGTTTTGGTGTTTCCCTGTTGATATAAATATTTTTTGATTTGCCAAATCACTACACTAACGACACAGCCAAATACTGCTAAATCATGGCCATTTTCCACATCGTGAGTCTGAGAGAGGAGACAGCTACAGATCACTTCTGTTATCTTGACAGATGTATTTTTCAAAACACCTGAATTTAGCACTGGTAACAACTGTCTGTTTATAAGACCTACAGTTTGGAGAATTCCAGTGGAAATGGTAAATGCACAAATAAGTAGCCACTGCCAAAGACCAACAGTAGGTTTCATTTCCATTATTGATTCGGACTCCACACTCCAGAGCCTGCTCTGCCTGCTCTTTTTGCATGGAGTTCTTTGCTTCCAACTCTTAGAGGGGTGTGTGTGACAGATTGCTCTGCCCATCATGTGGGAGAATAGAGACTGGTCCCCAGTGCTGCAGCTCCTCTGCATCAATAACCTGATAAGACTAGAGGCTTTACCCATCCAGATCAGGGTCCTTGTCTTCAAAATGTTAGAAGGCAATTATCTTCCAACGATGATTACCAATTATAACGTCTGATATATCGGTAACCAGTTAGTTTTTGAATCCATTTGTTAAAGAAGTAATCTTTCAAGAGGTAATTTGCTGAAGAGGCTTAAAGGAATAGGAATGAGTGGAGAGTGCAGAAGATTATGTGAGATGCTGGCATGAGAACTAGGGATGAGTGCAGGAAGGTGACACACAGATGTACAGGGACAGGATGAGTGAAGTGAGCACAGGGCTCACTTTGGGGATGGCATGACTATGGGAAAGTTCCCAGTTATAAATGTACCAAAATAAGCTCTATGCAATACTTGACTAATTCATCCCATGCTACAGCCTTTGTTCATGCTACTAATTTAGATTTCTCTGTCATTTTTTATCTCTGGCTGCTATAAATCTTTCACACCAACACGAATGCCCCATGCCTAACATTATTTCCACAGTTGTTATTCTGTCCTCCGGACTATTTCAAGGGTTTTTAATACAGATTCCATGTACTATACTGGTGGTACAGCCCTCATTCATTGGAGTACCTCTTTGAATCAATAGCTCATCACCCATCCAGCTGATCTAATAAACTGAGGACTCCTCTGGCACAGTAGGATCCCCAGGAAGGATCATCTGTCCCTCTGTTGTGCCTTCCAGCTGCTGCTTGGTTGTGGTTGGAAGACACTCTTAGTTAATGGCCCCTGAGAGGTGGTGGTAGCAACAGAGGCACATCTGTTGGAGAAACCTCATGTTGGGTCAGTCTGGGGGTTTGCTTTGAATTTTGAAGGGGAAGAGTTGCATCAAGATACAAATTAGAATATCCATAATTCTGCACTTGTCAGTGCTAGTGGGGCAGTCTCGTCCTAGTGGCTAAAGAGTAACTCCTCTCTCTCCCATGCAGCTAGAGAGCAATTAATACCATGTTATCATGGCTTACTTGCCCTCCCCACCCTATGACCTGAATAACTCAAATGCTCATCTCCCTAAGTGATTCTGGGATGAAGCTTTAATTTGGGATGAAGTGAAAAATATGCTTGTCTTTTTTAGTCTTAATCCTTTCTTCAGTCTGTCCAGGCAGAACCAAGTAGCTGATTTAGTGTTTCTACATGTGTCAGACACAGATGTGTTTTGTTACACGTGTGAATATTCGTGCTTATTCATGTTTACAAGTATTTCGCACCTCTAAGTGCTGGGTTTTTAAACCTTTGTCCCTCTTTTACCGTTTTCCCCCTTGCTAGTGTAATAACACCACTTCCTAAACCCTGCCCTTTTCCTAGATACTGACCTCATCATCTCTGGGTGCTACTCTGCTAATAAAAAAATAAAGACGTGGATTATGGGATCCTTTATAGACCTTTATGGAACTCATCTGGCTTGGCTGGAAGGGGTCATGTAAACCTTCTCCATCCGGTGGAGTTTGTGGTTTCACACCCAACAAATGTCAAAGCAGAACTCAGCTGCAACTGCCAAGTTTTGTCTGTGTTTGGGTTAAGCCATAAAAGAACCCACCAAGTTCCACATCAGTCCTTTCAGAGCTGCATAAAAACCACCCAGGTTCAGTGAAGAGGTCAAGAATCTGGTGAACATTTTGGCAAATATGGATGGAACAGAGGCTCAAGAAAACCACTTTTTTTTTCAAACTTGGTACAGCCTGACCAACCTGATCGCTGGTCCATCCTGATGACAAATAGTTTTTGTTCCTTGTAGCTCTTACTTTGTATGGAAACATTCAGAATAAAAACAAAAGCACAATCTGTAGTCCTCTTCAGGCATTTGGACTGCACTCCAAGGTTTCTGAGAACAAAAGGACTGTGGTGAAGAGGATTATCACCCATGAGCTGAGTGGAGCTGAGGAGGCACCACGTCTTCAGCTTGAAGAGGAGGGAGAGCAGAAATGGTGAAAGCCTTTTCACCTGAAAGCTCAGTGATGGCACCAACTCTGGTACAACCCTCCAGGGTGTGCCCCTCAGGGCCATGAGGGCTCTCACAGAAGTTAAGCCCCCTGCCTTACCCAAGGTCAGGGCATGCCTGCAGGCTTTGGCAGGTGAAAACATGGCATGCAAAGGTACAACAGGGCTGTGCTTGGCACCTGTGGGTTTTCTGGCAGCAACATAATTTTGGACATCAGCTGAAGGCAAACAAGCGTAATACCGATCAAGGAGGACCAGACCTGTGCTTCTAATAGTCAAGACAAGAGACTAGAATTTTTTCTGGTTCACCTTCAAAGTTGAAGGTAGAAGTCAAATATTATGTTATTTCCTGTATATGATGTCTTGATAATGTTTAAAGTCTTCCACTTACTTATACTCTTTCAGAAATAAAAGTTAGGCAAAAAGTATTGTCTAAACACAATTAGAAATATCTTAGGATAAATGTGGGAAGAGACAAACTGATGAGTGTGTTCCTCACCACCAGCTTTTCAGCATCAAAACTAAATTCTACCAAACCTTCTTCTGAAGTTGAAAAAGTTCAAACTTCTGCCATTGACTTGGTTTGCCACTTCTTTTTATCATTAGTTTTAGCCCTCTCCACGTCTGTGCTCTGGTGTGGAGTAATGGTCACAGAATATGAGAGTTTCCCTACAAATGTAAGTCCATTCTCCTCATACCAATGGATTTATTCCATTACAGCACTTTACAGCTGGGCCCCAGTGCCCTTAAAACACCCAGACCCCTGCCACATTCTCAGACTCGCGTGTTCTTTGAAAAAGTATTCAGTTCCCTCCCTGACTGAGGTGCCCCTCAGCTTTTGGCCTTCATTTCACAAGGGTCTCAGGGAAAAACCCAAAGCCTTGATCTCTGACAGCCAAAGCACCCTGTAAGTCGGTTCCTCTTTGCTCAGATGAAATGAAATGTTTTGCCTTTTTTTGGTGCAGTTTCAATGAGATCTTATGTCTCACCACACTCAGTTGTGCTGGAAGCACAAGACTCACCTGAGCCTTGAATTTGAGGGTTGTCATCCAAATCAAAATGGGACACAACAAGAACAGGCTACAGCCCTGCTGGGTAGCTGGATGGTATCACAGAAGGTGCCCCTGTGAGAGCCACACACTACAACACAGGACAGCAGACATAGCGGGGGTGCTGACTGGGCAGCCCTCGGTGGGGAGAGAAAAGGTCAGGAATTGGCTGAGGATACCCAGCTGGGTGATGAGGAAAATAATGATCTCAGTGCTGGAAAAAGATATACATGATGTCCCCTATGAAACAGTATCAGATGTAGGGTAAATGGAAAGGGATTGATTTAACTTCTGCCAGCTAACAGCTTGTCAAGCCAAGGTCCTGTATTATTTTCTTTGAATAGGTTTCCTGCCTCCAATCACTTGCAGTATTTTCTTTCCAGTATGATAACAACACTAAAATGTATCACTGCCACGTATTGGAAGGCCAGTGCCGTGTGCACAGTACTTCCATCAATTATTTGGGACCCTCCCATTACTTAAGCTTTTGGGAAGTCTGCAGAGGGATTTTTCTGAGCTGATTTTATTTCCCTTTTGATTGGCCATATTATGCACCCCACAGTTATCATGGCAACCTCTAACAAGACAACATTTGGAAATATTTTTTCACGGCCTTGATGGATGGCTGTGCAGGGACCTGGGCCACTGCTGGGTATGAAGTTGCACAAATATGAGTGACTTCATCTACAGGTCACTAGAGATTTCATGGCCCTTGCCAGTTGCTTTTCAACATGCAGACCACGGTTGCTCTGGAGCATCGCTGTTGAACTCTCGTGGGCAGATCATGGAGGGTTATAAAGCTTTGCAGGAGCGCAGCGAGAAAGGTAAAAGCAAACCAGCCCCCACCAGTCCATCCCTGCAGCACCACAGAAGAGACACCCTTACCTACTCGGAGCTCTTGTCCAAAGACTGTTTTCTCTCCCAGAGCAGAGCAGTTCCATCTCCCGTAGCGGAACTGGTACTGGCACTCATTGATGCCCATCTGCGCCCCCTCCCCGATCACGATGATGGCATCGGGGCGGCTCTGGCAGATCGCGCGCTGCCGGGGGGCCAGGCCGGGGATCTTGTTGCAGATTATGTTGGCTCCTAAAGCCACCACAGATGACAAAGCTCTGAGGAGAAAAAGCAGAAAGGCACGTTATAACCAAGCTGAGGTTGCTGGTTGGATTTGCCATGTGCTGCTTGCGTGGCTGGCAAGGTGGGGTTGGAGGGTGGGTTCTTTGTGCCAGCTTATCCCAGTGTCTCTGGTCTAGTGAAAGAGGTTGGAAACGTTGAGGTAATTCCTGATCAGATTCGTGCCAGAAAAAACAAACAAATGGAATTTTGTCGCTTTTGCTTCCAGAGCCATCAATTCATTAGATGTGGAAAGCAAGACTTATTTAAAAACAAAAAATAGCGATAATTGATTATTCATAAGTCTCTGAAACTCATGTCTGCTTGGAATGTAGATTCAGGCTCAGTGTTTTAGTTACTGCAGCCAGTTCATCCATCCCTCACTGGAAACTGTTAAGCACAATTTAGAGAATGCTTGACACTACCAACTCTCTTGCCCATTATTACACTCAGGTTATTGAATGATTAATGCAGTTCACCAGCATAACTGTGCTTTCAGATCTGGCAAACATCATGGTGCACATAGGAATGATCATTAATATGTGCCATCCAGACTAGAAGCATTTGCAGATCTCATTCTTCAAGTATATTTTCAGAATTCATTATAAGGTTTGCATATAACTTGCACCTGCCATATGTTTTCACTGTAGCATGTTTATTTTTCATTTTTCAGCTCACTTTTCAACATCTTTACTGGCTCATTTTTCAACATCTTTACAGGCTACATTTTAAATGCTAATATTTGGGGAAAGAACTAAGACAACAAGGGTGCACCTTGGGTCACATCTCCCAGGTACCAGCCAGCCCCATGAGGAGATGCTTGAACTGGGTCTGCACAAGTCAGCAATGGCACAGAACAACCTGGAAAAGCCCCTGCCCTGCTGTCTTTGGGGGCAAACCAGGGTGCTGAGTCTCACTGCTTCTCTGTAAGGAAGTATCCCCACAAACCCTTTCCCCTTTTAGCTTGGTATTGGATCATCTGGGTAATTTCCTTTTCCCAAGAAATGCCTCTGTAATGCCAGGTCATGCTGCAGGAGCCTGGCTTTAAGTGGAGTTCCACAGTAACAGTCACCATATCTAAACAGGTCAGTAACAGGACACAGATCAACCTCCCCAGTGTCTTCCTTTCCATTTTGAACACCAGCCTAAGCCTTTCTTCTTAGTGTTAAAAACTTCCCACTGGAAACGCTCCTTTTGGAAAATGTTGGCAAAACAAAATTAAAGAATTTCATAGGAATTTATCAACTTCATCACAAAAGTAACTGCAAATTAGATGAATGCTGTATTTCAATGAAATCAGAGTGTTTCATTTTGCCATTTCAATAAACTACAGCAAAGCCAGAGCAAAAAGGGTGGAGAACTCTTCCCTGGGCAAGATGAAATATTGCTGTTACTGTGGAATGGGAATTCCATCCTTATTCACCCTGCCTTTAACAGGCATTTGTGCATCTTTTCCAAAGTCAGCAATCCATGAGAAATGCACCAATTGTGGTTTTTTATCTCTGGCTTGCAGGGGGTTAGAGATATGGAGCCAAGGTATCACAAACCCAGAGAGCATCCCTGTGGTGCTGCCTACTAAACAAAAATGGGAACAAAATGCAGTTGCAGCTCTGACTACTTGCAGTGTTTGGAGCAGGAGCACTCAGGCCTGTAGCTTTAATCCCTGCTCCTCTGGGTACTGAGCAACAATAGGAGCATCAATTGGAACCAAAGAGTCTCCAAGATTCATGAAGGTTTTGAGCTAAGGTTTTGTTTCTGGCAGAAAGTGTTTCTCCACTTTAAAAAATGAATAAAATATCTAATTTTTGATGTCTTTAAATCAGGACTTCCCAAGAGAGATGATAATCTTAAAAAATATTAAGAGTTGGATATAGAGATAAGATTCTCTTTGCAATGGCTTATGACCTTTATAATCTTTATCTGACAGTCCTTGACTTACTTACTGAGGCTATGCCATCAACTTACTGGCAAAAATTATATATGAAAATTGGTTGTATATGTGTGATATAAATATTTTTTAAAATATTAAAAACTGATAAAAACAATGAGAGACTTCCTGACATCATTTTTTTCAAACTGGTGAGCCTCCACAGTTTCCACGAACCATTATCTCAAGTTAGTTGAGCAGCAAAACCTTATGACTTTCAAAACAAAAGAAAGCAAGGAAAAGTTGGCCACAGCATCTAACCCACGTATAATTTTCAGTTTAGTTGCTTCCTCCATGCACATCACTACTGTCTCATAATTAGGTTAAAGAGTGTATTCTTTGGTCTCCTATTGTTTTTGGAGCAGGCCTTGGTCAAAGTATTTTAATACAGTGGGTCATTTTATTCATCCAGAAAATAAGCATGATCATATCTGCCCCAGAAGGTATTGTGAGGATATTGTCATTATTATGTGTTTGTAATGTGTATTAAAACAATTAAACTGCAATTATTGGGGGTAGAGGGTCTTAGTTTTTCTATTATTACTTCCAGGAACTTCCCCCTCTCTGGCCTGAACTTACCAGCATATTCCCTCAGACTTGTTTAGCCTACTTTTAAATTGTTACTACCATTTCAGTGCCAAAAAAAAAGCTGAATCATGAAACTGAGGTTTTGGAAAACTTTATTTATATTAAAGAAATGCACCCAACAGCATTTCAAGCTTCCTCTCCTCTGTTCCTGCGGCATCCCTCAGTGTGTGCCTCCGGCACACGCTGCAGGGCTGTGCTGTGCCCCTGCCCCTCAGCAGGTTGGAGGAGACACTATTTTTTTTTTTTTACAAAATGGAGAATGTTTCACTTTTTAGCTGGCAAAAGGCAGATCCTCAGCCCGCATTTTGGAATCTTCTTCCATCCATTAATGGGATGAAGTTCAACAAGGCCAAGTGCCGGGTCCTGCACTTCGGCCACAACAACCCCTGCAGCGCTACAGGCTGGGCACAGAGTGGCTGGAGAGCAGCCAGGCAGAAAGAGATCTGGGGGTGCTGATTGACAGGAAGCTGAACATGAGCCAGCAGTGTGCCCAGGTGGCCAAGAAGGCCAATGGCATCCTGGCCTGGATCAGGAACAGTGTGGCCAGCAGGAGCAGGGAAGTGATCCTTCCCCTGTACTCAGCGCTGGTGAGGCCACACCTTGAGTATTGTGTTCAGTTCTGGGCCCCTCAGTTCAGGAAAGACATTGAGGTGCTGGAGCGGGTCCAGAGAAGAGCAACCAGGCTGGTGAAGGGACTTGAGCACAAGTCCTATGAGGAGAGGCTGAGGGAGCTGGGGTTGTTTAGTCTGGAGAAGAGAAGGCTTAGAGGTGACCTCATCACTCTCTTCAACTACCTGAAGGGAGGTTATAGCCAGGTGGGGGTTGGTCTGTTCTCCCAGGCAACCAACAACAGGACAAGGGGACATGGGCTCAAGCTCTGCCAGGGGAAGTTTAGGTTAGATGTTAGGAAGAAATTCTTTACAGAGAGGGTAATCAGGCATTGGAATGGCCTGCCCAGAGAGGTGGTGGATTCACCATCCCTGGAGGTTTTTAAAAAGAGATTGGATGTGGCCCTTAGTGCCATGATATAGTAATTGGAGTTGGATCAGGGGTTGGACTTGATGATCTTGGAGGTCTTTTCCAACCTAGTCTATTCTATGATTCTATGATTCTATGATTCTAATCTTTTCTCTGCAGTGCAAAATTCCTCGATTCTTATCACCCTGATAACTCCTGAGTGCAGCCCTTTGTGAGGATTCCTGGTGCCTTTACAGTGATTGTGCCCATCCCACACCAGGCAGCCCCACAGCTCCTCTTGGGTCACCCTTGTGGGTCACCCAGTTCAGCACCATCCACACAGTTTATCCAGCTAAGCAGAGCTACTGCAGTAATGTCACAGTTCCTAAGGCACTGCCTTTATTGTCTGACACACGCAGAGTCTTCACCTTTCTCCATCCCTTTGTCATTAATCCAAGGGAAAAAGCAGCACTGGAATTGAGCAATGGTTATAAACAGTTACACCCAAATCAGGAAAAAAAAAAAAAAGAACCAAACACAGATCTGGGCTTGGATAGGACTTTGCAGTTCAAACTTCCATCAAACTAAACCTGAGGAACAAGGTTTTGGAAGGCCTGGTTTCTGCATCAGGATCCTGAAACATCAAGTTTTTCATCCTTTGAAAGAATATCTGGGACTGTCACAGCAAGCAGAAGTTTGTGGCACTGGGAAACAAATTCCAGCTTATTTTCTGAAATAATGCTTGTTTACTTATGAAAACACAGACAAATCCTGTCACTAAAAAAGAAAATTCTCCCTCAAAATAAATTTCCTGTTATGGCTGTACCTTCCCTCCAGGACCTAAACAAGTCCAGCTTCCCTTTTCACACAGCAAAATGAAAATTATTATATATTTCAAGCAACTCATAAAAGTAAAGGTCTTTGAAACACTTCAGAATTAAACACTAGGACCTAAAATCATGTGACTTTTAAGAATGTAAAATATAATACAATACTGCTGGTTGGAAGAGAAATGTAACCATTCATAGTTTGCTTTCTTGAGTCTCAATTTTATATTTGCAAATGTAAGTATTTGATTAACTTGAACACGAGTCATTTGAGTGATTTCAAATGTTATGTCCTTGCAACTTCACATATAGGAAGGTCATCACATAAGTATATTATAGAGAGTCTTGGAGTCTTTGCACGAGCGGAAAACATATAAAGTAAATCCTGATCACATCAGGAAAAAAATCTAATTTTTTTTCTTGTAATCTGAATTCTGATAAAATGATGAAACAGAACTGTGTACTTATACATGAAGAGCATAAAATAGCCAGTCCTTGGAGGTGTCCCCAAGCTCTTGTACAGGCAGCCTTCCTGCAGCTCTGGGACAGGCACCCGAGGGGCACTGTCATCCCACCCGACCTGCTGCTTGCATTCCCCTGGAGCTGCTGCTGGGCAGGGCTTGTTTTCCGCAGGGAATGCAGGGATTCAGCTCACGCCTTCCGTGAACGCCAATGGAGCTGCGCAGCCCAAAGCTGGGCACTGCACCCAAAACCTGCCCTCCTGCCTGACGGGAAATCCTCACAAGGGGCTCTTTGTTGGGAGGAATCACCGAGGCTTGTTGTGGTGACACTGCGACACATGTGAAACTGGACACCCCCACCAAATGGGGCACTTCATTAGCAATTCCTAAGTCAATATTTTGACCATGTATCGGTTGCAGAAATTGGCAGGAGCGTCCCGGGCTCTGAATGGCATCTGCATATGTTTAGGCTTTCAGTTTTGTTTTGCACCCCTGGCTTTGGGAAATCCTTGTTCCGTGCGTGTGTTATTGAAAGGCAGATGTAGGAAGGCTGCTGGCACAGCCCAGGGGTGCTTTCCCTGCTGCTGCAGCTCCCAGACGAGCCTTTGGACCTGGGGGCTGTGGGCAACGTGTTTGCTCACTTCAGATGGAAGTGAGAGGTTCTTGGAGGAAGTCACCCAAAAAAAGTGCCCGATGGGTGATGTAGTTCAGTTGTTGGCATGGTCAAGAATGAAAGTGGTGGGATAAGTGAGAAGAGGGATGACTCACACAAGGACAGAGTTTGAGAGAGGAGTGGGAGCGAGGACCTCATCCCTGTAATGCCCTAGTGCTGCGAGGAGCATCGGCAAAGCCTTAGATCCGCAGCCTCACCCTCCTGCCCGCCGGGAGGGACGCTGGGAAGCCAGCAGGGAATTATTTGGTCTCAGCAGGAAGGAGGGGAGATACTGACTCACAGGGAGATGTGCACGGGCCACGGCCTCTCAAGAATTCTCACTGTTCATTCCAAAGCAAGGGAAAGCAAAAGCACCTGTGGCTCGGGAGCAGTTCTGGCATGATGGCTCTTGGGAGTTATCGCCCAAAACCAACACCCCTGTCTGCTTTTAACTAGACTGTATCTTATTTGCTGCGTGACTAGTCTACTGCAATAATTTTTATTAATCAGCCAGTGCGGCAACACTTGATAGCAGGATACCTTGAAGACTGTTTCATCTGTAATTTACCTGGGTTCAATTTTTTTTCAGCAAAGAGAGGCTCCTGGAGAACAGAAAAGCCTCACTTGCCTCATGTGTCCTATTGTAAAGAGCACACCAGCAAATTCACTGTAAAGTGGACATTCATTGCCTTCCAGCAGGCATTTGGAATTTTTCATGGCAAACTACTGTATAACAAGGTTTTCCTTTCTTGTCTCCAATCACTTTACTCTAGGGGCATCTTGTTATATGGTGGAAAACACATCTTGTAGATATAAAAATTAATAAAAATAAAATAGGATTTTAAAATATCTGAAGTGTGGGAAATAATGATTACAAAGCAATTAGGGTTTCAAGTAGTGTTTGGTTTGCTAAACCAGAGAAAACTGATAGGCCTGTGTTGGAAGCTGCAGGAAGGTAGCAGTTGTCCTGTTCACAAGGCTGGAATATTCCTGCTTTGGTCTTGTCAGTGATGAGGGTGGTGAATGGCATAATTGAACTTATCTGAGTAAATTTAATGAAAAATGGTGTTGATAAAAAATTGTTTGATTCCTTTAATGAACAGAACTTTATCAGATCTAGAAATCCAAGTGAAACACTTCTGTTTCGTACAATTTTTTTCTTATGTCTCTCTAAGCACAGTCAGCAGAGCCTGCCTGTTCAGCGCTGCAGACATGCACATTGCAAAGTAGCAGCAGTGTCCCTCAGCAGCTCCTCCATACCACACACCTGAACACCAAGACACCTGGTGATCAATCCACGCTTGGCACTGATGTGAGGGGCTGGCATTTGCCTCCCACCCTGTCTGTGCTTTTCTTCAGCACGAGAAGTCAGGCTGATACCTGAGAGGGAGAAAGGCTGTTTGTGGAATACCACCCCACCACAGGGAGTGTTACCGTGCAGCATAGCTGGGCTGGGGTACTGATTTCCCCTGGGGGGAAATGTGACTTTGAAACACCAAAATGGCAGGAAGAAATAAACCATAGATTTTCTGTGTCACCACAGAAACAATTCTGTGTCATGGAGAAATGAAGATTTCACACTTCAGCGGATCAAATACACGTTTTTGTTGGTTTTCATATAGCAAATAAGAATGAATAAACTCTCTCCATCACACATGACATGCATAGATACTGGAATTTTCCAAATTTTATCGATTTCGAGCCTTAATTAAACTTAACTGAAGTGCATGTTTTGGCTCAGTCCAAAGTTTGGCAGTCTGTTCTCTCTTGTGACAAGATTGAACAGAGAAGAGAAAGGGGAAGTCCTGCAGGCAAAGTCCAAGATTTAGCAAGATTGTTAATTTAGCAAGACTGCTTAATTTGTGAGATCTGGTGAAAGTGTGTCACAGTCTCATCAGACCTTCAGACCTGTACCTAGAGGTTGGACATTCCTATAAAATAGCTGCAGTCTGAGAAAGCCTCAAGTGGGGAAAAAAAGCGGGGAACGCCCCAGAAACTGCAGAATATAAAAGATACACTTCCTCTGCAGATTTCCAAGCATTGAAAACATTACTGTATGCAGCATGTGGGCTTTCTGCAAACAGAAAGTCTTTGTTTTATAATCGGAACTGTCAACACTGGCACAAAACAATGTGACACCCAACAGGGCTATCCATGAATTTCTAAGGTTTCTTTCAGCTGCTTATTTCAAAATTTTAATTTTGAGTGATGTAAGAGCCCTGGTAAACCACACAGTAACTTTTCTAGCTCCCTGGCTCATTGAGCTTATTCCAGGTGTTCAGAAGGATTAGTAAAAGCCATTTTGAGTTGTTTTTCCAGAGGGAGTTTCTAAGTTTGGGAGGCAGCCATAAAAATCATGCATCTGTGTTATTATCCCGGTGGCCTGTGCTGGGTGTGTCCCTGGTATTTTGCAAATCGCTATGAGCTTGTGAAAGCAGCTGGATGAAATACTTCTCCCTCTAAAATCCTCTCTCAAAGGATCCCACACACACTGTCAATCACACACATGCAGGCATTTACCTGTCTTTTTGTTATGTGGCACATTGACCCCAATTTAGCTGCTTCTTCCCTTCAAACTGAAGATGCTGCTGCCTACAGGCATCTGAAACGTCTTTTTCCCCAGTTCTCTTTCTAAATCTAATAATTTGAAAAAATCCCTTTATGGCCATGCAGAGAGTGGAGAGATCTAAGGAGGTAAGAGATAAGGGCTGTTTGGGAGGCACAGCTGAGCCCACAGAGGTGGTACCGGAACAGCTCCACTCATGTGCCATCTGCAGGGTCTGGAGGCAG
Organism: Tyrannus savana; assembly: GCA_013399735.1. NCBI lineage: Eukaryota > Metazoa > Chordata > Aves > Passeriformes > Tyrannidae > Tyrannus > Tyrannus savana. The sequence goes on from VXAW01007136.1 coordinate 933,052, forward strand.
ATGCTGTGGCACTTACAGTGTGAGCCAGCAAGCACCCAGGCCAGGTTAAGCCTGGCTTAACAGCTGTTTCTGAGCCACAGTCAAGTCTTCATCTTCTGCCAGCCCCACACTCACATAAATCCTTCTTCATTGCTAACAAATAGTTACTCTAATTCCCCCCCTCCCAATGCTGTCATTCTTTTGCCACCAATTTTTTTTAACTTTTTACCCTCAAGTACCACACAAATTAATAGAGAAGTACAGAGTTTGTGTCTGAACTACATTTAGCTGTTCTATAAAAGAAAAACTTAAGCTACCAACAGCATCATAGACTGTTAGGTTTTGGTTTCATTGCACTTCAGACAATCAGAGCAGCTGCACAGGGGAATTGCTGTAACAGAGATCCATGAACTAAGAGAAATGAGATGGCATCACTTCCAGCCTAACTGGGTCAGTCGTGTCTCCAGACAAAACCAGAGAAGTTTTGCTGTAAGGCAGGACATGTGCTGGTGGAAAAGTGTCTTTCAGTTGCAGGCTGAAATGCCATCACCCTGTTTAATATCCAAGCACTCTGGACACTCAGGGGGCCTCAGGAGTTAATATTAACAGTTCAAATCATGAGATGCTTCTGAATTTTCTATAATTAATAGATTTTCTATAGAAAACTTTCTGATAAACAGAGTTAAAACAGTGTTTACTTTTTTTTTTTATCCAACTTCTGAGCATTTCATCCCCAGCAAAAATCAAAATGCCTGATTTTATTGGATTACCAGTGTGTTATTCCATCAAAGTGAATCCCTAAACTCCAATTTCTCTAGCTCACACACAAAGGATTTGTGCCACATCCTCCAGTTTTCCTAGCATAACCTGTAGGATCCAGGATGAAAGTTTACTGCCGTGGCAAAACAAACATGTAGCATGGGAAAAACACCACTGTAAACTAAAACTGAGTGGAAGCTGAAAGCCCAAAGCAACTTTGAGGGCTGGGTTTTGGTTTCTTTGGATCTTTAATCCCCAGAATGGCTCCATTTTTTTGTCGAAATTGTTCACCCAGGTCTAATGACCATTGAACAGTCTGGCAGGCACTACACATGGGATGGGATTAGGGGGTCATGGGTTCAGTCCGTAAGTAGGACCACTCACCCCTGTCACAAATCTACTCAGTTGACAGACAATTCTTTGTGATGAGCTGGCCACCCATTTGGAGGGGCAACAGAATTCTCACTTATTTTGAAAATTTGACCATGAGACACAAACTGCCTTTCTGTATGGGGCTGGAAGCCCACCCCACAGACACCCAGGGAAAAAAAATCACAGTTCTTGCTGTTCAGAATCTGTCCTCCCAGGGCTCTTCCTGCGGTGCCTAGTGTTGTCCAGGCTGAGTGCCTTTATTCTGTCTTCTCATGTGTTCTAAAAAAAGCTTACAGAAAGCTAAAATTCTTTATTTTAAAGGGAAAACTAGTTGCACTGAGTGAACAACATATGTATTTGTTAAGTAAGTTTAATAAAAAGAATGGTTTGAATGCTTTCAGGGAAAAAAAAAAAAACAACCTTAATGCCATGTCTTAAAGTATGCTTTAGACCTCTCCTAAGCATCTTGTTTGTTATGCTTCAAAATTTCCTGTCACCAGAAAGGAAAAAAAATCCACAGCATTCCTTCTGTCTTACAGAAACACGAGAGTAAGAAAATCACCCCTTTGGGGTTTTTTGTTTGGTGTTGGGAAAACTATAGCTTCATGAAGGATCCGATAACTAACCCATATGGTGCTTGATCCTGATAATACAATCCAAACATCACAAACCAACTCCCAAAAGCCAACAAGAATCAGCATCTTTGTTGTAGAAGAAAACAATGCGATCTCATGCTAACCCAAAATCCAGCTCCTCTGGAGATCTCAAATGCCTCCTTCCCAGTGAAAATAGATGCTGAGAGGTGGTGACGCACATCCGACAGTTTGATGTTGCCTCCCAGAGATGAAACAGAGGGCTCGATCTCTTGTGGTGTTAAAAATCCTCTGGCATTTTTTGGAATCAGAGAACTGATGGAAAATCAGATAATTAAACTTGCCTGTGTAGAATTCCTGTAAGTATTAACTATATATTGTATTCTGCTCTCTCTGTTTAAACAGTTTTGCTGCGTTTGGTCTGTAAAAGGACCATCCCATCTTTTTGCTCTGGGAGCAAGAAACCTGATGATTACTTAAGTAAATTTGATAATTTTCTGCTAAATGGCTGATCTTTTCCAGTTCAGAATTAAGTGGTTCTACCTCAGAGTTTAGATATGGCCCAGTGGGACAATCCCATAAATATAAAACTGAGCACAACTTCCAGAGGCCTGAGACGGTTTTAGGACTCCTTCAGGGACAGAAATATTGTATACTCGTGACTTAGTTACATACAATGCATACAGAGTGTAGGTAGATGTGGTTTTAACTCAAAAATGAAAAGTGTAAGATTTTGTGTGTTTCTTAGGATGTTCTCTGACGGGAGAGGTGAAGTCATGCCAGGATGGATTTTGGCCATAACCTACCACAGAGGAACTTTGGGTGGCAAAAGAGACAGACTTATGAAATAGGGTTACTACTGTTGAACTTCAGCTGTGTACTTTGAGGATCTCAGAGCTTTCTAGAAATGGTAGTGAATGAATCCACACTGCATAGAAAATATCATCATCCTTGTTTAACTAATAAAGGAAAATGTGATTCACAGAACTGGAGACTTGAAACGAGAAACTTGACATTATAATGGTTTTTATACCATAGACCATTTTTGAATCACAAGTGTCATGATAAGTTCCCAAGCCAGTTTGGTTATTTAGCTCAAAACCACCATTGTGCTATTTCAGTGAAAGACAAACACTGACAGCCAGTTTCTTGGTGAAGGGATTGTTCTCAATTCTGCCAAGTGTTCAGCACAGTGTATCCCCCATGTCCAAACAATATCACTGCACAAAACTCTGAGAAAAGTTCATTAGGAATAAAAATGTTTCCTGTGCCAAAAAATCAGTCACTCAAAAGGAAAATGTAAACCCAAAAGAGAGATCAGATAGCTTGTGGCGTAAGGTCCGAACACACTGCAGACAAAAAAAGGCTACTGAGTCTGCAGCAAGTCCTAGCTGAAATGCTGATAACTTCCAGCAATAAAATAGCACAGACCAGAGAAAACTGGGAATTTTGGGAGAAGAGACCTCAGAGGGCAGAGTGCTGCCCTCCATTGTCCCTGTCCCGCATGCCCACGGTGAGGTCCTGGCTGTGACACAGCGTGCGAAGATGAGCACAGGAGTCGGTAGGCAATGAGGGAGCTGCACATCGTGGCACTGCTGGTCCTCACCAAACACCACGGCCCTGCCCGGGGGTGCCAACAGCTGCAGCATGCCCAGAGCATCCCAGAAAGGATGGGCACTATGGCAGAGAGGTCTGAGATGCTTGACCTCAGATGACTCAGAGTGACAAATACAGGGCTTTCAGAGAAAAATAAAACTCTGCATAGCCAAGATAGAAACAAACAAAAAAAAAGTGATAATTCAGTGTTTGCCTGATGGCTTTTTTTCCAGTTATAAAAAGATTCTTTTCCAGCTCTTTCAAGGCATAGTTTGTGCGGTTTTTTTATGTGAGAATGAGAGGAGGAAAAAAATCTGGCACATTTCTCTGGTTAAGTTTCTAGAAACTGGTGTTCTCCCTATCCACATGCAAGGACTGCAGTATTCAGTGCTGAGCTGGAAAAGTCTTATCCAAAGGTGAGGGGGCCATTAAGTCCTTGGAATCTGTGTAGAGACTGTCTATGAGGCAGTGGCACATAATGGCAGCTGTGCTGTTCTGGGCTGCTGGAAATAATCCCAAAGCTGGCCACACTCACATCTTTCAAAACTGCTGGTTTCATCATGATCTGAATCAACAACATGAAAGTAAGGAGCTGTATTATATTTGCCTACAGTAACTTGTCTCAGTGGTCACTGATGCTTTGCACTGCCCTTACATCTTCATGGGTTCACAGTTCTGCACAAAATACCAAGATTCCACCTATATCCCCTCTGCTTCACTAAACTCTCTGAGCTCCCACAGAAGTAAGCTAATATTTGCAAACTGCTGTTACTCCAAGCTAGAGGAGATAGAATTACACATCCCTGACAACAAGGCACAGTAAACTGTTGGGTAACTTTTATTTTTGCCTTATTGACAGACTGTCTTCCTCGTGGCTGAGATCCTTGGGTTTGATTGCAAGCTGTTGACTTGCAAGCTTACAGCTGGCCTGGCCTGGGTAAAATCATAAGGAAAGTTGTGTAGAAAGCAGCCAGATCGTAACCTGACACTGATGTGGATGACTAAAAAGAAAACATGAAGAAATAGGTCCCTCAGAAGATCTTGTGAGTTACTGCAGCCAGGAATCAAAGCCAGATTGCTGTGATATCTGTACAGTAACTTTATCAAGGAATTAAGTGTTGCTGCAGGAACTCTACACTTATCCTTGCTATAATATGTTGGTTTCCATCATTTCTTCTTAATTGGCATCAGCTGACAGTGGGAGAAAACACATTCTGAACCTTCCCCTGAGCATGGTGAGGCAGAGTACAGGCAAACCAAATAGTCTTCAAACCTTTCCTGTGTGAACTAAAGAGAAGCCTAAAGAGGGTCTTAAAAAATCAGAGATTGAAAATTCCTAGCAAGAGGCACTGTTAGGAGTGTGAATACTGAAGCACAGAACTATGCAAAAATGTTTGGTTTGAATTTGAATGTGGCAATTAATCCATAACCTCTTCTGGTTCACAAAGATTTCAATGAACTTTAGGGGAAAAGTATCTTAACTGGCTCCCTACAGTCTTAACTTAATAAAATTTTTCACATAAAGTATCTTTGCCAACCAAACTCTTGCTCAGCTCAGTGCTTTCTGAAAATGGAAGAATTACCCATTTCCTTATGGGACTGATTCCACCATTATAGCACAGTGTAAAAGGAAGGGATTCAAAGCTGACACAAGGAGTTTGTAGGAAACTGTTAGCTAAAGATGTACACATTTAGACAGGATCAAACCCAAGCAGTTGCTGGACACTAGATTCAGTTTTGCTGGTTTCAGTTGTCTGCATCAACATCTCCCACATTTCAGAGGCTCCTAAATGGCGCAGGAAGCCTCCATGGCACACGCTGGGTGCAGTATTTCACCACATTTAGCTTCTTGTGGTCCTTCTGAATGAAAGACCTCAGCACTATAGTGGCAAATCAGGGGGGGATGATAGGTCAGTTCATCCCATGGGTTGAAATTAAAATCTGAGAAATTGTCTTCTGGAGTCAGAGGCTGATGGAAAATGAGGCAACCTGACCCAGGTCTCCCAGTGCTCTGTTCACACACAGGGTATCAGCTCACTTCCCATGGTACAGTCTAGGCCAGGTCTGGGGGGGATGCAGGGTATTAGCAGTCTCCTGGTCCTGAAGAGCAGCCTACACTTGCTCTCCTGACTTGCCTATTCTTCCAGGAGATCCACAGGTGAGAGCTGGAGAGCCCTTTCTCCAGTGGCTCCAATACTGGATCAAAATCACACTGCTCCCCGTCTTGGCTCTGACTTGCTGGGTATGTTTGAGTGAGCCACTTCCTTGCCTTCTGCTGCTTTCCTGCTTCTTTGCATGGATCTGGTTTGCCTTCCTAGGCAGAGTGTGGGCCAGGATGACAACTTGCCCATTCTTGCAATCTCGTCCACGCCAGGCTGAGTGCCAGACATTAATGTAGTTGGAAAATAATTTAGAAGGTGCATACCAACTGACTCTCACATAGGTAAACCCAGTAACAAACAGGCTGACAGCAAAAAAGAGAGGCACTAAAAAATTAGAGTACCCTCAGTTTTAGTGCTTCCCTCTGCCATCCAGATTACCCTTTTCAAAACTGTTTTTTCATTTTTGCTGTAGTTACTATTATTCATTTGCAGAGAAGAAAGATGTTGGGTTGGGATTTGGTTTTGTCTCTCCAGTTGCCCATAGGTTTCTCCTAGCTGAGCTGATGTTGTTGCCAAAGTAGTAACTCTAAAACAAACCATCCTCTTCACTCCTGCCCAACATGTGTCAGTGTTTTCCAGCTCCAGAGAAGGTACATGAGTGTAGGCACAGCAAATCTTAAATTTATCTCCTTCAGGTTGCTCAGCAGTACCATCTTAAGGACAATTGTCAAATGTTGCTATGTTAAACAGACATGTTAGCTACATGCCTAGGCTGTTAGTGTTAGTTTGTGTACCGACTGTCTCCCACTAAAGGCAAGGAGGATGTACTGAATATATTAAACCTCCAATTCTTAACATAGATGCATCAGTGTAAGTCCAGCACAAGTTTTGTGAATTTTTAATATTTGTAAAATTGCTGGCTCCCCACTTGGCAATACCACACCTCCTCTCTGCTCCCCTTCCTTGCCTTCTGCACGTTGCCCTGGGTGTGGAGGAGTGAGCTCCTACAGCACACTGAAGTGTGTGCTGTGCCCTGGCTGGTGCCACCACGGGACACCCACACCTCACTGCCTGTCTCGAGGGCGCCAAGGGGCTGCATGCTGCCATCTGACACTTTGTGACACACCCAAATCCTCTTCCCACCCCTAAAGAGGTCACCAATTACTCATCTGAGAAACCCAGCATGAAAGCACATGCTGGAATGGATCTGGATTTTACTTGAGCATTTCCCAGGATGAACAGCCCATCACTCCCCTTAGCAGTTTGCTCTAGTGATGAAACAAAAATATGAATGATTTTGTTTTCTGCCTCCAGTCATTGATTCAGACACTCACATTTGTCACAGAAGAGCAAATGACAGCCAGAAAAAAACCCAAAACTTCTGCAGTATGAAATCCAGTTCTGCCCTATCACGCTGAGAGCAGCATCCTAAAATAGAGTTGCTTCCTCTTTCTTCAGTAACCAACCTCACTGCTTTTCCCCGGGTTACTTAAACGGTGAGAGAGCAATTTAACCCATTGCTTCCCCTACCTTAGGTTCCTCCCAGAGGGAACTACAGTGCTTGCTCCACAGATTTAGCCACAACCTAGAGGTTTCTCAGAGGGACAGCTCTCACCTTTCCAGGCTTGCCTTGGAGCTAATGCAGGAAATAGGGCTGTTAATTCCTGCTGGTTACACAAGTGGCCTCGTGGGATCTGTGGGGGAGCTGCAGTCAAGCCACAACATCTATTTTCTCCTCAGCTCCCCCACAGCTGTGGTGTGACAGTGTCTCCCAGCTAATACTGCTCTAGACAGAGTTTGGGCCTCTCATTGTGGAGCTGGAGCTGGGAGGTCTCTGTTCAAGGAGCTTTGGTCAACCACTCTTCTGTCCAGATACATTCCACAATATCCTGCTTCTTCAGCCACCCTTCTTCACTTACCCTGGCCTAACACAGACAAGCTGCTTTCCAGGCACCTTTTACAGGAGTTTGTTTTCTTAAAAAAAAAAAAAAAAAAAAAAAGCCCAACAAAACAACACAACAAAAACCCAAAACCAACCAAACAAAAAACCAAAGCAAAATCAGAAATTGCTGAGGGCTGATTTTCTTTCAAATCAAGTCAGCTCCACCTTTGTTTCAGGTACCAGCACACACACGTACACACGTACCTGTGCTCACACACACCCAGCCACTCACTTGCTCCCCTGCTCTTGCAGGGTGCAGCCAGCCATAGAAATTACAGTGTGTTCTAACATCTTTATCTAAAAATACGCCTTGTTTTAATAAGACCCAGGGTTTAAGGAGCCAGGATGAATTTAATCAAGAGCCTATAAGCAGGGTGCAACCTTCAGCAAACTTCCATGTGAAATGATCACGTAGCACATTTCCATCAGCTATGTGGCAAAGTTCTCATTTGCCCCGTGACTGCTTCTGTTTCTTTGGCAAGTCACAAAGTAGTTCTTTTTTTGTTCCCCTCAAGGCATCCAGATATGTCTCTTTGTTTACTGAGTCGTTGACACAAAGGAGTCCAGTGTAATAGGCCAAGTCGATGTATCTCTTCATTTTGAGTAAGACTCGTAGGATTAGCCTTCCAAAATGAAAGGGGTGCAATAAGCCAAATACCAGAGTCATTAGAGCAATGCGATGGATGGATTTGAGCAGTGCCTCTAAAATGCCAAACTAGGATTTAACAGGCTTCAATTAACTTGGTAGTTTAAAAGTGAGTGAGCCAATATGTTATGATATAGCATAGATGAAGCCTCGGAAAATCAAGTATGAAATAAACCGTTCCTTAAAATGAACAAAAACCCAAACAATTTACATCAGGGTTTCACGTCCTAGTTCATTCTGCCAGTCTTTCCATTCAAACCTCTGTAAGCACAGGTAATACTGACTGATAGAAAGCAACTCCACACTAACGTTTTCAGGTCAGGAGGTCAAGCACTTGCAAGTCAGAAAATGCCAGAACAAGGGCCGTCAGTGAAACTCGAATTCACCTGTGTGGGCAGTGGTGCAGCCTGCAGTGCCACAGCAACACAACTGGTTTTTCCACAGGACGCTCCTCCACTTAGTGCACAGGGTGCATGCGCTCCCCTCACGAGGAATTGCTTTGTCTTGCTTTCTCGTTGCTCACTGTGCACGCCCCAGGCTTTATAAGCATTTCAAACTCCATTTTATTGATGAATTCTGAGCTTGACCTTGGCTTTTTTATAGTGATGATCTATGCAATGTGTGAGAGAATCACAGAAAAATCATTCCATAATGCCCCTTTGAGGAGTGGAGACATGATTCCTCCCACCTTAGAAATTCAGCAAGATTTAGCTGTGAAGTATTCACTGATCCAAGGGGTTCAGTTTGACAACTCTTAGGACACCAACCCTCAAAACAATTTTGTTTTGTTGTCTAAAGCACTGATCTAACTTCTGCAGCTGGGATTGTTTCCCATTTCAGCAAGTCTTATCCTGGGAGCCTGAATCAAGCAACCAAATATAGGGAGTAACTACTACTAACTTTGAGTAGCAACACTCAAAAAGGGATCCCAGAGAACCCTTCTGCTCTCCCCAGGCAACCCATGCTCAGACACAGCCCCTGGAGGAAAGCCTACCAACCCAAAGTCACTGGAAGGAAATATGCCCTCCTGAGGCAGGGATCCCATAGGAACATGACAGCGAATTAAAGATCACACACACTCACTTAGGTGGGAACCACACTCAGGATCCAGTGGCAGTTGTCAGGAAAAAATAAATAACTACAAACCCAAACTGGGAGCTTTCAAATGCCATATTTGGACACAACTCTGATACCAATTGCAAATTCCTGTTCAAGAGCACTCTGGAGATTGGGAGACAAACAGTCACGAAGGTCAGGGCAGCATCTCGTTCTGTGGCCTCTTTCTAAGCCTCTTCTGAACTATCTCATCTGAAATTACTGAGGCAGAAATTTTGTGTCACAGAACAGGAAAAGTCTTGACACCAAATCAAATGCATAATGATCCCTCCTATAATTGCAGATAAAAATTCTCTCCCCCTGCTCTGGGTTGTATACGTAGTCCTCACATCTGTGGCCCAGTTTCTCACCCTTATATCCACTCTGAATAGTGCTACACTTCATGTGTAAATGGAATTACTTGAAACAGTTTAGGCCCATTATTGACAACTTCATTTGAAATTCACTGAATTCTGTCCTTCAAAAAAGGAGGGGGGAAATCACTCCTGAATGTTGGAAATGCCCAAAGTTTGGGCTTTATAATATTTTAAAATGGTCAGAGAAAACTGCAATTATCCTAGACATTATTTTGCTGCCTTGCCTTCAAAGATGCACTTCTTTTTTGTTTCACAAGGTTTCTTTTGTTACTAAAATCCAAGAACTGAGTAAGAAGATAGTTATAACTCTTATCATTTCCTTCACCCTTCAGTGCATTTGCTGAAGGCAGAAGATAAATGAAGAATTGACAGGGTGTTGCACCCCCACAGGGCAGACCCTTGTAAGAGATAATGTTGGGAATTAAAAGCAGTGGTCTCTCTGCCTTGACAGAGCTCCCAAAAAAGAAACTTTCAGAGTGAAGAATATTTCTGCACAGATTGCAAGCCTCATGTTCAGTGCCACCTGAAAACCAAAGCAAGCAAGACATGCAACACCGAAACGAAGTAGCTCTTTAAAAAAAAAGTATCTTGCAGTGCTTTATGGGCACTAGTTATCGCGTTATGGAAAGAAAAGCCACTAGAATAAGAAGGGTTTTTCTTGTATTGTTCATGCATTCTAGCACCCATTTAATAAGATATTACCGGGAAAAACAACACAGCATCTTTCTGGAAAGGCTAATCATCTGCTCCTGCTGCCCATGCCACAGAATTGCTGCTGATCCGTGTTCCATTATGTCATACCCGCAATACCCCTGCCCCTGCACTCGTAGGCCTCATATCTCCTGCTCCTCCACTCACGTCGCCTTCCCTGCTCCTTCTGACCACAGGAAACAGTTCTCATTTATTACTTGCTGAGAATTAGCAGTTACTAAAACCTCTTTGGTATTTATGATAAGTATTGGTATCTATAGGATTCGATTGACTCACTCAGCAGCCCTTTGCTCTCTCATGGTAATTGCCTTCCACCCACACTCTCTACCTTCCCAGATTTGAGCTCTTTTCTCTTTCTCTCTCTCTGTCCCTCCCTGTGACTCACCCTCACTGCCTGGAAGTCCCAAGCACACGTTGGCAGCTCCAGAGATTATGTTACCTCTCCCCAAACTGCTGCCAAACCCCTTCCCTGCTTCAGAAAATGCATTTGCTCTGCTTCCCTCTCACCTGTACCTTCATAACCTAAAACAAAGGCTGAGAAGCTGGTTTGCCTCAGGAACAGCAGTGGGTTGGTGTAAGTCTCCCCTGTGTCAGGGCAGGGTCAGGTTGGATCTCAGGGAAAGGTTCTTCCCTCAGAGGGTGGTTGGCGCTGAACAGGCCCCCCAGGGCAGTGGGCACAGCCCCAAGGCTGCCAGAGCTCCAGGAGCGTTTGGAGAATGCTCTCAGGGACAGGGTGGGATTCTTGGGGTGGCTGCAAAGGACCAGGATTTGGACTGGATGATCCTTGTGGTCCCTTCCAGCTCAGGATTTGATTCCCTATCCCACTTTCAAAGAACTGTTGCTATCTATCAGTGTTGTTACACTTCTCAGTCCAGCAGCCTGAAGAAGGATGTCACTGCTGCAGCACCTCCAGACTGTTTCAATTTACGAGGGGCTTTTACAGCTCCAGTTCAGCCACCCAAAAATCCATGCAGCACAAAGGCTGGCATTCCTGCATTTTCCCTGATACTGCTTGGGTTCTCTGTGTGTGATGGGATCGCAGGCACAGAGCAGAGTTTGGTCTTCTGCCTCTTTGGCATCCCAATTGCTCCCTTCTCACGCTTGCATCTCAGCACTCAGGCAGCCAGGTTAGGTCTAAATAATTTTAATGGGAATTAAACAAAGATTTTTTCACAGAATCATAGAACACCCTGATAGACTTCTTCCCTGGCCCCTGTTTCCTGTGCTGTTCAGTGCTGCCAGATGTGCCTGAGGGAGGCAACCAGCTGCCCCAGGTTCCCTCTACCATCAAGGAAAGACCCAGCCACCTCCCAGGATGATTCAGAATGGAGGTGGATTGAATTACCCATGGACTTGCCCGTGTCTCCATTAACAGGAGGCACCCAGGGAGACCAGACTCCTAACTTGGGAACGTCTCCTCATTGCCTACCTTTGGTTGCATTAATCCACCACTGCATGTTGCTGCAGATAAACATTCAGATGGATTGCAACACGTCGCTGCCTTTCACGGCTCTTTGTGCCTCTCTTTGTTTACCTCTTATCGTGGAGCAATTGTGGTTTCCGCAGAGTGAATTTTTCAAAGGAAAAATTCGACGCACAAATATGTATTCCAATTGACTTGGAAAACAACTCTGGATTTTAACACTGAGGCCAATTTTCTGCCACTGCACAGCGAGTCATCTCTGAGGAGCCACTCTGGTATGCCCTGGCTTTAGCAGGAGCTACCAAATATGAGCAGCAATATCTGCCGTGTTCCAGGGCCACACGGGAACGCTCCGTGTGCATTATCAGCCCCTCCTGGGCTCGATCCAAAGCTGATTGAAAACAGCAGGAGCCTTTCCACTAGATTAAATGGACTGGCAAGCCAGTACTCATAGCAAAAGGAGTACTTTACATGTTCATGAGGACATGACAGACAGGTGGGGTTTGGATGTTCCATGAAAAAGGGGTCTGAGCTGTGACCAGACCGAGGTGCCAGTTCTCCACAGATCAGGGTCCATGTGGCTCCACAGTCTCTGGTGTCCATGCCTTTCAATGCTGGTGGGGTGCACTAATCCTCCTTTGCTAGGCTGGGGATGACTTGTCATACATAGTGTTTCACAAGCGAAGATAAGAGCCTTTTCCAACCCTAAGCTCCTCTCTATCTGCTGCATGCAGCATTCTGCATTTGAATAACAGGGCTGTCAAGTCATCTCAGACTTGCACTCCCGTTTATGGCTAAGCTTTTCATTTTTATGCAATTAGCAGAAGTGGTAGCATTTATTTGCATCCAAAGGAGACTGTTCCCTCTTCCTCCCTCCCACTGCAGCCTCCACATCCTCCCCTTCCATCAGCTGTGTCTCAAACTGGGAGGGAACTGGAGTAATTAAAGCAAATGATTGTATCAAACAAAGGTGACCTGAGCCAAAGTCCATTTAAGTCTACAAGCCTCTGTGGATTCCAAAGAAATTACTGTTCTCACTGGCAATAAGTATAACAAGAAACCAGGATTGGTACCTGCACTCCATGACTGTTGTCTTAATGTCTCTGTCCTATGCAGGACCTTGCCTGTCCACAGCTTTTCCCCTTTCCTTCCCTGCTGGACCAGGGGATGGGTAGTGGATGATGAACCCCTGACATGCTGGTGACTGACACTGCTAGCAGATAGCTTGTGTGAGCAGCTGTAGAGCCCAGCTTAAAATAAATAGCCGATGTTAGAATGGCAGTGAATGGGACAGGACAATGCTGGGGTTGGAATGGCCATCCCTAGGGCAGAGCTGGAGGAGACCAAGAAAACTGGGTCACATCACATCTCTGTGTGCAGGGTGGTGAGGTCCTGGGGGGCACCTCTGTGAGAAGAGGCCCTGGGGGCACCTCTGTGAGGAAGGGAAAGACCTCCCAGGATAGCCAGGGAATGTGTCTTTGGCTGGATGTACAGGCAAAAGCACACATGAGAGCACAGGAATGTTCTTACCTCCAGTAAGATTTTGTCAGTGCTAGGAATGGCATCAGAGGCAGATAATGAAATCTGTTCAGCACCCAGATTTTCCAAAGAGTTGGAAGCCAGATGTCCAGCACAGAACAGTCTGAATTCTTAGAGAGCTCATACCTCCTTTGGACATTACATGACACACTCACATGTTCCCTGTTTTGCCCCTCTCAACTCTGATTGTGTCAGGCAGATTCCCCAGAGAGGTCTGAGCTCCTGCTTTGAAGGCAGCTCTGAAAAAGCAACATAAACTGTCCAAGGAAAGGTCTGAGAGCAAAGGGGCAAACTAAACATCCCTAGTCAGGAAAAAAATGTGACTGAAAACAGTCTGGTGAAGCAACTGCCCACCCAGGGGAGCAGGCTGTGACCAAAGCACACACGTCACCAGTGGCTGCTGGCGGCACTCAGCCCTTCAGTACTCACCCTATGAAGCACACAGGACATGGCCTTTGGACATGCTCAAAAGTGTGTGTGGAAGGTTTTAAACATGAGTATGCTCCCACTGAGTTCAAACCAGAGCCAGTGGGATACTCCCAGACTTAAGCATTTTGGTGAAATTAGGCCACAAAACACCAGGCAGCCTCCTGCTAAACTGAACTAGACTGGAAGCCAGCACAGGAGATTGCTTTGCTCAGCACAGACACTGGTGTGCCTCAAACCGTGGTGATATCAGCTGGTGGGCTGTGGAAATCCTCCTGCATTACTGATCCTGCACCTCTCCTGCTCTCACCCCTTTAGCCCAGGCTTGCTGGAGCCAATTCTGAAGCCCCAAACCTAAGCAGCAGTTAAAAAACCACTAGCACATACATAAACATATTTCCCCAGAAGCGGCCTTTCCTACGTCAGACGGGACAGGCAGCCTTGGATGACCGACAGGCTTCATGCGTAATGTCTCACAAGTCATGTGGGCTGCAAAGGAGCACGCTGTGCCCCCAGAGAGCTAGGAATTGTCTTCTGTGCATTTCTAGGCTATATAGGATCACCCTGACACTGGGACAACAACTCTTCGTCTAGCTAGTGGCCTGAGGTTGCCTAAGATGTGCCCCCGGCCCAACATGTTCTCATTCGCCCTGTGGTCTGTAGTTTAGGAGGCTTTTCACACTTGGAAAAATACAATTGCATTTTCTGCTGGTTGCAGATAGATAACAAAATATCCCATGCAGCTCCAGGGCAAGAGTGAGAGGACATGATCATAGAATCCTTCAGGTTGGAAAAGACCTCCCAGGTCATCGAGTCCACCCTGTGCCCAATCCCCATCTTGTCCCCCAGCCCAGAGCACTCAGTGCCACATCCCATCATTCCTTGGACACCTCCAGGGAGGGGGACTCCACCACCACCCTGGGAGCCCCTTCCAAGGGCTGACCACCCTTTCTGAGAAGAAATTCTTCCTGATGGCCAACCTGAAACTCTCTTGGCACAGCTTGAGGACCTCTTGTCCTGTCAAACTGATGTTGAACTTTGGTTTCCAGACCTACAGCAAGTTCCAAGTCATCAGGGCAGTGCCAACCAAAAGGATTTTGCACAACTGGGCACTTTCACGCCTCCACAATGCCAGTACTGTATTACAGACAAGACCCTGAGCTGTCAGTATTAAAGACACCTGGCTTTGGAGGGAGCTGGGTGTAACCAGCAGTAAAAATAATGTTACATAACTCTTAGGTATTTCCAGGATAAACCCTTTTTCTGTACAGGCCATCACAGGAGAAAACAGAAAGCAGGTACCCCCAAGCATCACTCTGGCTGCAACCCCATCCCAGCACACAGGAGCACCCACAGGGTCTCCTTGTGCCACGTGTGGGGCTCCAAGAAAGCCATCCCTGGAATACATGATGACAGAGGAAACAAGGCTTTGCTTGCCAGCAGCTTACACACACCCAGCAACACTCTGCAGGCTGGCAGGCTCTCCCACAGACAGGAACTGGGGCCAGTGCACCAACATGTCCTTGCTCGCTGCCAGAGCCGCAGCCCCGCTCCCATCCCGGTGCTTCCATCACCAGCTCCTCAGCCCTTCCACACACAGACCCCTGCAACCTCACTGCTCCCCTCAGCCTGCAAGGAGCCTGAAGCCTTAGCTCCCAGCCACGTGAGCTGCGCAGCTCATGCCACGGATCTGCTTTTCCTGAAATCTCTCTGAAATGGCAATTAGTGTGCCCAGTGATTTCACTCCTGACAGTGGGACCAGGAGCTTTTAGGTGATTTGCTTATGGATCACTCTGGGATGAAATAGCATCTGAAAAGGATGCAGCAGGGAGAAGGTTCCTCAGAGCCATTGCTGATATGGGACTAAAGGAAGGAACTCAAGTTCTGCATCTTTGCATAACAGCCCTACTCCACCTCCTGTCTAGAAGATATCCCAAGGGCTCAAGCTACCAAAAGCCCTTCCTATGGAAGCTTCCCAAGCTCCAAAACTTTCAGATCCTTGTGTCCAAATCTCTACTTCTCCTCTGACCTCCTCTTGCACAGGGAAAGGATTCATGCTGCATCACAAAATGTCATGCTTTTTATATCAGAATATATAAATGCACAAAAGAAGTTTTTAAACAGCACAAGAGGTCATGCCCAACCAGATGTCTTGTGTGGCTTCAAAGACATAATTTCACATTTTGCTGGTGCAGGTAAAAATGAGCGCAGATCCATTTATTTTCTCTCTCATGAAACTCAAACTTGTTTCCAAAGTCACAGCTCTAATGAGATTGGAGGTTTTGAACAGCGTTCAAGTTAGTCCTTGAAGCTAGTCCAGCTCCAGAGGTGGTGCAACACAGACATGAAAACACTAATGAGGATGCATTAGGATCTTAAAGAAAGAGGGGCACACAAGAAGTGAGTGTCACTCAGGGGTACACAAGTGGCACTCTGACATTCCTTTGCCCCATTACTCCTCAGGATCTGTAGCAGCAAAGCCCAGCACTTTCCTGTCTGGCCAAATGTGCCAGCACACAAACGGGCATTTTTTGATAATTTCCTGCTCCTCAGTAGTTAAATTTTTGTCCTTTGCAATTTCCAGATTTCTGACAGAACTGCTAGTGACAGTTGTAATAATATTCTGCAAAATGTTGTGGTGGTGATTCTTTGAATGCCTTTGTGGTTTGCTGTCCAGAGTTACAATAACCTATGTTTGCCCAGATATGTGTTCTCAGCTTGGAAGCACTGGAGCCAGCATTTACTCTTCTGCCTGGGCAACTGCACATGCGTGCCTGCACGTGCTGCTGAACATGTGAGCAAGCTCCAGGTGTTTGCCAAGTGCTTCCTGGTCCCTGGGAAGTACAATTTGGGATTCACATCTCAGGGGAAGCGTGGGACTTCAAATTTATTCCAAAGAGTAGAATCCACCAATGGGAATCATGGGTGGTTTCTGAGCCTCCTCTCTGTTTAATGTGTTTATCTATCAATTCTTTCCTTCCTTAATCATTTTATCTTGGAAAAAATACTAGAGGGAATAGAGAGGGAGAAAAAGGTTGTATGACAAGAGACTGAAACTGGCACAGCTACATCGAGATTAGTCTGATAAGAGGTCTCATCTCAGATGCCAGCCTTGCTCTGTTCATCTTGAGGAGCTTAATTTGAGCTCCTGCGAAAGATGAGATACAGTAGCCAGTTTATGTTAACCTTTGCTTCGTCTCTACACGTACAGGTCCTTAAGTGAAAACTGCTGAGTGAAGTGCTGAGAAATCAGGCTTGGATGCACTGAAATCATATATCTGTGTATGAGGCACCAACCCCAACCAAAACTGTGTGCAACTTTGGAAAGAGGACTCTAAGCAAGGCTCAAAAGAAGATCCTCTAACCACCCCATAAAGTATGTTCTCTGAAGTCTTTCTACATCTTATAAAACCTTTATATGCGTTTGTGTCCACGAAGAAAACAACAGAGGAGAGATGTGAAATATGTGTAGTACTGGACTTACTTTTATATAAAGAAAGATATGTCCCAAAAATACTTTACAAAGTAATAAACTAGACCCTGGTAGTGCACTGATGCTGTAAAAGCCAGGGTTTCTATTCTGTTCCAAGCAAAGGCTCCTATATATATTTTTAAAACTGGATCTCAGTCAGCTGAAATATTGAAAAGAGTTAGTTCTAAAGATGGCAAGAAAAGAGCTGAATTTAATTTGGGCAGAAAATCCCTCATGGTTTGGCTGCACACAGACAATGCTATACCCCCTGAAAGCTTGGCTTTTGAAATGAATTCATGCTCTAGATGAAGGAAGAGCTGAGCATACCCTCAGCAGTGACTGTCTGAGCTCAGCCTCACACACAATGTTACACAGCATTTGCTGTCACCAATGAATTGCAATATTATGCATTGCCATTACACACTCTGGTTGAGGACTCTCGGACCAAGCAGCGCTTTTACCCCATACTCACAAATTAAATCCTGTAAAGACAGCCTTTAACCCATGTCCCTTTAGACCATTAGTATTACACTATTTCTGAATCTCTAGGCTCTGTGCCCACATACGGCTTTCTGTTTTGTGGATGGTGGCATATTGGGATGCTAAATAGCAAAATTTCCCTTAGGACAATTCGAGAGCCTCATCAGAGGCTTCAAAATCCTGCAACTGTAGAGCTAAGCAGAATTTATGTGGAGCAGCCACGCAGAAAATCTTCTTCCAAAGCCAAATTCTCAATACTGATGTAAACTGCACTTTGTCTCTTACCTCTTTTACATTCCCTCTCCTGCACCCCCTCAAATAGGGGATCATCCTCTGCTAGCTGAAACCAGCCAGCTGTGAGCTGTGCTCTGTGTTTTGTGGTGCCTGTCCCACCCTGCCTGGGGACACACCAGGCCCAACAGCGTGTGGCTGTCTCTGGGCACAGCAGGGTTTCCTGAGCAGCTCTGCTTCTGATCACGCGTCCTAACACTGCCCTTGCCTCCTGGCTCCAGGGGATGCTGCTCTCCAAGCTCTGTCCTCTTGCTGAGTGGCAAAGAAGCTGCTCTCAGGTCATTAAGCTTCTGACCAAGTGATGGGGCCGTGGCTTGGACCAACAGGATAGGTAGAGCTGCGATGCAGTTTAATGTTGAACCTCCCAAGAACTACAACCATCCTAAAGCCTGTTTCATTCTCCAGCTCCCTCTTTTTCATGCTTCCCTGACTTCTCACCTTCTTCCTTTCAGTTGTCAGGCTCCTTCCCCTCTTCCCTTCCTGGTTCACTCTCCTTCCCAATGGGCTTTTCCACTCCCCCCTTCTCTCTATTCCCTTCTCCCTGGGGAACACACATGCTCTTCCCTGACTGTCCCTGCCACCTCATCACCTGTCTCCAGAAAAATCCTGGGACCTGAAGCTTGGTCTTCAAACACAGCCAAAGGCTGAAAGGTAAAATGTGACTGACTTATATAAACTCACGTGTCCCAGACTGAGATTTCTCTTATATTGTGCATTTTCAGCTCACTTTTCTTGGGGTTTTGGAAGTGAAAAAGTAAAATTGAGAGCTGTCACCCAAATTTAAAGCTTGGTTTGGGAAAGTTAAGCACGAGATGGAATCCCTTTGTACCCAGGGAACGCACAAGGGTGCTGGGCATTTTGTATGTCCTGTGTTTTCCACATATGGAATGTGATCTGCTTAAATATATGCATGTAACTACAAGCTCTCCAAAGCCTGTATGCTTCCAGTTCTTCATGTGTTCTCTTGAATTTAGGCCTCAGCTGCTATTGAAAGGGAAGTTTCTACTCTGGAAAGAGAAACTATACATAAAGGGCTCCAAATAAGCAGAGAAACTCGAGAGGTTTGTAGAGACACACTTATTAAAAAAAAAAAAAAAGAAGACTCACTCTTTCCTTGCACATCTATATGACTACATATAATCTTTTAAACACAATTTCTTCCCGACTTTCTCTATCTTCTTCTATTTCTTTTGACAGAAACAACTATTCACAGAAGAAGGATACATTGAATAAAATATTTTTCTTATTTTAAACAAAATAAAAGGAAATCTGAAATATATATTTCACAGTCCAAGACCAATAAGCCACTGTGAGATATCTGCTGATAAGATGCCTCTGACATGTCTGTGTGAGAGAGAGCAGATTCTACCCCAGACTCACAACACCATCAATCAGTACCATCACTTTTTCCTCCATCTGTTGCTTCTGAACATCCATAGCGGAAATGGATTTGCTGAGAATTTTCTATCATTTTAACAGTCACTCCTTTGGTGTGCCAGCATGTGTCCCTTCCACGTGCAATGGGGAAGAAGGAGGCAGGTGACTCCCTGTTCCAAGGAACCAAGGCAGTCGAAGTAGAGCCTTTGTGCTAAATGCAAATTACTACCAGGAAAGAAAAACCCAGTCACCTCGGAGGAAGTGCGTCAGCTCAAGAGAGAGCTAGTGGCAATATTGCATGGCTCCATAATACCTGAGAAAGGTCAGACAGGGGTTCCCTCAGCAGGCTGACAACGTTCTACTCACCCCCGACATCCTCCAGTTCTCTGCCCTGCTGGGCTGTGGGATTTGAGGAAAAAAATTTAATCTCTGCCTCCTGCAACTCTGCAGCGTCTGAGAAATGTCACCTCCCAGGACCTCAGGGTGCTAGTGGGCATGCACAGAAGTTTGGGGTGGGTTCAACAGACACCACTGACAACATGAATAGCTGCTGGAAGAGCTACCAGCAAAAGTGGCTGGTGCCACAGATCTGACACAGATCACTAGGTATTGCCAAAAGAACAAGAGCAAAGGAGAATATGATCTTCAATTTTAATGTCAGTTTTCCTCCTGAGGGATTATGGGATAAGTTTGAAGGTGTAAGATCAATTTTATGTCTAAATATAGAGCCAGCTAGGGTACCAAAGTGTGTAACCACTAGCTGTGAGAGCTCATTTTGGATCACACCACATGGGTCTGCCACCTGCCATCTTCCAAAATCCTTCCCAGCATCTGAGCCCTCTACAATCAAGTAATGAAAATTACGCACCTTAAAGTGCCAATATGCACATTAAAAATCAGCTGATCAAAGTAGAATCTAGGATGAAAAATAATGTTTCCCTTCTTTAAAAAAAATTATTCCAGGAAACCGTATGGCTCAGGGGATTGGTACTGGGATACAGAGCCTTTCATCGCCGGTCCAAACATGACCCAAGTCAGTAGTGACCAAAAAAATGGTTACCATTTGGCAGATGCTTTGTGGCCCAGAGTATTTGAAATGAGTTGACGGTCTTAATCCAGTTCCCAGTGGACGACTATCCACATCACAGAAACCACCACCACAATTGGCACGCTCTTCAGCAGCCCTGGCAGGTTGGCTAAGGATTAAATAAGTACAGAGACTGAGCCACCCGCCTGTGCCTAGCTAGAGGTTGCCCCTCTAGGTCATGGATGAGACACAGGGATGGGGTGGAGTGGGGAAGCTCACACACCCTCTGCTTGTGCTCTCTTGGTTTTGTGGATAAGGAGAGGAATTCATTTTCCAGGGCTGTGATTCAGGCACCCTTCATAAGCAGCATATTCATTGTACATGAATTAATTTAGGAAGGAGACAGAAACTGAGAGAATTTCAGGATTTATTCTCAAAAAATAAGATGCCAGATTAATTTCTGGGAATTCGTCAAAGTCAGGGTAGTTATACCTGAGTTGCATTTAACAAAGTGCACGCCAGCAACCTGTAGAGCAGCTCTGCTTCAAGAAACATTCCTTTTGCTGTGCTATGTTGTCAGTCATCACTTTAATTATCTCACAAGATGTCTTAGAGTGAACATAATCTGTGCCAGCTATTGTCAGAAAGCTAAAGCTGTTTTCTAGTTAGGTATACAATGGCAACTACCTCGTAAGCAAAGATCTGATACACATCAAAAAATCCTTTCAGGGCAATATGAAGAAAAGCAGGACTTTTTTCAGAGCTGAAAGTGGTTTTCATTTTTGGGGAGGTGGAATACATCATTCCTTCTTTCTAATAAACAGCACCCCCCTAACAAAATACCGTGAGCTAAATCCTGCAGTTATTCAGGCAATGTTAGGGTGGAGCCAAAGTTTAAACGGGAACTTTGGGCAGCACCTGGGATGGCTGTGAGAAGGGCAAATGGCACATGCTTTGCACATACCTGCCTGTGTGAAGGAACAGGCTGATCTTCCCCTGCTTGCGGGTCCAGCAGGCAATGCTGGAAGAATTTTCCTGCACACAGGCAGGAAAGGCTTCCCCAAAGTCACAGCAAGATTTTGGCAGAACCTCAAGCCCCTTCTGTGCTCTTTCATTTCTTGCCTCTTAGAGCAGTGCAGCAAACATGGCAAGCAATGAGAGCTCTGCCCAAGGAAAGACATGGGGAACAAACTCTGCAATTCACTGGAGACCCCCCTTTCCTATTCACCTCTGTGACAGCTAGGGCACCTCATTGTCTGCTGGACCTTGTTGCACTAAGTCTTTCATAAGAAGGGGTGAATATCTGACTGGCATTTTTCACTATTAAAATGATTTAACACCCACTTTCCACACTGACAGTAAGACTGCAATGCAAGGCAGCCTGGGACAGCAAGGCATTTTCAACCTACAGAAAGGAACTGTCATGTGATCTCTTCTGCAGTATAGCCCTCATATGTATAAGTTTTTGAAGCACTTCTTGCAAAATGAAAATCCCAGGAAGCAAAAGTGGCAAGCTGCTAAAAGGTTCCTCATCTGTGACACCCAAAATGGAGCGTCTTGTCCAAGGGAGTGATTTCATTATGTACACTTGAGTTAATGCTCAGATTAGTGGGTTTTCAGGAAGGAAAGGTCCAGATTTGGCAATAAGCAGAGATCACCGAGAAGTAGGATCTCTTCCCTGCTGGCTGGAGGAACACCACTCAGCCGAGGGCGTTGCCTGACCCTGGACATCCACATGCTCCTGCCATGCCAACACATGTTGGATGTGAAGAGCACCCTAATAGAAGCACTTGACCCAAACTGAACAAATTTCCTAATTGCAGTAAGACAACACTTGAGGGTGTGGTTACCACAGAAATCACACCCATGGACAGATCAGGAGCACCTGGCTGCACCTCATGCCTCCTAATGTCCCAGGGGCACGATTATCTCATCAGGTGCCACCTGCCAAGTCTTGTTGCTGAGGAATTGGCTTTGGCATGCTGTGCAGCTGGGGTGGGGACAGGAGAGGAGCACACAGGGCCAGGCACACATGCTCCTCTCAAGTGCATTCCTTCAAAGTGAGTATTTACAGCAGGAGGATGCCTAGGTTCTGCTCAGAAGCACGTCTTTGTTTGGGGGTTCCAAAGCAAGGAGCAAGCTGTTGTTGCTGAGTCCTGTCCAGCACCCCACACCCTCTGCACAGCTTGCATTCTGTGTTACTGCTTCAGGCCTATCCCTGAGCTTGCCGCTCTCCAGCCACAGCTTTTCCAGCTGCTCAGTGCAGCCTACATGAGTCCCAAGCAGATGGATGAGCCTGGAAAATTGCTTGACTGGCAATTTTCAGAATGTTTTGCCCTTTTCCTCCAGAGAGAGGATAAGGCCAAAGTGAGACAGAGTCTTTACAGCTTGAGAAGTGCTCTGACCGTGAGAACAGCAGACTGACATCCCAGCGTCGGGCACACATTTGGCTGAGGTTGGGCCATGCACGTCACCTCTGCAGGCAGGTCCTTCTCTCTTCCCTGCTCTCAGGTCAAGGTGAAGCCTAACCTCAACACAGCAATTAGCAGATTGAGACCCAGCAAGAGAAGACAGACCAAACCTCTGCACCTGCCAGGGCCACTGAGCTTCTCTGGAACAAGGAAGACCATAAAACACCAGACAGAGCTCTGTGCCTAGAGGTAAGTTACTCTCGGTTGAAAGGATCTGTCTGGGGAACAAACTTTTGGAGATTAGCCTAATCCAGAGTCTGATGACCTTTAGGTCAGAGTGCAAGAACGTCCTCTTTGATACATCTTTTACAACATAACCAGAGTGACATTAACAACAAAACCTGACCCCATCCCTCCCCTCAGAAGCACCTACACTGGGAAGAGCTCCCCAGAGACAGAGAAAGCAGAGGAACAAAAGACTCCAGGAAGCCTACTAGGGATGTGCCAATCTAATTATTATGGGCAGTGCTCAGATACTGTGATGAGAGGTGCCAATGAAAAAAAACAACAACCAAAAACTGTAAAGCTGGTTGATGTATACCCTTTAGGCCATGGGAGTGGAGAAAAAGGAATTTACTGTGAATCAGATAATACCATATTTATTTGCACTCCCACCCTCAGACTTCTGGATAGCGTCAAAGTCCACTGGGTTTGACGCTGTCCTGACAGATGTAGCAGTAGTCCAGAGCAGCAGGGAAGAGATTTAAGCCCCATCCTTTGCTCCTTGCTCAGTGGGCTGTACAGCAGTGCTGTTCTCCATCCAGCAAAATTCTCCTCTTCCTTAAGGCTCAGCACAACAGGTCTGATTCAGGAATGTTTCCCTTCCTCTTCATTCCCCTTGAATTTCTCAGCCTGAGTCATCCGACTACAATATAACTTTACTGTGGAAAGTTTTGTGGGTACGTTTTGTTTTCTTTTAACTTCAGAAAAGAAAAGGTACAACCAGAGGGGGGGGGAAAGTGTCTCATGGTTGAGAGGACTCTTTTAACCAGGGAGTCACATGGCTCCCTGGCGAGCAGCCAAAGAAGTCATGAGAGATGTGGCCATTCCCTTAACCATGTCCTGCCTGCCGGCAGCCCCTCACACCCCGGGCCAGCTCTGGAGGCCAAGCCTGGCTCCCACGGAAAGGCTCCTGCAGCAGCAGAAGGCTCTGTCAGAAGTGACCTCAGGACTTGAGTCAGCAGCACTTTCCCCCAAGCTGTCCCCAGGGCCACGCTGGGCATGGTGCTGAAGCAGTGGATGGCAATGCCACATTTCAGGTGCGACCAATCACACCATCTCTGCTGCCTGTGGTCAGAAAGAGTCCCTGAAAGTAATGACGTGGCACTTACACCGCATTTTCTCTTTCCAAAGTGCTGTGGCAGCTTTTGCTCTCCTGCCCCTCCCCTCCTTCAAGCCTTGCCAGCGCTGTTATTGCCCCATTAAAGCTGTGGGAAACCCAGGCAGGCAGCACTCATGATGCTGCTGTTCAGCATCTTGGGCACTGGGCCAGTCTAGGGCCTTTCCTGTGTTCACCACAGAGCGAAACCTACCATGGAATACTGTCATCTGTAGAGGGGCTGGCACTGGCCAGAGTCCAGATCAACTAGAGATGTGCTTGGGCTTTTTCATATGCTTTCCTGCCTTGCTACCGGGACTGTCGGGACCGGTGCTGGTCCTGCACGTCCATACAGCTCTGCTGGGCACGAGGCACTACACAGCAGCTGCTGCATTCCACCCAGCGGTGAGGGAAATGATCCTTGCCCAATTCACAGGAATACTGGTAGGATTAATTCACTTATGATCCTTGCACAAAAGAAACTATTATTAGATGGTAGTCACATTTCATAATTATGTCTCACTTCAGCCAGATTAGGAGGGTGGGTATGATATCCAATCCCAGTACTGCAGGACTTAAAATTTTTAAATTAAATACACCTCCCAGTGGTTCCCAGGCCCTGCTTGCAGGCAGACAGTGGTTTATATCTTTCTGGTTCATGGTCACTTCCAGCTCTGAAAGCTGGGCTGCCCTGCAATGCCTCTCACATAACAGCAAATGCTGCAGGGCTTTTGAAGTGCTTCTCACCTTAAAGAAATAAATAACGTTTTGGCTTTATGTCTGCTCTTGCTGGTTCCACAGGCTGTGATTCTTTCAATGGCCACAGAACTGATTTTTGGGTTGTGTCTGTCATGGCCTCCTGTTAATATTGCTTTCATTGTGTGTTCTTGAGAACTGTGGCCATATTCCCTATAAATTGCATAATATGGCAGCCTATGCCAAGGCTGTATTCAAATGGATTCTGGAAGAATGAGGCTTGTGCTGACTCTGTTTGATTCTTCTCCTGCTTGCGCCAGAGTCACCCCATTGGCTGTGGCAGAGCCGCTCCTCTTTATCAGCTTGCTGAGCTGTGGATGTGCCCCCAAGGGAGAGAAGCTTCAGGCTCACAGCACTGAAAAGACAAGGTATAAGAGCTTCCCAAAACGCTGCACAGCTCTGCAGTAATGGCCATCCAGGAGGAAAGGATTTTGAATGGCTATGTTGTTCATTCCAAGTACCTGCTGGTGGAAGGGTGCAACTCATCGGCACTACCTTCGCACCACCAGTCTGCCAGTAAGGTCCACGGAGTTCCATCAGATGTGAGAGTGCTGCCACTGATCAGCAACAGGATGTCTCTACTTCAAATAAAGCATTTGGGACACACAGAGACCAGTGGAATTGGTGCCACTACACAGAGGAAAATTCGTCTGCCACATGTCAAACACCTGAGCCTGGCTTTTGCCCTCATTTGCACACTTGCAATACTAATGGATGTCCTTTTTTTAACTTATTAGAAGCCTGGGGGGAAATCTGACCTTGGACAAAGAGCTGGAACAAGACTGTGTCACCATGATAATTAAGTGGGATTTTTGCATAAATGTGAATTTTATCCTTAGTTAAGGGAAATCTGATCCACAAGCATAGGCTGAAAAGAAAATAAATGTTCAAAACTGTAACTGCGACATGGGTAAAAACTGTGTGCACTGTTAAAATAATTTCCAGAAAAAAAGATACAGTAACTCTCTGATTTAGCCTGTCTTGAGATTTTTCTAAAGAAGGTATGATTTGCTGTAAAATAATTAATAGGTGATAATCATCTCGCTGTCATATCCTAGTAGTAGAAAGATGTTTCTATGATGAGAGCAACTATTTGGCCTCAACTACCTTAACTTCAGAAAAGCTGCCTGTACTCCCTTAGTTAACTTTCAGCTCCATTGTATTATCCAGAAAACTGACTTTTAGAAAGAAAGGAAAACATGGAGAAGACAATTTTTTCATAAAAGGTTCCATTATCATGCATGTTATCGTGCATATTAGCATGTTATCTAAAGGTTTGTCCTAACATCATTTAGGCAGTAACAGAAGGAAAAAATGACAGAAATGTATTGCATACAGACAGAAAAACCTACTGAGAAAATATTTAATCTCTGTATCTAGAATTTCTTCACATTTTTTTCTCAAGTTGAAGTATTTGCAATGTTCCTTAGGCATGTATTGTAGCAAAAGCAAATACATAGGAGTTGTCTTGGCAAGAAGTGGACAGCAAGTCCTCTGTAGCTCTCACAATGGAGAGAAAAATAACCTTTTACCTTTGGAGGAGGATTGAAGGGAGAGTAAAAGAGAAGGAGAGGGTGCTAATAACCCTTAAAAGACTGAAAGACAATGCCCAGGAACCTGCCTTCCCTGGGTTTTCTTCCAGAGCACGCCTGTGCCTACGCTCCTGAACTTCCTTAGCCTCCCACATAATTCTGGGCTTGTAAGCCTGGAGCTTTGAGCAACAAGTTTGTTCAGCTCATGGACAGGGTATTCACATGTGCATGCCACAATCCCAGAACACAGAAGTCATGGAGATTTTGCTTTTTGGTCGTGGTTCTCATGGAGAGAGGCCTGGCTGGTTCTCATACAGCCCTTCCATGCAGAGCACTTCTGTTACACTCTGTAAGTTCTGTACCTGGAGCAGGTTGGGGCAATGCTTTACAGGAGGGCAGTGGAGCATCAAGGAGGAAGGAGCAAATATAATGAGAAGAAGCAAGCAGACAGGGGAAGCCAGAGTTGCAAAAGGCCATCTGTCAGTTAGCAGGTGGAGGTGCTTTGCCAGCAGGCATGAAAGGCACTGGTAAGAGTCCACTGAGGGTAAAACAATGTACAGAGGTTATGGGCAGAAGAAATTGGGCTTGCAACAACAGCCAGCTCGGTAACAAATGGTGTCAGCACGTCTCCAGATCTCCGTTGTCCTATAGCTGGTCCCAGCTTTCTGTTGCTTGTGGTAACTTGGGAGGACTAGGGGGTTAAACTGTATTTTGGGGCTAGGAGGCTCTCTGACAACATTTCAGCCCAAATTATGTGGTCCATGCACTGAGAACACACGTTCTACCTGCAGCAGACCATAGTGCCAGGTACACACAGAGCACTGCACCATTGCATGAAAGGTGCCTGACAGTATAACTGTGTAATTGCAGTCACTTTGTTTAGCACTTTAACACCTCCTTTGAAATATTGTCTTCTGAGGGATTAGCCTTGTTGGGTGTTTAATAGGCAAACATGTCTGCATTTAATCTTACCTACTCATCTAAATATATCATGTTGCTTTATACCCACTATTGTGTTGGTAATGCAACATATGTAATAATTCCATGCTGTCATCCTACAAATTCTGGATGCTGCCACCTTTCCTCATAATTACTTATTGGTTTTTTCAATTTCAATGTGTGCTAAACATCCAATTCCAGAACTAATTGCCACAAAAGATTGAGAGAGTTGCCTTCATCCAAATGCATTTGAATTCAAGGATGTTCAGAACTCAAGTGCTTGACGGAGACCTTGGCATGGAGAAGAGTAGCCAGTCACAGATTTACCAGAGTCTCTGGTTTTAGACAGAGAATTTTATTCTGGGTGTCTCAGTGAAATGATGGACTTTACGTTCTAGAGCTGACAAGAAATCATATCACAATCACTCTCCTATCTTTCTGTAGCGCCTTCAATACAGGGAAATATCAAACAGGCATGCCAAGCTCATAGTGCTTATGGCAGCCCAGTGTGAAAATACCCTTTATCTTTCTCGTTTCTGCTCAGTTCTCACTTTAGTTAATGCTAAAGCATTAGCTTTAGGTGATCCAGAAGGTAGTTGATACCCTTAGGAGATTTACTTGTTCTGTCTATAAGCCAACACATCTCTGGGGGATGGTAAAGTGGAATTCCAAATCCTCTTATAGAGGACTATTATGTCAGTACCATGTAAAAGGACAGTCTAAGGATGTCAGCTCTCCTCAGGCATAGGACACTGCACAAATAGAGGCTAAGGGAACAAGCTTGCCCTCAAGTCTTAGTTATAAAATGAACAAGGTGCAAAAGCAAGAAAATTATGGATTTACACCACAGCCCAGTGACTGAGCCAGAGACAATCCTGTTCCCATAACAGCCCTAATCACAAAGGTTGATCCTGCCCTGATCTAACCAGGATGGGAAGAGGGGGCACCCTGTCTGTACCAGCTGGCAGGGAGGCATTACTGGTATTATTGGTGAGGCTGTGCCCCCCAGGGCAGGTGGGCTGTGCTCTGCCTGCACTGCTCCCTCCCTCACTGCACAGATTCCAAGACAAACTCCAGGGACTCTGTCCAGCAGTCCTTTAGGGAATCTTTAGGGCAATCTTTAGGGATTAGGCATGAGTACTTTCCTGTAGGCATAGGAAAAATATGCATTCCTTCTAACCCACTTCCCACGTGTGGAGAAGCCATGTTGTAAAGGATATGGAATTGTAAGGATGTGGGAGCACCAACAGAACAGATGCAAGACATGCAGAGGATTTTTCTCCATCTGCATTTCCTAACCAGGCAGTAATATCTACTTGATCTTCTATTTGAAGATTTGTGCTGCTATTACTACATGCACATGCTCTCTTATGAATTATTCCAAATCACTTTATAGCAAATAACTGAATTAGCTGTCTATGTACCCGCAGATAATCCCCAAAATAAGCCTCTTAAGAACCGATTGTCTTGTTGCTGGTGAATGCATCCAGCCCTAAAGAATAGGAACAGTGAAAGGGATACACAAATGGAAAATGGACAAGCACCATTGCATTTAGAAGCAGCCAAATATGTGTATGTGTACAGACATATGCACACTCCAACATGCACTGCAAGAAATGGTGTCACAATCACATATAATCCTTGGGTTTAGACATTTATACTAACTGCATTGATATTATTAAATGGCAGATTTATACTTTAGATATTTAATTGGATTAACAAAATATGTCTGGTGCATTAAAAGGCATCAATCATCCCACTACCAGCTATTTGAACCACAGTCAGTTTCCTTTTTCACAAAGTCAGGCACTAATTGCTTCTGGTTGTAAAAACGTTTCCAGTGCCTCAGTGGGCCAAAGGTTAGCAGGCGAGCACCTCGAGGAAGATGACTTTATCAGATAGTACATTTACAATATAGAAACCAATTTTATAAAGAAGATGGTTCTTTAAAATAATTTTGAATGTAGTCTACTATAAGTTAACTTTCTTCACAGCTATTGCACACAAAACGCTGAGGCCCCGGAGCCTTTTTCATTTCAGCATTGCCTTTTCCATTCTTATAATCCCATTTCATCACGATGGGATTTTTGCTCTACAGGTTTTGTGGCAGAATAACTGGGCATGACTGAGCACTCCATTTGCTCACCCGCTGCATCTCCGGGTAGTTACGTCTTTATTCCTGAAGAAGCAGTCATTCCCATAGCCAAAAGATGATAGAGATCTCGGGGGAAAACTAACATAACCATTGACAGTCCCTGAGAGCTCACTAAATGGCAGCTTGGGAAGCATCCTCCGCTCCGGAGGGTGAGGGTAGCAGAAACAGATACCGGCAGATAATGCTCGAACAGGCTCTACTATGCTTTAATCTTCCAAAGCTACCATTAGTAAGCCAGAGAAGTATATTTACCCACCAGATAAACATCACAAATTCGCTAGGCTACTCTCCACTGAGCACTGAAATAACTCCTCTTCCCTTTCGCTTCCGAAGGGGAGCGAGGTGCAGCATCGCAGCCCGCGCGGCGCTCCCGCCGCTGCTCCGCTCTGGGGGCGATGGGGGGGCACAACAAGTGTGGCCGGGCCGGGGACGACCCGGCGGGGGAGCGGGGCGGGGGGCCCGGGCAGCGCTGCTTTCTCCCGGGGGAGGCACCGGCTCCGTCCCTGCGGAGTGATGGATGGAGGGAGGTGCGCGTCGCCCTGGGGCTCTGCTTTGTTGGGTTTCACCTCCTGATCCCTTTCCCTTCTGCTCTGCTGGGCTGCAATAGCCACCTCGGCTCCGGCTCCGCGGGTCCAGCTCCGAGTGACCCGCCGCGGAGGGGATGAACTGGGGATGGCCCAGGGGAAGGCGAGAGAGCATTATTTATCCGCCACAAGTTCTCATTGTCGCGGGGCAGCGCTCAAAAGATCCCCAGGCAGTTGGCTCAAAATAAAGTAGGCATTGCTTCCCTTGTATTTCCCCTCAACAGTCGCCTTAGTATTATTATTATACTTCTATAGCTTTTGCTTTCGGACCTTGTAATTATGTCACACAGCAAGGGAAACCGCTAGCATCCCAGCATCTGGCGTGCGGTTGAAAACTTTTGTTTTAAGATTTGAACTATTTATAGAAGAAAAACTTTGTAGGATAGTAATTTCCTACGGTTTGAGAAAAATATGGCTACGCTTACATTAAAAGGGTGTATTTATTTATTTATTACCACTTCTTCCTCCTGTCTAAAAAAAAAAAAAAA
>VXAW01007136.1:972058-990531 GCA_013399735.1 Tyrannus savana
AGGTGGGAAGAGAGCAGTTTTGGATTGCAACTCACCTTATGCATTCTTGATCTTAAAAAAAAAAAAAAAGAAAAAAATCCCGCAGCTATGCAAAGACAGGATCTTTAAAGAGTTTGTAGTTCGACAGGTAAGGACTCGGCTGGGGCTCAGGAATGTGGAAATTCAACTCAAGTCAGCCTACTGCGACGAGCAATATTAATAAGGGCATACAGGCACCGGGGGGGAGAGGCAGAGGGAGAGAGGGCGAAACTTGGCAACTGAAATAACCGCGTGCTCTCGATCGCGGTGATCAAACACCGAGGAGCAAACAGCGGGCTCCTCGGGAGCCCCCGCCGCCCCCGGGGCCCCGGGCCGAGCCCTCCGGCCGAGCCCGCCTGGCTTCCCGGGCGCTCCGGCGCGGAGGTAGCCAGACCAGTTGTCAAGTTAATTTCAACACGTCCGTATGATGGATAGAAACGCAAATTGTGTCTAGGCCTGCATAAACCAGAACCCTGAGCGCAGGTTCAGAGCAGGGATTCCCCTCCTCCTGCCCCTTTTGCCTCTGTAATACCTCAGCTCTGCTCTATTGTCCCAGCAGCAGCTCCTTAGTTAACTCTGTCAGGCTGCCTTTTCTTTTTTTTTTTTTTTTTTTTCCCTTTGAGGGTACTGTACGCCAGAGATAATATTTAAGTTCGCTTAAGCAGTACAAAATAAAAGGATCCGTCATCACCCGCGAGCGGCTCCCTGCAGGCTCGGCGCTGCCGGAGCGCTCCTGCGCCGCCGGGCATCGCCTGCCGCGCTGCCCGGACCGGGGACATCCACGGCCGTGCTCCGGGGGGCTGCCTGGACACCCGGGGGGCGGAGAGAGAAATATTCACCTCCTTTCTTTTCCTTTTTTTTTTTTTTTTTTTCCCTTTGCGATATTTTGCTCACGACTTCGCACTAACGTTACCCAAAAAGCCAAGGAGATTTGTCGTGCACAAGGACTTACCCTAATTTGACATAGATGACTCCAAAGCATAGAAACACGTAGAAAATCCACTTCCGAAAGTTTCTGTGCATGATCTAGAAAATGGACTGAGCCATAAAAATTGCACAAAAAGCCGAACTGATCTTGTTGATTAAATCCCAGTCAAGAACATTGCTGAAGCTACCCAGGAGCAAAGCCGGCCGAGCTGTAAAAAATCAACTCCGCGCAGATAGGCAGCTCTTCCCAGAGCCATGGTGACCGAAACCGGCTCCGATATTAAAGCTAAAGAGGAAGAAAAAAAAGAAAGGGCTGCTCAAAACGGTAAAACAAAAACCCAAGACAGACAGTCTGAGGGAGAGAATGAGCAAGCACTGATCTTGATCAACTGCCTCATAGAGCCCTGAAGTTCAATCTGTTTTTACTTGTTCTGACTTCCCCAGGTAACACTACGTATCTTGCAATCTATGGCTCCAGGTAGGAGGATCTCTCCTCTCTCTCTCTCTCTCTCTCTCTCGCTCTCTCGCTCGCTCTCGCTCTTCCCCCCACCCCGTATGTGTCAGGATATAATACATATCTTATCTGTCTGTGTGCGTGTGCGAGTTGTGCGTGTGTTTGTGTTTCAAAAGGCATGTCCTTAAGCAGGACTTGTTAGGGAAAACACATGAAACGTATCCAATAAGGGAAATAAAGGAGTCGTCCTCTCAAACCGAAGCATTTTTTCATTTCCTCTGGTATAGTAACGCGGCTGGATTTGCAATGCACGGACTTCGCAAAAGAGACTTAAACTCCCCCCCCCCCTTCTAGTCAAACAGAGACAGGCGTTAATACCCGCTTGCTTACAGTTCTGTATCCTAAAAGGCAACGGGTGTGCCTGTGTCCAGACTATTTCTCTTCGACCATCCGACTCTGCTGGACACAAATGCTTGTCACTAAATTTGATTTCTTTTCCCGCAGTAAGAAAACATTCCTCCTCCTTTAAGAAACATATACACTTGGCTTTTAACACGAGTTTAGGATATTCAGTTTGCTGCTCCTAGGGAGATTAATCGGTGAGACAAAACCTCACTTTGTGTTCAGACACTAAGTGAAGCAAGGCTTCCTTTTCTTTCTTTTTTTTTTTTTTCCCCCTACTTTTCTTTCTCTCTATCTTGTCTTTCTTTCTTTCATTCTTCCTCACTGATTTCTGAGCTGCTTAGTTTATTCCCGCATTCTGTGGAATTATGAGTTCCAGTCTACTACACAGTGTGTGCCTGTCCGGAGGCACAGATCTGCATGCATATGCACGCTTAAATAGCACTCCGGTACAAGTCTGTGGGCTGTGGGGAGTTGGTTCCACAGAGACGGATAAACCCGTGCACCTCTGCCCTCTCCTACACACACATTCATATACGTGCAGCAACAGTCAGCACAGATGGCTCTAGGCATCTCTCAAAGAGAATCGGCTAAACACACACCAGGAAAGGCTGAAAGGAAAGCAGGCAGTGACAAGCAAGCAAAGAGGCTGAACGCAGAACTTCATCGTAAAGTTTCTATCCTGAAGGAGAAAACAAAGGATTTTTTAAAGGCCAGCCAGCCTGCCGTGGTTGAAGAGGTGCCGTGTAGAATCGCAGGTCACTTTTAGATGTCTCCCACAGTCAAGGCTGCCCGCACCTTGCCATCACCCACCCAGTTCCCCAAAACAGGGTCCTCTCCAGGCACCGCGTGGAGACCCCTGGGAAGGGAAGCGGGACGGGGACGGGCCGTGCTGGGGAAGGGGGACTCACGCCGAGTGCCTCGGCAGGGACGAAGGCGGCCGAGCCTGCCCACCCTACCGCCGACTCCGCTCCCTCTGCCTGAGGATCGGTTTGGCTCTGCCTTTCCCTCCGCATTCCTCAGTTTTATTCTTTAATAATCAACGCTCTGGCTCTCGCAAGCAGCCAGCTCTCCTCCAGGCCGCTTGCCTACACTGTCCTCAATACTCAGCTATGGACAATTTCTTTTTAAAAAACGCCGAACTTCCCTTTACACTCATAACTTTTTCTTGTTCTCCATCCCCACAGCTTTTCAAGGACTTTTTTTATAAGATGAGGCCATGTTTTGCGGAATCACAAGAATCTCAGGCCCATGGTATGATTATTGGGGCTGTCCTGTGCAGGACCAGGAATTGGACTTTGATGATCCGTGTTTGTCCCTTCCAAGTCCGAATATCCAGTGATTCTATGGGTTTGCAGAACCACGTCTCCAAGAGCCTCGTAACTTTACCCGCAGCTGCCTCACAAACTCTTCGACCAACACCCCGAGGGCATTTAAGATGCAGCCCCACCACCTCCCACCGTCCCCTCCTCCGCTCTTTTTCCCGGTACTTGAAGCCTTTTGGAGGCCAAGTGTCGTGTGTCTCCCCCCGGGAGCCGCGAGGGTGAGGCGGGGGAGGCGCGGGGTGCGCAAAGAGCTTCCTTGCGGCCGGGCGGGAGGGGGCGAGCGGCAGGGCCGAGCGGCGGCTGCGGGGATATGCCCTGGGGCTGTGCCGGGGCTGTGTCCCCAGGATGTGCCCCGGGACTGTGCCCGAGGACGTGTCCCGGACCCGCGAGGGCGGCGCGGTCCNGGCACGGCCGGGCAGGGCGGGGGCACCGCGGGCACTCGGGGGGTCTCGGTGCCGCCGGGCTGGCGCTCGCTCGGCAGCCCCGGCCGGAACCGGAACGTGCGGAGCGGCCTCGCCGAGGCTCGGGCCGTGGGAACGCAGCCCCCCGTACTGCCCCGGCGCTGCCTCCCTCTCCCTTGGCCCCCGGGTGCGGGTCTGGAGCCGGCGTGCGGGGGCCAGGCTGCCTCCCCCGTGCGAAGCCGTGTGAAGGAACCGGGCATTCACCGGGCAGGGGGAGCAGGAGGAGTGAGGAGCTCAGCATCACGACTGTTCGTTGATATGGCTCTTCTCTGCAGACCTCTGGCAGTTGTTCGCCTGTTTTCTCCCGCACCCCCTGGAAGGGGGTCTGCAGCTCAGATTGCCGCCGTCTCCTCAGTGACTGCATAGTCGCCATCAGCCTGGCGCGTCCCGTTTGCTTCTGCAAACTAGTGAGTATTCCCCATGTTTTCACGCAAACCCAAGAATTTTCAACAAGAGAAACTAAAGTAGATTGTGCTTAAAGTGTCTTGGAGACAGATGGCAAAATCTTTCTGTATTTTTGGACCTTAGTCTACTGTCATCTTCAGCTATTGATTTGAGCATGATGGACTGTGGGATGTGATAGCTTTTCTTCCCTTCAAATAACAGTTTAACTACTCCTGAAAGCTTAAACTGAGGATAAGAAGATTTCACGAAGCTTAATAACTCTGCATCTTAAGAAAAAAACCCACAAACCTGTAGAATATCAAAATGGGTAATTCTCACATTGGCATTCAGAAATTCACATAGTTACTAGATAGCCAAATATGTAAAGCTTGTTGAATTACTTTAAACAAATAGCACCTTAGCAATGTTAACAGTCTTCCTGGACTTAAGGTAATAATCATAAATAAAAAAGCAATGGTAGATGTGGGGTTGAAACCATTTGCTGAATATTCTTCTAGGGCACAGAATAATTGGCATGGCAGGTGATACAGTCGATTGAAAACACAGTAATTAATTTTCACACCCACTGACCTTCTGCTACCAAAGCTTACATTCACTCTTCCAAAACCTGCAGAAGGAAAGGCCATCTATGCTGCCTGGTCCTCTCACCTCTCCACAACCTTTTGATAAAGTGGCACCTGGGGTAAAATATTCCTGAGTCCTGTCGGGCTTCAGCTTTCACAATCCATTACAAATGTATTTACCCCCACTCCAACTGCTGCTCCTAGGGAGGAGAATCCCAGTGGCCTCTAGAAGTCAGCGGGCAGGCTGTGACTCTGCCAGCTTAGTCAGCAGGAGGTGACTCCTGGATGTGTGGGTGCTCAAGGGCAGCTGACATCCTGTCAGTCTCTCAAAAAATGAAGATGACAGGAACGACATTCACTGGCCAAGGAGTAGGTCTCATTTATTGCAGGTTTTGCCACAAGGGACACTGTGCTGTGCCTGACCTGGGGCTTGTAGGGGTTCCTCTGCCCGAGCAACACCCACAGTATAGGAACAGTTTGCAGCCCACACAGCTCTGCAAGAGGAAAGTGAGTGAGCAGTGCCAAGGGGAAAGGAATTTTAAACTGCTGGTCACAGCTCACATCATCTTCCCCAGAGGTTATTTCCAAGCAGTGTTCAAAATCAGAGCAAATCCCATGAAATTTCTGGGGAATGCAGACGAGAGAAAATTCCTCTGTAACAGGCCACTTTACATACCTTTCTCTTCTTTCTGTAATGCTGAGATCAGCCATAGGTAACTACCGGGCCAGGAGCTGGACTTGGATGATCCTTTTTGGTCCCTTCCAATTCAGGATATTCTGTGATTCTATGTGTGCTTGTTACAGGTCCCAAAGGCTGAACTACAAGACAAATCCAGCTGCAATTATCCCGGCCAACCACTCTCTGGCACTGTTGCTCCACGCAGTTGTAGAGGAAGGCCCCATCTAACACTGAGAAAATACATGTGTGAGAACGTTCCGTAGGCGAATCATCCAGAGCATATGAGGCTGAAAAAGAAAGAGAGGAAAAGAACTAAAAGAAGGTGCATACAAAAATAGGTATCTTGCATCTGATCAGTATCTTAGACACAAATTACATGTGTTCTTTACAACTGTGTATGTTAAGTATGTGCACTTACTCTAATAGTTAGTATTTAAGGTACCAGGCGTTCGCATGTGAAGTCTTTCCCTAAATCACCCTCTTTCATTTACCCACATGCTTCCTAGGCCTAAGATGTCCTTCTTTCTGAGAGACTACCAAACCCACCCTCTGATGCTGATTCTGTGACTCATCAGTTAAAAAGGAACACAACTCAGCAACATCTTATGGTTGCAAAAAGAGTCAAATGCTCTGAATACACTGGTATGTTGTATGTACTTGTTGTATGTGAGTGAATCCTTTTCGTCTCTGCAGCAGGAGGGAGTCCAGACTGATGGATGAACTTGTCTTCCAGGCAGCGTACTTCAAGAAGGATAGAGATCAACTGGACATGACCCAGAGCTGAATAATAGGAATATGATGCCACAGAACAACAGAAAACATGATCCATGGAGAAAGGTTTGTTGCTTTCTTTTACAGAAACATGGGCTGAGCAGAGAAAGGATAATAGTCTTCAAATGTGCAAAAACATATCAGAAAGACAGCAAAGCAAGGAATTGTTTTACCCAGAGCAGGGTAAATGGACTGCATCTTAGTAGCATGTAGACAAAATTAGTTTAAGAATTAGGGAAAACTTGCCAAGGTTTAAGATGAGGTTAAGTAATCACCTACAGGATGATTTCTTTTGGACATGAGGCTTACAGTTCTGTGACCCTGCTTTCAACCATTGTGCTGTGAAAATTCTTTTCACCTTCATAAAATATGGTGAGATATAAAATAAACCTTCCCAACTTCCTCTGAAAGGGTTTCAGAAAGCATCTAGCTTGACCAAAAGAGGAGGAGTTTGCATCCAGGAGTTCAGAGGAATGCCCGAAGCTGTTGTCTGTAGGCTGTATTTAATGAAACAAGTCCTTTCAGCCTCATCTTACAGTAACAAGTGCTCTCCCTGGCCCCCACAAATGAAACGAGTCTGCACATTTCTAATTAGGTCAGCAATTCAGGAACTTAAAGTTTGAGACTGCAGGTTTTGAAATTCCATGGAAAACTTTCACTCCATGCTTCAGGTACTGCAGAGAGACAACCTCATTGAAGTCAAGTTTCTGCCTTGCTTGAGGCAACCCTACTAAAGAAGTCCAAATTAATGCAAACTAGATATTGAGTTTAGCAAGATTTATACTGGAAACAAGATAGAATAAATTTAGTCTAGTAATTTAATCTGTAATCAGCAAGTCTCTAGGTCCTACAACTACCTATGGTGCAAGAAAGGAAAATCAGGATTCAGAAGTTGTTTTTGTTGTGATTTATATGCTCATTCCTGTTTTCTAATTATATTCTCAGACATGTCTATGTGGGAAAACATTTTTTTAGTTATTTGTGTTTTCAAATGATGACTACAAAAGATACCATGGTGGGTTTAGTTTACACTTAACCTTTAAAATAATCTTTTAAAAAGCTAAGGGACTGAGTAGTTTTATGTGATACATTAATTTTGTTTTGCCTGCCTATTGTGTGCTGCAGTTTTTATAACATTACAAGGGAAGCTGCATGTTTTTAAGCAGTCTTTTCTTACTAACTGCACTTCTCTATTGTAACCTTATTCCATCTGATGCAAAATGCTCTTTGGCTTCTGTGAGTTGAAAACCAATAAGCATTGATAATGAGCTTGACACAGCTAAAGCTCTGCCTCTTCTGTGTGTTTGGCCTGATGTTCCATCCCAGGGAAATTGCATGGCTGGAGATTTCAAACACAACTCAGAAATTACTGTTTGCATCACAGGGACAAACAAACCTTGAAACCTCCCTAAGGTGAGCAACACATTTGCCTTGGTTCAGATAGTGACACACACACAGCACAGGGCACAAGGGTAGCATCCCAGCGCGGGTACGGCCAGAGTGGCCACAGTGCCACATTTGGGGATGAGACTGTCAATAGGGAGCATGGCACTCTGTCAGTTCTTCTGTCAAGGGAAGATTGCTTCCTTGCAGAATCATGAGAGAAACCTTCCCACCTTTTCATTGCCAAACAGAAAACTCTAGCAGGCCCTGCCGTACGTTTTCCACCACTGCAGCTGTGCCCTGATTTCAGATGTTGGCTCCAGCCCTATCATTTGTGGTGAGATTGTGAGTCAAGGGTTGCAGGGTCCTTTCATCTGTCAGTATATCACTGATGACACAGCTTAATCGTGTGAATCTTCTTTAGCACTTCAACTTATTGCTTTTAAAAGTATCATAATCATAATCTCTCAGACAAACCCTTAAATGTGTTTTTGTCATCAGAAGAACGCACGCCTCTGGGACTGCCCTGGGACCAGAACAGCATCACTACAAAAATCTTGTAACTTCATTAATTGCAAGTACAAAAAACTTGTCATTTCACTAATTGCAAAAACCCAACCAACAACTCTGCTCCTTTTTCTTTCTTATTTCTAAACTACATTTCCCAGAAATCTCAGGCTTAGAGTCAAAGTGCACATCTGTGTCTTGCTCTCTGGTTCAGTCTCCTATTAGAGAAACATACTGAAAAGCAAACAGTAAGTGCAGAAAACCATTTAATATCATCTTTTTTTTCCCTCTCATGTCAAGAAAATATTCAACTGATTTCAGCAACCAGTAAGGAGCTCCACAAGAGCAGACCTATCTTTGGGTCATATTCAGTATCTTGTAATTGAGCTTTTAAACATTCATTTTTCACCTAAGAATAACTCGTTAAAGGACTTGATAACCATCTCTTCATAAAAATACAGGACTCTATAGGCTTTATTAATATTGAAATTATTATTAATTTGTTTTATTGTGTACCGCTTACTCTTTTAAGATAAATATGTGCGAATGCGAACCCTCCTGTTTAGAATAAAAATATCATCAATTTTGTGCATGTTGTTTTTAAGAATTACTCTGATGATTTGTATTTATATACGTTTGACAGTACATCATTACCAGATTCCAAAAGCTAATCAGATGCCTTCCAGTGCTTGATGTTTTTAAATAACAAATGAGAACCACTGGATTATTCTTTTCCATACACATAAGATGCCAAGAAAAACTCCTAAATGTGATTTTTTTCCCTCCTCCCAGAAACTATGGCATTCTAAGAAAAGGAAGCACATCTAGAATTGCTATTTTAAAAATTATACTGATTTCTAAAGTAAATCTAATAATAGGAGTGTGGGGAGAGAGAGCCCAGGCATTACATTTGAAAGCACAGTATTGATGATATTAATGTTGCCAAGCTAAACATGAGGACACTGGTTTGTTTAGCTCCCTGTCTTTTCCAGGAGCCATCTACTAAAGGACCATCTACTGCTTTTACCTTGGAGGGTCTGCAGTTCAGTTAAAGCTACACTCAGCGCTGAGATGAATGTCTATTTATTAGGCTACTGCTTCGGAGTTAGATATATTTCTGGTGTCTTAACTCGAAAATAAATGTCCCAATAAAGAGGTTTTCAGGTGGAGGTTATGCCTAGTGAGTAGTTTTATAAGACTGTATCCAACTAAGGTTACCCTTCATTCACCCTTCATCTGTTTTCCAGAATATTTGTCTCTTTTACATGGATACTTTAATCTTTGCCTTTGTGTATCAGGGTTTGACTAACCTCACTGTGTTGTCACACTGCAGCTCTATGAAACAGCAGCACTGGCTATATTAACTTATATATGTATGTATCTACAATGGTCAGACTTTGGAAATTATCTACAAAGGTTTGCCACTCTTCCCTTTTCAGTTTTCAACAACTCATCAAATAATGTTGTTTGCATCATGTCCTCCCCCAGGTCACTGAATTAAAATGGTCCTTATCTACAAATCTTTCCTACATTTTCTTTCTATTACAGTAAGCCCCTCTTTCATCAGTATTATCAGCAAAAGCTACAGGATATTTTATCTGGCTGCAATTCAGCTTCATGTGGGGGTGCTCACATGCACCCTGCGGTATTTTGTGCAGTTACGAGCAATTTATGTGATGTTTAAAAGTGCATACTTTACTTTACAGATTTAACTGTTTGCTTGAATCCAGTGTCTGATTAAACTCAGTACAAGATGTCTGTAGAGACCAGAGTTTAAATCTTAAGTGGTGTTGACTGCCTCTACTCTGTCATCACCTCCGAAGGTTCTCGGCGGTGTTTGGGATGCAGCCCTAACATGTCTTACATGCACTACAAAAGACCTTAAAAAATTCTTTCCTAACCAAGCACAGGCTTTCTGAGCTAGGGCCCCAAAGGGCAAGAGCCTCCTCCTTAAGCCCTTCTGGCATCTGCACTCTGCTCTGGGGCTTGGGGTAGGTGACCTTCAAAGGTCCCTTCCAACCCAAATCATCCTGCAGTTCTGTGTAGATTCTAGAATGAAACAAAAGAGAAGCTCTTTGGTAAAATGAATCATTGTGTTAAAAGCACACAGGAAATACTGCATTTCTTCATCTCTAAGAAATTGTTGTAAGTCAACAACTATATTTTGAAAATAAAAATGAAAGCTGGGTTCAGGAGTGTAATCCTACAGGAACTGTAGTATTTCTGGAACAAGACCCTGTTTCTGTCACAATTTCCAAGCTCCCTTTTTGAAATGAGAATGTTACCTCTCCTTCAGACTGGCTTTTCTAATGGTCTTCCTTGTAGATGCTGACAGACCAACTCACTTCAACTCAGTCATTTTAAGTGTAATACATTGTTAGTCTGTCAAGGCATCCTGCTGATAATGTAGTAAAATAATACAACCACAGAAATCAAATGTGCTTTAAGTTTTGGTAAGCCCTGAAGTGGTCCGGTAGTTGAACCAGATGACTGTTGTAGGTCCAACTGAAAATAAAATATTCTATTCTATTCTATGCTATGCTATGCTATGCTATGCTATGCTATGCTATTGCTATTTCATGAAAACAGTTTGCATGAAAAAATACTTTTCCAGTTACTCAGAAAAAATGGAAGACTAGGTTGAGTCAGACTCAGCTAGGATGGTTGCACTACTGAGATGCAGATGTATCTAAGAGGGAACAATTCCAGATGACAAAAGCATACTGTTGGTGCAGGAAAAATTTCCACACTTCTGCCAAAAGACTCACTGTGTTTGTTGCACTAAGCACAAAATATTAAAAAATATACATATGAACGTGCTTTCTTAGACCTTGAGATATACAGAGAACCTCTTGCTTTACCCAGGACTCAACTCGAAATCACTGCTTTAACAGCAAACCATTATTCAGAGGTAAGAGCATGAAAATGGATACACAGTGTCAAAACACTCTGAGGTTTATGCAACATTCTGGGTTTTGGTGGTGAGTTGGTTTCATTTTTTTTTTTTAATTTGAGCATGATTCAATAAATAAAACTTCACACATAGTGAGAATTCTCATGGCATAAGACAAATCTCCAGCTATATAAACCTCAAGGAGCTCACTTATATTTCTTTTGATAGGTCTACAACTTTCCATTTCTCTTCTTCCAGTTATTATCGTTTTACCACTCTCTGTGTTCTACATCTGGGTTTACAGGATGCTACTGACCACACAAACCAAATTTAATATCCTCTCTTTGGTTTCCTACTAAACCACAAGGCCATCTATCCTATTTTTTGTCTAATTTTTTGTGTCTTCAATTCTTTTTCTTTTACGTAATTTTTGATCTCATAAGAACAAGCCCATCTCCTTCTGTGGTGATGCTCTAATGCAACTGAAACTTGGATTTACCTCTTAGAAACTGAAACTCAGTTTTTCCTCTGTTGACACCAATTATACCTTTTCCAAAGACTTCCTCATTCTCCCACTATTGTTTTATGTTTCAGCAGAATATTACTCTAATCCAATCATTTTTCAACCAATCTAATACAGCCCCAAAGTGGATTAGCCAGCAGGCCCTGGTAGACTGCATATCCATCAGTTGACAGCTATAAAATCCTTGGATAATTAAATCCAGAGAGAGATCCAGAAAGGAAAGGGAAAATTCATTTGTCTCCTACTTCTCCATCTGTTGCTGTTCATTCCACACAATTGAGGATCAGCTCCTTGGCCTTTCTTCTCCCATCCACCCAAAGCTAGAAGTGGCTTTCACCCCTGGGGCAGCTGAAACAGTGCTTTGAGAAACTGAAGGTGACAAAAGGGCGAGGAGGAGGTGTCTGATCCCCCTGCCCCTCCACTCCCTGGCCAGGGAGCTTCTCCAGAAGCCGCACCAACACTTCAGTACCTACAGAGGGCTTTGCATTACTATTCTATTCTTTGAGAAGGCTATTTACTATTTGTAAATAGTAAATTTATATTTGCTATAAATGTTTTCTATAGCACTTTTGATATGATTAATTTCATTATGATATTCATCTAACTGAATGTGACCGGTTACAAAGCGTGCAGACCTTTTCCCTGCTGTACCAGCATCCCCCACACTGCAAATGCTTCTGACATTGTCAGAGCCACCACACTCCAAAAGCTGCTCAACCACCACTCGTCAGAGAGTTGAAAAAGTAAAATTAAAAAAATGGAAGTTAGAGGTCCATTTCTCCTTTTGGCTATCTGCCAGCAGAATAGTTGGTACGAATCAGTGTTTGGGTTTTTCTTTTCCTGCTTTAGGGAGTGCCTATCGAAGGATATTTGAGGAAACTGCTTTGGTAGGGTGAA
This sequence comes from Tyrannus savana, assembly GCA_013399735.1. NCBI lineage: Eukaryota > Metazoa > Chordata > Aves > Passeriformes > Tyrannidae > Tyrannus > Tyrannus savana. The sequence continues at coordinate 984,267 of VXAW01007136.1, forward strand.
GCTTAAAGGTTTTATTAGTTGCTCTGCGTGCATGAGACAGATGCTGTACCACATTTTTGTCAGTCTGAAATAAAATAGCCTTTTTAATGTTGTGGACTTCCCCTTGCTTGTCCAGAGGGCACCTCAAACGATTACAGTGGAATAGGAATTCTGGAGGAAAAAGAAGGAGTCTTGAGGCCCGCAAAGGACTTGGGCTGCCCATTCCACAGATCTCTAAACCTAATTTTCTTCTCCTTGGACAATCAATAACAGTTAGGGAGACCTCATTGTGATCTTCACCGTCCTTACAAGGGGCAGTGAAGGGGCAGCACTGATCTCTGCTCTGTGTGACCAGTGAGAGGACCTGAGGGAATGGGTGGAGCTCTGTCAGAGCAGGGTTAGGCTGGATATTGGGACAAGGTTCTTCCCCCAGAGGGTGGTTGGCACTGAACAGGCTCCCCAGGGCAGTAGGCACAGCCCCAAGTCTGCCAAAGCTCCAGGAGCATTTGGACAATGCTCTGAGGGACAGGGTGGGATTCTTGGGGTATCTGTGCAGGGCCAGAAGTTGGGCCTGGATGATCCTTGCGGGTCCCTTCCCACTCAGGACGTTCTGTGATTCTGTGAAAAGGAAAGGGATGATGAGGACTCAGTCCTGGGGAAGGACACCTTGCTCTCTCGCAGGACAGCGAGCTGTATGCCACGGATTGCATTCCTCGCCTTACACAAGGTATGAATTCATCTGTACCCCTTTTACTTCCATGAAATCCCAAGCTACTGCCATTCCTTAAAGGAGTATTTCAGTGCACAAATACAGTGTCAGCAACACAGTACATAGTATCAGCCCATCTTTGCTTTTTAAAAATAAACTTAGAATAAAACCTTGATTACCTGCATAATTAATCCCCATTCACAGGAACTTGCATGCCTGAATAATTAAAGAATTAGGTTCTAAAAATGAAAAGCAAGCAAAGCCTGCATTTTTGTACTTGAAAAGCTTCAGCAGCAATCATGATAGTTCACAGCACATAAATAATTCAAAGTGAGCTTCCTCGTCTTTTTTTTTTTCTCGCAGAAATCCTCTTAGTGCTTCCTAATTAAATGAAAATATTTTATAAGCCATCACTTTGTGACATCACAAGAATATTTTAAACTCCGGATTAGACAAGCTGGATTTGCATTTTCAGTATTTGCAATCTGATATTTGGAGCCATTTAATGGAACCACAAACCACCACAAAGGGGTGATAAAACAGGCACGTGCTTTTGAAATAAAAAGAATAGGGGAAAAAATTCTGTGTTGGGTGCCGGTCATCTGAGTTTAACTCAGCGTTCCATTTCACTTCACAACTCAGCACTTTATGCCTTAAACCGCTGGGGCCATAATTTAAATAAAAAAATAAATAATAAAAAAAATAAATTGACAAAATCCTGACGCAAATGCTGCGCAGGTGTGCGGGTAGGGGTAGACACTGTGGGGTGCCAAAGGTGACTTTTCGCCCACAATTTAACCTTTTTTACGACCATGGCGCCGTGAGGGCCGGGCAGGGCAGGCGGCAGGGGGCGCGCTGCCCCCGCCGCGCCGGGCTNCCCCGCCGCGCCGGGCTGGCCGGGGGGAACCTTCTCGAAAGGCCCGGGGCGGAGGCGTGAGGGGCCCGTCCCAGAGGGGCTCGGGGGTATCGTCCTCTCGGTGACCGGAGCCCCGGGTGGCGTGTGGCTGCCGTGTCCCGAGTGAGCGCAGACGGCTGGGGGGAGCTCGCTCGCTCCTGCCTTGGCCCGGAGCCCGGCCGCCGCTTGGGCAAGGAGCCGCCCGGCCTTGCAGACGCTCGGCGCTGCGCTCCCGCCCGCCTCCATTTTCTGCGGGCTCCCCCCGCGGGCCGAGCGGGCTGTGCCGGCCGAGGGGCCGCGGGACCCGGGCTGGCGAGGCGCCGAGAGGGACAGGACCCGGCGGCACATAGGCATATCTTCATCTCGGGCCCCGCTCTCCCGGCAGGGACAGGCGTGTTGGCTCGGAGGGCGTCGCCTGGAAACACAGGCGGGAAGGGAGTCGCGGCTCTCCTCCCTTACTATTTATTGCGACATATTTTGTTAGCTTTCGGGCTCTCTGGAAGCAGCACTGCGCCTGCCCCTCTGCCAGCGCCCGGACTGGCGCTCGTACCGCGTGGGTGCGCTCCGAGCCCGGCCTGCCCGTGCCGTGCCCGCGTAAGATGGCGAGGCCTCTGCGAGCTGGGCGTGCAGGGACCCGTGCAGGGACCCGTGCAGGGACCCGTGCAGGGACCTGCGCCAGCCCCCCCTCCCTTCGGGCACTGCCCGAATCCCACAAAAACGCCCCCAAACGCCAGCACCTACGGCGCCCGCTCTGCCCTCTCCCTCCCGAGGAACCGAGCGCTGGCCCCCCGGAGGGTATTTCAAAGACAAGGTTGCTGAAATAATCCCGATCCTTTAAAAACAGCATCGCCGGTTGTTTAAAAACACATGCATTGCCCCTGTGTCACGATTTTTTAAATGAGCGTTTATGGCTATTTCTCCAGGAGCCTGCAGTTTTTATTTTAAAATATCACTAATTTAAAAATAATAATCAGAAACACATGCATTGCCCCCCGTGTCACGATTTTTATATGAAAGCCTATGGCTACTCCTCCTGAACTCTGCATATTCTATTTTAAAATATTACTATTTACTACTAATAATAACAGACACGTTCATTGCCCTCGTGTCACAATTTTTACACGAGAGCCTATTGCTACTCCTCCTAAACTCTGCATTTTTTTTAGTGTTCGTGAAGAGGGCGGTCGGTCCTGGGACTGAACTTTCCCCGGGTGCGACGGTGGATTTAATTCCAGCAGCCAGCCCCGCGGCCGGGGCAGAGGGATGTCCGGGGATGTAGCGCAGTAAAACAATCCCGAGGTAGGAGTGGCACAGTCATATTTTATCACTGTGGTTTGTCACCGTGCTCAGTATCACCTGGGGATCGTTCTGGTTATTCCGTTTTGCTGAGCACTGTCTGAAGCAGAAAAAAAGACAGAGCTCGGCGAGAAAGGCTGCTCCTGTTGCTGACTTTGCATTCCCTCGAGTCCAATTTGTTCCCTATGTATTGAAAGACGCAGAGTTGTTTTTTTAAATAGATATAAAAAAATACATATATTTTATATTATATTTTTATATATAAAATCAATGTCAATCAGAATATCTCAGTTCCGGGTTTACCCTTTATTAAACTGCTTTGGGAGATTCTGTGTGGCCTAGTGCAGAGGGACGGGGTTGCTGCTTCGTGCAGGAAAGAGAAGAAACATTGCGGGGAGGAGAGGGGAGAAGAACCCACAAAAAGAGGTTTCTTCCGTTCTTTCCATGGTGGGAAGCCCGAGCAGCAGCCTCGCCGCCGGGAGCCGGCGGTGCTGTGCCGTCCGCCCTGGTCTGGGAGATTTGTTGTTGTTGTTGTTGCATCTTTATTTTCTTTCTTTGCTTTACTGAGCTCTCCACAATGTTCCGGGGTTGGGTAATTCTTTAATTCTTGCCGTTGCTAATTCAAGATGCGGGCCCGATGCCGCAGCCCTGCCCGGGTCGCTGTTTGTGCCGTGGGCTCCGTGTGGGTCACACACGGCACGGATGAGTCCTGGGCACGGGGGGGACTTTTTCCTTGACCTGCCTCGAAGCAAACGTGCGATGGGTTGGATAAAAATGCCTGGTGGGTGTCGGGGCCAGCTCGGCTCCCCCCGTGGTTTGGGGTACCGGGTGCCCCGGGGTCGGGCCGTGCTTCCCGAGGGTCCTGCTCCGGAGCGCGGCTGTCGCTGCGCGCACATCCCCTTGAAGCATTTTGCGGTTAGGGGAGCCTTTTTTTTTTTTTTTTTTTTTTTTTTTCCCTTNGCCCCGGGGTCGGGCCGTGCTTCCCGAGGGTCCTGCTCCGGAGCGCGGCTGTCGCTGCGCGCACATCCCCTTGAAGCATTTTGCGGTTAGGGGAGCCTTTTTTTTCTTTTTTTTTTCTTTTCCCGTTTTGGCTGTAACTTTCGCGCACTGTTCCTGCAGTGCTCACATCTGTTTATGTCATCCTTGGAGCGCGGTACGGTGAATTTGGGATTGAGGCGAAGTCGTAGAACTTATTGCTTGTTAATGTGGGTGCTTAAAGTGCGGCTATTTAAATCCGCAGTTAGGCCTTTCTTGAAAGGTGGCCTGTTTTCTCCTAAGGCTTCAGCACCCAGCCCCTTCCAGGGAGATCCACGGAAATAGTGAGTGCTTAGCAGGTTGGGAAGGGAATAGCGAGTGCTTAGCAGGTTGGGAAAATACTTGTCTTTGTATTAAAAATGAAACTAGGAGCCTTAGTGGGTTGCTCGTCTTGCAATAAGCGGGACTAATTCTGCGTTTTCCTCTTTGAGAGCCCTCTCACTTTCTTCTAATAGTGTATATTATGTGGAGAGCGACTGGAAATTGCAAAGAACTTTCAAATAAATAAAAACTTTGACGGAGAACCGGTGATTAAATAACACTGGTCGTTAAAACAGTTAGTGGGACGTTAATAAAATAATTTATTTGAAACGTGAATGAAAGCAGGATAATTCAGTGTAAGCCTAGAGAGATTTGGGAGCGTCTCGGTGCCGCTGCGGCCGGAGCAGCCCTGCCCAGGGACGGCGCGGCCTCAGGGGAGATGCGGCATCATCCGCTCGTCCCGCAGGGCCGAGGAAAGGAAAATTCACCTGGATCCTGACAGGGGACACCCTGCAGGGATCCACGTAGGGCCTCACTCGCTTCCCACCTACGTCAATAGAAGTTTTGTCTTCCAGTTCATTCAAGAAGTACAGTCAGGCCCTCCTCGTCGCCTCCGTAGGGGTTTGGGTTTTTTTTCTTCTGGAAAGCCTTATTAATGGATTCATGTAGTAAACATGGGTATAAAGTAGGCAATTAAAACAAACAAACAAACAAACAGGGAAAGCACGAAATAAAATAGAATAAAATAAAACAGAATAAATAACATAGAATAAAGATGAATAAAATAACATAAAATAAAATAAAAATAAACCAACCACAAACCCTACACCTCCTAAACTTTGCATTTTTTACTGCCTGTGAATAGGAAGATCACTCCAAGCAAAAATACTGAAATCTTGTTTTGGGAGTCTGTCGTAAATAGGTCTCATTAAAAAAAATAAATTAATTTCTAGTTACAGGAAATGAATAGCTATCATAGCCTTTTCACCTAAAATACTCACTTCTTAAACTGGTGAGGTCATGTTTTAAATGTTCCGTACGTCTGTAACCGCGTGTTACGGAGATCTTTATCACCTACGGTGTCGGCCAATATTTTAACTACAGAAGTAATAAGCAGGTGAGCGGGATTTTTAGAAACGTATCTCGTGTTTCCTCCTAAGCACGGTGACACTGGGAGTCGGGGTAGTGTCCTGCCCTGGTTTTTTGTCACTGACTCTCATTTTTTCGGCATCCACAAGCTTCCCTGGAAGATCCTGACAGTTTCGGGAAGGCTCTGTTACTTTCCAGTCATTTCCAGATAAACTCCGATGTAGTCTCAATTATTTCCTGAATATATATGTTTATTATTTAAAACTAATTGCAGGAAAGTAGCCCCTGATAGTAGAACGTTTACAATGTATAATGTTGATTAGCTTTCCACAGGGAGCTCTCCTTTGGATGCAATTTTTTTTCCTCCTCATTTAACCACTGTTTCCAAATAATCCCGCGTCCTTCCAGCGGAAAAGCCGGGAAAGCGTCTTCTAAAATGTTCTTTAACACGAAATAACGACGCGTTTGAACATTCACAAAGTACTGATTTCGTGCCTGCCCTCAGTCTGTTACCTCAAGTAACATCCCACGCTGTGTTCGGGGCAGGCGTTTGCTGTCCCGGCTCTTCCTGTGTCCTATTAATAGGACAAATCCGCCCGCGCATGACCCTTCCTACAAGAATTCGGCCACAGTTTGCTTTGTCTTATAGCTGACTGCAAAACGGGTCCTTTAATTAAAAAAAAATCAATACATTTTACCCTTTGAAAGCACTTCCATGGGAGCTTGGGGTGCAAGAGTCTCACGCGTGTGCGCCTACAAACTGGGGTAGGTGCGGAGCCTCGCCCGCATCCTGACAACAGGAATCTGCTGGCTTTTAGTAAATAAAGCGTGTTTAGTTTTGTATTTTCTTTTTTTCTCAGGAAACTCGATTTGGTTGGTATGCAAACCGGAGAGCAGCCGTCAGGGACTTACCGCTTATTTTGCCAAACTTTCTCAAGCGTTGTCTGGACGGGAGGTGAAAGTACTTGAATAAAAAGCCCCTCTTTTTTTTTTTTTTTTTT
>VXAW01007136.1:990599-1155033 GCA_013399735.1 Tyrannus savana
CAAAACCAAACAAAAATGTATTTTTTAAAAAGCCTCATTAAGAAAAAAAAATGTAATTAAATACACCTATGTTTTGTTTCTAGAGTAAATTTATCCTTTGCTGTGGGAGAGCCCCAGCGCCTCCTGCCCCCGTGAAAAGGGTGCCGAGAGGAAGAGCTGCAGTCCAAGGCCAGCTGAAATCCCGGGAACTTCACATAACACCGTAACATCAATTCAGGTCCCGACGGGGCCCATCGCCCACCTGAGCACCCCGCGGGGCGGGTTCGCAGCCGGGGCCCCACCGCGGCCAAGAAGTGGTACCCGCCAAAAAGCCAGGTCTCCTGGGAGGGGTTGGAAGATGCATTTGCGGGAAGACATTAGGAATGAAGGAAAAACAGCTGGTAGAGATGAGCTGGAAAGCTCTGTGTGTGTGTATGTGTCCCCAGCCAGCACGTCCCTTCTTCCCCCCCCGCCCCCCCTCACCTTTTTTTACGGGGTTAAAACCACAGTATATTTGCTCAGTAGGTGACCCTCAGGTTTGCTCTCCCGTTTTGCTCTGTCGGCCCCTTTGCGTTTATAGGTGGGTTTTGTGCATTTGTTCCTCAAAAGTAGCTATTATTGCTGTTAATTATTGTAAAAATGTAAAAAAAGACGTTAAAAAAAATGTGAATTCATAGCCTGGTAGCAGAGAGGCAGAGAGCACCCCTTGCTCTCCTGGCAATTGAAATAAGGGTATCGATTTGGGTTAGGGAGCATCCTCCAATTTTAAGGGAGAAGTGCTTGAAGTCAAGAATGCCTTTTCTTTTTTCTTTTTTTTTTTTTTCTTCCCCCCCATCCTCCCCTTTTCTCTTTTATTGTAGGAAAAAGACATTCCTCCTCCATGGTCGTTTAGGCTAGCCCTCCCCTGGTAACTCCAGACGGGAGGGAAACAGGCATGCATGGGTTTTTTAATTTATGTTTGGGGTTTTTTTAAAGATATTTGTCATGCTGCAACCATTATTCCAAGGATCCTGCAAGGTTTTCATTCACCACCCGGTTTTCAGGGCTCCTTTCTTCATGTTGCACCCAGCCCAACTTGAGACTCCGGAGTGGAAATAAAGGAAAAAAAAATCTAGACAAAATAATGATAATAAAAATCTGAAGCAACCTGCCCCCTTTGCTCCCTATCACCCCCAAACCAAGCTGCCCCCAAACAAAATTCTCCTTGAGGAGGGAACTTACTCCTCGTCCTGTCGGCACATTTAAGAGTCATTATATTTGCCTGAACTTTGGAACAAAGCTGGTTTCCAGAGGAAATTTCCACTCCTGCTGCCGCCTCGCACCAGAGGGCGCCGGGAGCCTTCCCAGGCTTTGCTGCCTCAAGTGCTGCTGGAAATTAACTCCTTGGGCGCTCTCCCTGAAGGCTTTTCTAACCTTTCCCTTTTAAAATACACAGCTAGATTGTAACTTTTTTCCCCGCCCTGTAAAATGCGTCTTGGTTTGTTCGGGTTTGGGTTTGTGAGGATTTTTTCCCACCCTGTCTTACCCTTTCCCAGCACTTCCAGGGCTTCACGCTCCTGCAACAGCCCCCAGCGCTCTCAGGAGGTTTACAGCTTCTCTCTGTCTCTCTTAACTTGGTTCCGATTAAGTCACTGCATCACGTTTGCGTGACGTTACCATGTTTCCCCTCATAATTGCCAGGGATAAAAGTTTGTCTGGCTGTGTTGAAGCTTAAAGGGTCACTCAGGGCTCTTCAAGCAGAACACCACCGCAGCGCAGCGCCAGGGGAAGAGCGGTGCGTAAACTGTCCCAGCGCATCTCCCTGTACCACCCGTGGTGTTCCGCTCTGGGCCTCAAGGGTGCAAGGCCAAACCCTAATGTGGGGGGCTGACTAATGTGTGCTACAGGGTCAGAGCTGTTTTACACTGAGACCTAAGGAAATCCATGGCTTTTCCCATGAACAGGGCGCTGTTGGGAGGACACACCCCGTGTTTCTGTGCCCCAGTGGCTGCATCTGATTTGGTTGTTGCGCACTCACTTTCTGGCCTGACAGGATCATCAAAGTCCATCTACTGGCCCTGCAGAGACACCCCAACAATCCCACCCTGTCCCTCAGAGCGTTGTCCAAACACTCCTTGAGCTCTGGCAGCCTTGGTGCTGTGCCCACTGCCCTGGGGAGCCTGTTCAGTGCCAAACACTCTCTGGGGGAAGAACTTTTTCATGAGATCCAACCTAACCGTGCCCTGACAGAGCTCCAAGTTTGGTACAATTCAAAGAATACTGCAAGAATAAGTAACTAAAAGAGCAAATACTGCAGGAAATTAAAGAAGACTTTACCTGTAACTGGAGATTATAAACCCTCAACTTCAGCAAGAGCATTTCTTGTGTTCATCTGCATATGCAAATACTGTGGCTCACCTTCTGAGGCTCAGTTTCAGTGGCAGTGCAGGTTGATTATTCACAGAAAAAATCTGAGGGAAAATATTTGTTATTACTTTATTTTTTTACAAGAGCAGTCTGTTTTCAAACAGCAAAGAAGGACTATTTTCAAGAGCAGACAGTGAGAGTACAAGGGGGAATGGATTCACACTGAGAGAGTGCAGAGTTTGACTGGATATTAGGAAGCAGTTCCTCCCTGTGAAGGTGGGGAGGCCCAGGCACAGATTGCCCAGAGAAGCTGTGGCTGCCCCGTTGGACGGGGCTTGGAGCAGCCTGGGCTAGTGGAAGGTGTCCCTGCCCATGGCAGGGGGTGGGATGGGATGATCCTTAAGGATCCTTCCAACCCAAACCAGTCTGGGATTCTGGGATTCTATAATTCTGATGAGCCACAGGATCCTGGAGTACTCAGTCCTGTTGAATGTTTAGGAACCAATTTAGCTGCTTGTCCGACACATCTTTCTTACTCATTGAAATGTGCTCAGCTGAAAATTACAATGTAGGTATGTCAGAAAGTACTCACTACTGACATATTGAAAAAAGAAAAGACAATGCAGGCCTGAACATTGATATCAGGTGAGTCCTGTTCCAGTGCAATACATATTACCACGTTAAATAATGCTCTGACTTTTTTTTAACACAACTTTCAGGAAGCACATAAACATCTTTTCTTCATGATTTGTGCCATATTTAGCCATACCAAAACTAGATCAAGAACTCATCAGTGTGGGCCCTGGACAGATGCACAGTGTGTAGTTTACAACAGATCTTATAATTCTAAATAAATGAATAAAAAGGAAGATATATAATAAGAAAATGAAGAAGAAGGAAGAATAAACTAAATATTAGGATGCATAATTTCCGTGTTTCCTGTAAACTTTTATGCTATTCACATATCACTTAAGAATCAACAGAAATGCAAAATGTGTGATCTGAAGATGTGTTAAAAAATCCAAGGGAAAAAAACCATAAAAACCAACACCAAAAAAACATTTTAAGCCTGGAGGCTGGTGGAAAAACTCAGTTGAAGAGAAATGGTGTTTGTCCATGTGATATTTAAATTGAAATACAGATTTTAAATGTTTTTGTGACTACTTCTCCATTTATGTCATTAATTTAGCATCTGTCAATCAAAAAAAAGGAAAATGCATCAAAGGCTGCTGAGTTTACTCAAACACAAATCGCTTTACAGGATCTGATTTCATCACTTACTAGTTCATGTTGAGTTTCATCTGTCAGGTGCGTGTGTAAGGTGAGAATTCTAGTCTCAGAGCAAGTAGGGCAGTGTGCTGGATACTGTGAGACAGCCTCTTGAAAGGCGGCAGCAGCTTTGCCCTGCTGCCCCAGAAATGCCCGGGGTGTGTTGGTGCCCGGTGCGCTGGGCCTGGCGCAGCTCTGACCTTCAGAGCCCTCTCTGCCGCCTGCGCACAGGGTCCCAGTGGGCCTTCATGTCTGGCCATGGCACTGACTCACACTTGGTAACTTGACTGATTTTTTTTTTTTTGGAGGAGGAGTAGAGGGGCCTTTGAAGAGACTTCTTGACTCTTGGAACAACACGGGGAAAAAAATCATGTTAAAATGCATCTTGGCCCTTATGCCATTTTCATTGAAGCTGATGGTAAAACCCTCTTTCCCTTTACTAGGAACAGGACCGAGTCATTTAAAATGCTATTTTGTAATATAAATCTTTTAAGTCTTAAATATTTCCATACAGTGGAGAAAAGAAGTCTCAAACGTCATCAGAAAGACTGCTTCTTGTTAGGTTGTTACAATGTGCTATTTCTGTTCAAGTAACATTTACTAATATGAGAGACAAATACATTTGTACAGTTTGGGAGCCTGACGCTGCAGTTGGGTGTTCGCAGCTTTTATACATTAGGGTATTTATGACAATAATTTTAACTCTTCAGTTGCATAAAACAAAGCCCAGATGCTTCTCAGCAGCATCAGGTCTTTTAGCTGAGCCTTTCTGGAGTGTAGTGCAGAGTTTGGTTACAGTTAAGCTTGAGTCAAAATATTCCAAGAGTATGGAGGCATGACGTGGCGAGGCACAAGTAGGAAGGGGGAAGAGGGACACTGAAGGAGGAAACAATCTTACTCTCCAGCTATGCCAAGTCCCCACCTGTGGGACCATGGAGAACTCTTAAGTTCTCATCTTTGGATCTTCTTCCCTCCTTGGCAGTGGCTTTAAAAAGGATTAAGTGAGAGAACAGCAGCAGAAAAAGCCCTCAAAATACCATGCTCTGGGAAGGTCAGGGAGGTTGCCTTCTCCAGATGTACAGGGGCTCCAGGGTTCAAACTTAAATCTCTCTGTGCTGAGTTGCTGTGATGTCCTGCCCAGCATCCTGTCTTCCCACCCAGGAATATAATGAGGACAATGCAATTTCCATGGATTAGTTGTTTGTCTTCCCTGGAGTTAGCCTGGCTGGGTAAGCACAACTGAGCAGCACTCATGTAGTCATACAGGTCTTACCAGTGATCTCCTAACAGGGGGGTATTGTCCAAGTGACAATTGACCTGAGCTTGTGCCAAATGCCACTACAAGTCTCTCTTTTCTTTCTGTTTCTGGGTGTGTTGTGTCCAATGATAGTGTCCTATGATAAGCTTTTCAGGAGAGGAACTGTCTTTATAGCTGGTATCTTTATAGCACATTGTGCAGTGGCCCAGGCTTAAAATAGTGGTGATAAGATGCACTCATCTGAAGAAAGATTAACTGATCTTTTAAGTCCATATTTCCAAGTAGATGATGATTAAGAAAGAGATTAAAAAAAGAAGAAAAGTGATAAGGTGCATTATACATCTTGGTGAGAAAAGAGACTTTTGCTGTCTCTGCGCTTGCCTTGTCTCAGGAAATATCTACGGCTTCGTGTCAAAACACTGGGAAAACACAGAGATGGTTATGGTGAATACCAAAATAGCTCCCAGAGCTACAGATATGCACATAAATGCAAGTATAAAAATGACCACATTTGAACTAACAGAGCTCACTGGCCACATTTGATCTGCAGTAGGAAGAATTATTGTAGTTGCTGTTCAAATTAGTGCGACATGGTCCATTTGGACTGCAATATCTTCCTGAAATAACAAGGCATTCTCTCTGTGGTTGGATTGAGTGGGATGCAAGTAGAAGGCTCAGTGGGATTTTTGGGTGGGGAGCAGGGTCTGTACACATGCACTGGCATCAGAGGAGTGACTCTTGTTGTTTTTGTTTAGTCCCTCACCTGCCCATGACAGTTCCACAACTGGAACCCAAAGCCCCCCAAGTAACACACATGCAATAGGAGACACGATACAAAAAATTTTACATATTTTCTGGTTCTCACTAACGTATGTCTCATGTTCCTCTTTTCATTAGTTCACTGTGGCAGATTCCACTTCTCTACCTTAATATCAGCCTTATATTCCATTTTATTGTTGGTTTATGGCAACTTTATTTTAGATTGAACTTACAAGCCCAAATACCACCATTTAACAGTGGTCCTCTGTCTACTTTTGTGATACTTTCCAGTGTACTCCAGAGGAGCAAAACGTAAAAACTATGGTAGAACAGCCTCCTGTTTTGATGAAAAGTTGCTAGCAGTTATGACATAATTAACTTAACCAACAAGGCAATAAAAATTAAGTGCCCTGCTTGTGAGTGATGTATATCTCATATTAAGCCTAAATTTCCTCTAAGTTATACATTGAAACCTCTTCCATTACGACATTCATAAAATCTTGTATTCAACAACATCGCTTCCTTTCTTTTGGGATCCAACAAGAGAACTTCAGTTGAGAGAGAAGCAGGGATACACTTCACCAAATGTGTTCCAGCAGTGGGAAAGCTTCAGGAAACTGCTAAAAGCATTATACATTGCATTTTTCTCTCACCAGACTTTACTTGAGTGATCAAATGATAGGCCGTTATTTTTTGTATTTCTGAGGAAGTAATATTTTTGCTACTTGTAAGTGACTATTTGTAATTTTTACTATTATAGTAAGCACCTATCCAATCAATCTTGATTTTTAAATCTCTTTTAGTCTCTTGAACAAATACATTTACAAGAAAAATCCGGTTTGTTTAGAATCATGGAATGATTTAGATTGAAAGGGACTTTGAAGGTCATCTGGTCTACCTCCTACTCAAAGCAGACCTAACCTACTAAGATGGGTTGGTTTCCTTTTTTTTTTTCTTTTTTTTTTGTATTTCAATAGCAGTATTTTATGGCAATAGTTCTTGCTGAAGAGCTTGTTCTAAACCACTTTCCATTTACTAATTTCCCCTGTTAACTTTGCTGCTATAAATATACCCTGTAGTCACCTTTGGAATCAACAATCCCTGTTCACAATTTATTCTGCTCTTGCCTCTTGCATTGACAGTGGCAAAGAATAAAGAGTAACCTGAATGTGCAGAGTAAAATACAGTTTGGAAAATGTTGCTTTCTCCCACGTCAGAGGGTTTATTATCCCATATTCTGAAGAATGACCATACCTCAGTCCAGGATTATTGCTTTGAAGATAAAGGAAATGAAACCACTCTTCTACCTTAAGGTCCAAAAGAAAATGACTTCATTTCTGTGTATTTCCAGAGACAAGGAGCTGCTGATCTATGATTCTTCTCAACATATAGGAGAGCTGAACAAAATGTAAAAACCAAAGGCCTGGCTTTGCTCTCAGCTGTTCTGGTATAATCCAAACTCAGCTTCTCTGGGTTGATGAATTTATTCCAGTTTTACTCTGCTGTGAACAAACCAGAATTTATTGTATAGTTTCCATGAAAGAATTGGACGATTTTCTTCTGTTTTCAGATGATGAGCTGTTTCTTAGTTGGTCTGTAGTCTCTCTTTCTCACCCTTTCCCTAATCTGTAATTTTAAAAAAAGTGTGTTTGCAAAAGAACAATGACAAACTCTACCTGAAAAACTGTTATACAGTCTTGCAAACTCTTGTTTTTTAAAGAGAAGCCTCCTGCAGACCATGAAACCTGGGAAGGATCCTGTGGAGGACTTGGGCATGTTTAGAAAGCATCCAGAGTAGCTATGACAACTTCATGTCCTGGGGCCAAGACTGTGTCCACATACCAAATCTCTGACGCTATGCAAGATCCTTATCCAATATGAAGAGGAAACTGTAGAATTAGAATTGCCTAAAATAACCCCTAGAGAGACTATTGCTGGTTCTTGAGAAGATTTTTTTTTTTTTTTGACATCTTAAATACAGCTTTTTCTAAAAATGTCCGAAACAGGAAACTTGTGAAAGAAAAAAAAAAAAAGAAATTAGTAAGGTATCCACAACTCTGGAAAAACAGGTTCCTAGCTTGGTCCTTTTTTGTTATTTGCTGTGATTTCTTTAACCTTCTTTGATCAGTTAAATGGACTTGGAGTGTTCTAGAAGCCTCTGAAATATATCAATATAATTTTCTTGGGTTTATATTTGAAATGGGAGTGGTATCCAATGTGGGTTTCAGCTCCTCTAATCTGGATGAGCTGGGATTAATGCTGAGTGTAGAGAGGGAGGCTGATCTCAGCAAAGGGAGATGGGCAGGGTCCAATCCATTACCTGGTCCAGGCAGTTCAGATGCTGACTGTCTTTTTTGATGTTACATATGGAAGTGAAGCATTCCAACTGATAAAAATCTGCTTTTCCATGCAGTGAATATGTTGGCTACAGCGCCTGCAGCCTGTGCTTTCTGGTAAAAGCTGAGCTCTGTGTTAATTCTCTTAGTTATTGATTGGTAATATTATTTCTGCTTCCTGTCTCTGCAATGAGGTTTTTACATCCTGCCTGTAGTTGATCCCTTCCTGTTTCTCTGGCTATGGAAGGGTTCTGCAAAGCAGGTTTTTATAAAGGAAGAGACACCTGGAAAATGCATTACTAAAGGTACTGATTTAAAAAACCAGGTGCATAAATGATGTTTTGGTTTCAGTAGCCAGGATGAGGTTTTGAACATTGGCTCAGGCAGAACCAAATTCAAACATTTTAATAATGGCATATTAACATAACTGCCTTATGCAAAATATTTCTGGCCGCTTTTAATGAAAGTAAACAGAAAGAGTGATATATCTGGATAAAAAGGAGCAGATGGTAATTTTCATTATTCCTCCTTTCCCCTCTCCTTTTACTTGCATCCCAGTGAGGGAGAACTGAAAGACAAAATCTCCTCTTTAGTGAATTTAGAACAGAAACTGCAAAATAGATATCCCAACTTATGCCTTAACCTTTGCCCTGTGGGGTCATGCTCTTAAATGCTCTTCATCTACTGGATTAATGGAGCCAAAGGATTTTCGTCACTGAAAAAAAATGTTCAGATTTTACATGAGTTAAGGACTGCTTTGATTTGTGAAAACTCACTTTCAGTGTATAAGTTCTTATTCAGGAAAAACTCTCCACCGTGACAATGGTTATCTGCAAGTCAGTTTTAACTTGGCACCCTTCGTGTTTGGCAGCAGATTTTAGCTTTACATAACACTGAGTTATTATTAATGTACCATATTGCAGATTTTAGGAAGGAATTGAGTTTTCAAATGTTGGTGGTTTTTTTTTTTTTTAAGTCAGGAAATGCTACAGATAAG
This sequence comes from Tyrannus savana, assembly GCA_013399735.1. Lineage (NCBI taxonomy): Eukaryota > Metazoa > Chordata > Aves > Passeriformes > Tyrannidae > Tyrannus > Tyrannus savana. The sequence goes on from VXAW01007136.1 coordinate 999,544, forward strand.
CTTTTTACAGGCGTGTGACTTTATGCTCTACACATCCCATGCATTTAATTATATTTCCCTTAAAACAACAATCATCAGGTTAATGCACATATTTAGTAATCAAAGACATGTATTATACCACCTCAGTACGAGAGGTGTCACTTTATGTTTCAAGATCTTTTTCATTCTCCACATTTATAACGTGACCAGTGTTAATATTGCATTGGCACTGGTTGGGGTTTCTTTTACTGGACACAAGTCTAAGGACATCTGACTGGTTCAAGGTGTCTGTCACATGAGGTACAGAATTTATTTCAGTAAAGATTGCTTTGTTTTTAAATTCAAGTGAATCAGAAAAAATACCTGTAAAAGGCTAAAAAGTGCTTAAGGGCAATGGAGGATGCACTTGGTGACAGCAGTTCATACAGGGGTGGGGAAAGTGGTAAGAGCCTGGCATGTATATAGGGATGGCACTTAGTAATTGCTTATTCTGTTTGCCTTTTTTGTTGACTGATGTTTTTATCTGGCTCTCTAGAGTGAGGTATGCTGGATATACTGTGGCTTTCCAAAAGGAAATACTGAAGTAACCCACAAGGAGCCATTAGGAAAATAAACCGTAATTTCTAACACACGGCACATGAAGAAAAGCCCTTTCACATCACTTTGTTTCCTGCTCAAAGCTGTTTCTCAAACTGTGTAAGATCTCCAGCTCACATTATTGTTCTAAAGGGGCTTCATACAAGGAGGTCTAGCAAGGCTAATGAGGTCCTACAGCAAAAAGATACACAGTATCGGTAAGTAAACAGCTAATCTGTCATTAATGTTCAGTGTGTGCATTAATTTCTAAATGCATATTAATTTGGTGTAACTTTCTGTCCTTGTACTAGAATTGAAAGTAGGACATGTGTGAGTCCAGTAATTAAACAAATTAACTAAACCCCCTTTTAACAAAAGACTTGGCATGGCCATGTTCCTACAGGTGCTCTTTCTCTGCTTGCCAAAGCTGGAGTGGATTGTACTCTGTGTGCATCATCCTCCCGTGTCCCTCACACACCAGCCTTGTTAGTGCAGCAATCGAGCACTGCTGTCATAGGAAAAGCCACAGCACATTTCTGATGTTCCTGTGATCCACCAGCATTGCCAGTCTCCCCACTTCCTTTGTGGAGGACACAAATTTTTGTAGCTGGAGCCGAGGGATGAGACATCCTGTCGCTATATGCAGAGGTAACGGAGCTTTTTAGGTCAGAGATGTTGCAGATGTTTCTTTTAGGCCCACATTAGAAAGTTTTGCTCATACACTGATGTCAGCCTGGGTCTGAAAAAAACATAAATCCCACCCGCCTGGTGGAGCTCAGCCAGCAGAGTTCCTGGCGTGGACACAACTGTGCTGCCAGGAAAAGGCTGCTGCCAGATTAAGCTGTTGAGTTCAGAGCCTGGTGCAACTCCAGTGGCACCAAATGCCCTTTGGCAGTGCCCTTCCCTGCTGCAGAGCTCCACTGTGTAACACTCACAGGGACTGCAACTGCAGACAGAGGCTCCTGAGGGCAGCAGTTGAGATGGTGTGAGAACAAAGGGGAGACAAAGACATTGAGAAAGTGCCTAAGAACACAGCAAGAGTCATTGGCAGGTCTGATAGTAGGTGTCCCTTCTGACTGCAGGAGCCCCTTTGAAAACTTCCCACTCCATAAATCCATTTTTTCCCCACTTGGAAGCTACATTTCTTATGTGTGCCAGTTTCCACTGGCTGCAGGAACATCTGCTGATGGGACTAGGTTTTCTTTGCTTAGAAACACCAAGCATTTATTGCCCTTGCACTAGCACCTAAATGCTGAAGAGTCTGTCCCAGGAGGACTGCTTAGCAGGGAGGAGCTGGGTCTTCAGCTAGATCCTAGTGGGACTGTAAATGCCTCTGGTTCTCAGCAGATACTACAATAAGTTAGAACTCTCTCTGCCTGCTTCACAGTCTCAGTCACAGTCACAGTCACAGTCACAGTATGCAAAAGGACTGCACAAACCCATAACCCAGCAGTACATCAGGTTCAAAGTATTTCTTCTGTCATCACATGCATCTGACTTGGGTTATCAGAAAGCCACAGAGAATTACACCAGTGAGGAAATATTCAAAGGTCAGCCCAGGCTCAGTTTGAGTGACAGGTGATGACTGTGTTTTTACTAAGCTTTCTGTCTCTGGTACCTGCTGATGTAGGAATGGTTAAGTTCCTGGGAGCCAGCAGCTCTAGGACCCTTTAGTCCATGGGGACTTGTTTAATTACTCTTTCTTCCTGAGGTGAACATGAGAAAGCCACAGCAGTGGCAGAGAAACATGACTGAGATGCTCTTTGACCAAAATCAATTGTCCAAAGCACTTCAGCATGGAAAAAATGTCACTGGGCAATGAAAACAACAGGAGTTAGTGGAGTGAAGGCGCTGGAGAGGGAGTAATTGTTCACTGCTTTCTGCAGTATGAGAAATAGAGAGCATCGAGTGGAGTTTAAATTACTCAATACTTAAAAGAATCTCTGGTTCCTGAGATAAATGGTTGTTTCAATGAAAGTGTTAGAAGTATTTTTGTTCTAATATCAAGAACTAGTCATGCTACTTATTGACATTGTTATCAAACAGATTTGATAATGTAGCTATTTGAAATCCATATCTAATAAGAGTGAAGTTCTGGCATGATTGGAATGAAAGTGTTAGTGAGTCCAGCACAGTAATTTTGACAAACTGTAGGCTACAGAAAGTTTGCAGTTTTCTATTCCAACCAAAGATAAAAAAATTAAATAATCCAAGCATCAGAACTTGCACGTTAATTTTCTGAAAAATCAAGGGCTTCAAAACAATATCCAAGTCCTAAGATACAGCAATGGAACGGAACATCTTAGTGGTTCTCTTGCTGGGAGCAACCTGCTTGTTGGCCAGAGCATGGCAGGGCAGCAAACACGACCTTCCCTGAGAGTAGTGCTTGGAAATAGGCAGGGAACATGGAGCGAGGCCTGCTGCGTTCCCACCGTGGGGCACAGCCCAGCACCAGCCTGCAGACAATGGCAGTGCTCCTGCAAGCTTGGAGATGCAAGAATGAACCACAACAGAATGGCAAACAGATTTTTTTCCAAACTAGAAAAGTCTTTGCCCTCAAGTATTTTTAACCCACATATTTCAGAGCATGTCAGACAATTGATCAGCAATCTGTTGCTGAAGTGATGTATTTATCTGATGCGTGGTTTCACTTAGCAGCTACAACACGTACAGCAGAGAACTGAAAAAAATGAACTGGAACTCTGTGCAACAACTCTTATTCAAAACAGATGTATTACTTGGTATATGTTTAACATTCTCCTCATAATCCTAACTTGATCCTTAACCATCATGCATTAGACTGTTGCTTTTAAAGAAGATGAAAATGGGCTGCTAAAATGCTGCCCATATAATCTGAATTATTTTCAGCCCTGTTGTTAAAGCTTAGAGATAAAATTCTCTTTTGAACTAAGGTTGAAGGCATCGTGTTTGATATATTGTTATAATTCCTGCAATATAAATACTCATAAATTAAGTTAGTGGTATGGTACAATTTCCTGTAATCTGTTTCCAGAATCAATATTTTATTGAATGAACTTCTTATTTTAACTTCTCACTTACTGACCCAGTGGCACAGCTGTAACGTGTGCTTGATCACTCAGTCTCCCTTCTTTTAAAATCAGATCTGACTATGCAGCAGTGTAGATGGGGCATGGTTTTGGGAGAACTGCACTTAATTTTGTGTGGATAGAGATTGAAAATAGCACTATCACGCCCTAATGTAGATTGTCCCATCTTGACATCCTGTAGTAATTTAGAAAACGGCTATGTAATATAACCCCCATTTTATGGGCAGGAAAACTGAAGTCATGATTATTTCCTTCTTAAAGGATGGTTAACTTTAAGCACCTCCTGTAATATCTACTTTTCTAAACGTGGATTTTATTTTTAAGAATCCTTTATACATAGCAATTACCATTCAGCTAATTACCCAAGATTTATTGCAAGCATCTGCGAGTGAGTGTGTGACCTCATGCACAGCAAAAGATTGTTTATTCTGAGCAGGTGGAACTGTATCACCTATTGTACTGTGCTGGGGGTGTGCTAATAAAGGCAGCAGCAGATGAAGATGCTCTGCAGTTCTTTGGTGGCTGGGGTGGTCCATTGGCACCTGAGAGCTCAGCACTTCTCTGCGGCAATGCACAGTTTCTATGCTGTGTCCTTCTCAAGAACACAACAATTGCCAGTAATCATCATCAGTCCATATAAACCTGCAGGTCCTGCAGGGCTCCTGGGAGCCTTGGGTTCCTGCAGCAGAACCTTTGCTGCATCTCTAAGCTGCACAGCCAAGAGTTAGATGGTTCCCTCTCTGCAAACAGTTCCTCACTCCCTCTTTTCCCTGCCCTTGCTTGTTCTGTGTTTGTGCTTTATGGGCTACACCGCATTTAAACACACGGTGATCCCACTGTGGGTTTTGGGGGTGGAGGAGGGAATGTCGGAGTACTAACAGAAAAATTGTTCTTTCTGTGGTGACCAGAACAACTGTATTAGATGAAACCGCTTTTTTTAATCAGTGTTTAAAAATTTTTTTCTGATGTAGTAAAAAATGTTATATCAACGGAGTTCAAGAAGGTGGGGGACACGTGAAAGTGTATTTTATGAAGGGAAAACTGGATTGTTGTGTAGTTAGGGGTTCTGTACCTAAAATTTCCCTGCAGATTAAATTTCTAAGTTCTTTGTTCCAGATGGGCAAATGGAGAATGAACAATAAATAAGGTTTAATTTGATGCCTACTCTGATTTACACAATATGGTCTCTAGGTTGATGATGCCACCATAAGACTCCAAGACCTCACAGATATTCTGCCAATCCATTTGTAGTCCTAATCCTGAGAAATCCCCTGTAGCCAGTGAATACTGACTCCATGTGAGCGAGGTATGAACCTTCCATCTAGCTTCAGTTTCATCTGTAGATTTGTCCAGCACATCCCTCTTGATGTTTCCAAGGAATGTAACTCCACGAAGGCTGGTGTCATTCTGCAGTGGAGTTTAAAATGGACTTTGGGAGATCTGATATTCCTGAAGGCAGCCATGTAGTGCTGCAGCAGGAGGGAAACAGTCCTCCAAAGCATGCCATAAGAAAAGAGCAAGGAAAAGCCCAGTCCTGGCAAATGCACTGGCACCACAAAAAAAGTGTGGAAGTCTGGGGAAACAATGAACTGGAGCTGAAAAATATTATATCAGTCCTGTGTGTTTTTAATAAATAGTTNCCTCTGCAGTCACTGGTATCCTCACACTGACCTCGGGGACTTTTGGGGCTCTTTTTTGGAGCTCTTTTTTTTTTTTTTCCCCACCCAGTTAGCTGCCATTTATATAACAGAGTTAAAAATTCAGGGAACTCAAAGCACACAAGTTGCAGTTTGGGATAGGAAGGAAAGGCTACTTCATCCAACAGAACCAACCCCTGTCTTCCCTGCTACTTGCTGCTAAGCATAAGGAGAGTTTTCCAGCTCTGGGTGGGACTGATAGCTCACTGCCGGGTTCCTGCTGCTCCTGGGAAACCACCATTCATCCAGCCTGCAATCTGCAGAATAAAGGAACCAGATAATCAGTGACACTCTCCTCTGTCCATATTTAAACATTTATGGCATAGATAGATGTTGACAGATGATCTCACCATCTAAACTCCCTTTGTAGTTGACGGAAGGACAAAGACACTTCTGTCTCATATTTTTGCAAATAAACAAATGGGTATACATAATATACAAATGTAAAGACTCACAAAGGTTAATCTAAACGGTATCATGACAAAACTGGAAGAAGAGAATGAGACATTTTTTCCTGGCCTTTTTTTTTCGTTCTTTTGTGCTTTTTGCCAATGCAAAGGGAAGTCAGTGTGCTTTGTGCAGACAGAAGTATAAATCTTTTGAAACTCCAGCAAAAAATATGTACAGCAGATAGAAATACAAGGAAAATTCATGGTAGGTGACACCTTTCTGGAGTATGTATGATTGAATATTCTGTCTACAACTGGCTGTTATATCAAGGCTATGGGAACATCTACAGTAACAAAGCTGACACTTCATTTTGGCCACTTTAATGAGGTGTTCAATGCCCTGCTCCTCTACTGGGCTTTTGCATCACTGACTCAAAAGCTGCACAATCATTAATGCAGAGACAGATTCTTATTCTGTCCCATGTCCAGTTGATCTGCTTTCCTCCTGTACTTCATCCTGCAGTCTCCCTCTCAGGGAGAGCTGCAACCTGAGAGTCAGAGACCACAGGGAGTGCTTCGTTTCCTGAGAAACAATGAAACCGCTGCTATCTTTGAACAAAACCACTTATCTTAGTACAGAACCAGAGTCTTGTTCATCCCCAAAAACTTTCCGACAAGGCTGAACTGAAGTCTCAGCCCTCTCTCAACACATGTGATTCTGTCCTTTGTGAAGTTGCAAAAACATCTGTCCTGTCACATCTGGGATCACAAGGGCACTGATTAAAAACCTGCAAGATAGACATTTCCCAGTCTGAGCTTTTTGCCATGGAAGCAGGCACCATAAGGCAAACCTGACTGATCTCTTGCAAAATACCCCAAAACAACCCAAAACCANCATCTTGACATCCTGTAGCAATTTAGAAAACGGCTATGTAATATAACCCCCATTTTATGGGCAGGAAAACCGAAGTCATGATTATTTCCTTCTTAAAGGATGGTTAACTTTAAGCACCTCCTGTAATATCTACTTTTCTAAACGTGGATTTTATTTTTAAGAATCCTTTATACATAGCAATTACCATTCAGCTAATTACCCAAGATTTATTGCAAGCATCTGCGAGTGAGTGTGTGACCTCATGCACAGCAAAAGATTGTTTATTCTGAGCAGGTGGAACTGTATCACCTATTGTACTGTGCTGGGGGTGTGCTAATAAAGGCAGCAGCAGATGAAGATGCTCTGCAGTTCTTTGGTGGCTGGGGTGGTCCATTGGCACCTGAGAGCTCAGCACTTCTCTGCGGCAATGCACAGTTTCTATGCTGTGTCCTTCTCAAGAACACAACAATTGCCAGTAATCATCATCAGTCCATATAAACCTGCAGGTCCTGCAGGGCTCCTGGGAGCCTTGGGTTCCTGCAGCAGAACCTTTGCTGCATCTCTAAGCTGCACAGCCAAGAGTTAGATGGTTCCCTCTCTGCAAACAGTTCCTCACTCCCTCTTTTCCCTGCCCTTGCTTGTTCTGTGTTTGTGCTTTATGGGCTACACCGCATTTAAACACACGGTGATCCCACTGTGGGTTTTGGGGGTGGAGGAGGGAATGTCGGAGTACTAACAGAAAAATTGTTCTTTCTGTGGTGACCAGAACAACTGTATTAGATGAAACCGCTTTTTTTAATCAGTGTTTAAAAATTTTTTTCTGATGTAGTAAAAAATGTTATATCAACGGAGTTCAAGAAGGTGGGGGACACGTGAAAGTGTATTTTATGAAGGGAAAACTGGATTGTTGTGTAGTTAGGGGTTCTGTACCTAAAATTTCCCTGCAGATTAAATTTCTAAGTTCTTTGTTCCAGATGGGCAAATGGAGAATGAACAATAAATAAGGTTTAATTTGATGCCTACTCTGATTTACACAATATGGTCTCTAGGTTGATGATGCCACCATAAGACTCCAAGACCTCACAGATATTCTGCCAATCCATTTGTAGTCCTAATCCTGAGAAATCCCCTGTAGCCAGTGAATACTGACTCCATGTGAGCGAGGTATGAACCTTCCATCTAGCTTCAGTTTCATCTGTAGATTTGTCCAGCACATCCCTCTTGATGTTTCCAAGGAATGTAACTCCACGAAGGCTGGTGTCATTCTGCAGTGGAGTTTAAAATGGACTTTGGGAGATCTGATATTCCTGAAGGCAGCCATGTAGTGCTGCAGCAGGAGGGAAACAGTCCTCCAAAGCATGCCATAAGAAAAGAGCAAGGAAAAGCCCAGTCCTGGCAAATGCACTGGCACCACAAAAAAAGTGTGGAAGTCTGGGGAAACAATGAACTGGAGCTGAAAAATATTATATCAGTCCTGTGTGTTTTTAATAAATAGTTGGAAGGTCTTCTGTGAGGAGTTTTGCTCAGTTTTATCTCACTCATGGATAGAAGTTGTTCATTTAGTCCCATAAAGAGCTGAACTTCCTGAGCAGGCACATGTTGGAAGTTTTGTTGCATTGGCATAGGAAGCTGTTTTTTTTTTTTTTTTGTGTAAAACATTTCACATTTATGCTCTCCCAGGATTAAAGGGCTCCAGAGCCCTCTGCAGTCACTGGTATCCTCACACTGACCTCTGGGACCTTTAGGGCTCTCTTTTGGAGCTCCTTTTTTTTTTTTTTCCCCCCCCAGTTAGCTGCCATTTATATAACAGAGTTAAAAATTCAGGGAACTCAAAGCACACAAGTTGCAGTTTGGGATAGGAAGGAAAGGCTACTTCATCCAACAGAACCAACCCCTGTCTTCCCTGCTACTTGCTGCTAAGCATAAGGAGAGTTTTCCAGCTCTGGGTGGGACTGATAGCTCACTGCCGGGTTCCTGCTGCTCCTGGGAAACCACCATTCATCCAGCCTGCAATCTGCAGAATAAAGGAACCAGATAATCAATGACACTCTCCTCTGTCCATATTTAAACATTTATGGCATAGATAGATGTTGACAGATGATCTCACCATCTAAACTCCCTTTGTAGTTGACGGAAGGACAAAGACACTTCTGTCTCATATTTTTGCAAATAAACAAATGGGTATACATAATATACAAATGTAAAGACTCACAAAGGTTAATCTAAACGGTATCATGACAAAACTGGAAGAAGAGAATGAGACATTTTTTCATGGCCTTTTTTTTTCGTTCTTTTGTGCTTTTTGCCAATGCAAAGGGAAGTCAGTGTGCTTTGTGCAGACAGAAGTATAAATCTTTTGAAACTCCAGCAAAAAATATGTACAGCAGATAGAAATACAAGGAAAATTCATGGTAGGTGACACCTTTCTGGAGTATGTATGATTGAATATTCTGTCTACAACTGGCTGTTATATCAAGGCTATGGGAACATCTACAGTAACAAAGCTGACACTTCATTTTGGCCACTTTAATGAGGTGTTCAATGCCCTGCTCCTCTACTGGGCTTTTGCATCACTGACTCAAAAGCTGCACAATCATTAATGCAGAGACAGATTCTTATTCTGTCCCATGTCCAGTTGATCTGCTTTCCTCCTGTACTTCATCCTGCAGTCTCCCTCTCAGGGAGAGCTGCAACCTGAGAGTCAGAGACCACAGGGAGTGCTTCGTTTCCTGAGAAACAATGAAACCGCTGCTATCTTTGAACAAAACCACTTATCTTAGTACAGAACCAGAGTCTTGTTCATCCCCAAAAACTTTCCGACAAGGCTGAACTGAAGAGAAGTCTCAGCCCTCTCTCTGAGCATGTGATTCTGTCCTTTGTGAAGTTGCAAAAACATCTGTCCTGTCACATCTGGGATCACAAGGGCACTGATTAAAAACCTGCAAGATAGACATTTCCCAGTCTGAGCTTTTTGCCATGGAAGCAGGCACCGTAAGGCAAACCTGACTGATCTCTTGCAAAATACCCCAAAACAACCCAAAACCACAAAGAACCCCCCCAAAAATGGAAAATGTCTTTGTAGTCCGTTGCTGTTCCCTTGTTGTTCCTGAAGTGGTGGAGCCCTCTCATGTTTCATTGAGCTGCTGAGGCAGGCAGAGAGGTTGGGAGGAGCCCTTGGCAACAGGCAGGAGGAAGTGCCCCGTGCTCAGGAGATCTGTGCTGACTGATGGCATCTCGGGCTGGTCTGCAGGCCTTGGCACATCTACCCTAGGCTGGGGCCCTGGGATGGTTCTTTGTGGTGACCCTGGCTGCTGTGAGCAGAGAGAGTGAGCAGGGAGAAGGAAGCCAAGCAGAACACACTGGCAGTGTCTCCATGGGTGGAGCTGGGCTCTGCGGCTGCCAACGAGGGTCCCGTCCTGGGCAGGGGTGCTGGGAGGGTCCCTGTACCCCACAGCTTCACTGCACAGCTCCCGGGGGCACACTGAGTTAGGACCGAAAGCCAGGAATTTTCTCCTCTTCCTATCTTATTGTGATACAGAAAAGATTTCATCGGTCCCACCAAAAAAGAAGATCCATTGGAGTAATTAAAAACTACTCACTTGATACAAAAGTCTGGTGTTACAGTAAACCAGCTGTTTTGTCCACAAAAAACTGATCATGTTTTCATTTAAGCCTTATCCCATTACTGATGTTTTCATATTTGTGCTACATTTACATAAAGTTTCCTGACAAAATATGTCTTTCCTCTTGCATGTTTATGTGTTTCATGGTTCAGCACATCTGTGGAATTGTTTAGCTATCAACAAAACGAACGCAAAACAAGAACTCTGATCTCACTGGGGCTTTCTCTCACCACTTGGATATTATGTTTCAGCGATTCCTTACGGTAGGTTTCAGCTCCAGGCTGTTCCCCGCTCTGCCACCTCCTGGGGACGAGCTCTCCCCTGCTGAAGATATTTGGGATGTGGGTGTATGGCTGTGACCTGGCCAGCTGCAGGAACCAGTGTGTGTGAGCATGAGGTGGGCAACCTGCAGAGCCCTGCATTAGACACCTCCCCGTAGAGCTTTATCTTTGCAGAGATGCAGAATCCCCTTTCCAGAGCCTGCAGGGCACTGCAGGGTGATGACTGGCTAATGGTCATTGATCCTTAGTGGGACACGGGTGTGTGTCTCTTGTGCCTCTGAAAAATCTCCCCAGTCTGACTGCAGAGTCACTTCTCTCTATCCCAAGCAGCCAGTTCTTTCATCACATTGTTTCACGCTTTCTGTCACTGTGGGAACATCACGTTCATACGTGAGGGAGGAATTTAACTCTCTGGATGGACCTGGGTGTCATTGCTTTAGTGATACTGTTCAGATAAGGAAATAAATGCTACGTGATGGTGCTTATCCTTGCTTGTGACAAAACACCAGCTGTTGAACAAGCTTCTTTTGAAAGTTATCTATGGAGTAGCTTTCACTTACACAGGAGAAATGGCTTGGTAAGATTAGTGTTAGGCTTAAAAAAAATTATATATTATGCAACTGATTCTTAGTTTTTAAATCTTCACAGCTGGAGAAGATACACATTGATCACGACAGAGTCAGATGTAAATGAACCAACTGAATTGGGAAAAAAACTTGCAGTGGCTCAATATATAACAGCTGATGAAAAGTGTTTGGGAGCATCCTGGCTCAGGGGCCAGGATGTGAACAGCCCACATTTACAATAGTAAATTCCTGGTTAAAAAGGGTGTTTGCATTCAGAGCCATGGTCTCACCTACAGGCATTAGCCATGGTTTCACTGCTGGTGGCCTCGCGGGACCTCTGGGGTGCATTTTACTCGCGAATCATTGTTTATTTTAAACTCTGGGATGGTTGAAGTGCAGCTTTGTGAGAAGATAGGAAGTTCTTAGTAGCAAGTACGCTGAATTGCCTTTCTCTTTGAAAAGAGGCAGGCTGTTCACAGTGCTGTGTGGGAGGAGGATGAGAGGCAAAGGACAAATGCCTGTGCTGGATTTCAAGCCCCAGTTTTTGTAGCAAAAGGTAGTGGAGGAGGCTGGACTGAGAGGCTGTGCAGCCTCCACGCTCAGAGGCTTTGAACACCCAGCTGAGCAACCTGGTCTGGCAACACAGTTGTGCCTGCATTGAGCAGGAGGGTGGACTGAGGTCCCTTCAGTTTTTGTCTGATTGTGATTGTCTGTGGAGTAAGGTGCGATCCTCTGGGACTCCCTGACTGAGTGCTCGGGTCAAGGCAGCATCACTGAGGGGACAGCTGCTTTACAGCATCAGCCCTACAGAATGCCCAGAAACGGAGAGGAAATATGTGCAGATTTAAAATGTTAAAACCACAAGTATAATAAATATCTCATTTAATGTCAGTGAGTTAATGCTGAGAAGGTAAAACAGAACATCAGATGTTCTTATTTTCCCCAAAGCCCAGCTAACTTCACAGACAGAGATTATCATAGAAGCAGGTTTTGAATAATCTATTTCAACAACAGGATTTGTGGCCTGGATGTCATTGTGGTAACAGTACTGCAGCTGCTCTTCCAACATTTTGGCTTACACCTATGCACTTCTCTCAGCAGTTAAAATACATGCTTTGAATGGTGTGGTGATAACATGCACAATTTCCTGGGTGGACTGCAAATCCTGTAAAAATACTGTATGTATTTTTTCAAGTCATTGAAGTTTCTGAACATTTTTGCATAATTGTTGTTCTTACTCTCTTTTTCACCTTACAGTGTCTCAACACAGATTATATTTTAGAAAACCAAGAGCCAGGTGAAGTTCCTGGGGAAAAGGAACAACTGAAAATACTTCTATTCTGTATTTTCGTCCAGTGGTGTTGTCTAATACCGCATTACACGAGATTACTGATCTAATGGAACTTGACATTTCACAAGAACATGAAGCATGAGCCCAAAACTGCCGTAAGCTGTGACACCAGGCCTAGAAAGCCCTGTGGAGCGATAATATGCCAATTAGATGTGTCCATTTCTGTTACTTGCAGGCAGTGGAAGACAAGCCTTTTCCTCCTCCCTTCCAGATTCGCCCTCTGTAACAGTGATGAATGAGAGGCTGAAACTGTGAATTACTCAGCCTGTTCACCAAGAACAGCAGGGCCAAATTCTTCCCCCTACCTGGCACAAAGCTTTATTTATGAACTTGGTGGGAGCTTCTGGACTGCTCAGAGTATCCCAGTCAGCCCAGTGTCATCTGAAAATAGTTGTCACTATTCCCATTCTGAGATGAAAGGCAGCAATGCTCCCCTGCAGGGGATATGTAGTTATTAAAGTAGCCTAAATGTGAAAAATAATCAAGTAACAAGTTTTAACCACCAACAGCACAGGTGATATATGAAAGACGAGGCAAAGGAAATGTTGGTGTCTGGCTTTTCAGTCCTTCCTCTCAGGATGAAATTAAATATCTTTCTACTAAAAGAAGGCCTAACCCAAAGGCTGCTGAAATCAGTGGAAAGACACCCACTGCAGAGGGCTTCTAGAAAGGCCCACCATTCTGAAGACAATTGGCTCACACACAGCCATTCCTTCCTGAGGGATATTTGCAGCTGGGCCTAATAATAGTCTTTAATGTTCTTTCTAATAAATCTCTTGTCATATGTTTAGTATGTCCAGTGTTAACTTACATTTCAGGCACTAAATATGTTTATCTCTACTGGGAGTTATCAGATGTAAACACATCAAAATGCTATGACTATTTGACCCCTACAAACTAAGATAATTCTGTAGGGTCCAAATCTCTGGGTAGAATTATTTCCTTTTTTAGTATCTTGATGGAAAGCATTTTATACTGGCCCTTAAAAATGGTCTTTATCACGTTTTCTGATAGATACTGTCATTCTGGTTCTTTGCTTTTGGTTTTCTTCTTTTTTCAGAGCACCTCTATATATCATATTATCTGCAAAAATCACATGTAAGTGGAGGGGAGTTTTCAATGTATGCCACATATTATAAAAAGCAAACTGTGCTTACAAGTAAATTTCTGAAGCAATTTTGCATTTTGCAGGATCACTTCCTATATTACTTTTGTCTTTCTGACACAAGCAAAATCCCACTGCTGACTGAGGGACAGGCCTGTACCATCTCTCTATACATAATAGAAAAGAGAAGCTGGATGTGTCTCTAGAATCTCCTCCTCTTCCTCCTCGTAACCAGTCATGTCTTGCAAAACTAACATCAGCTGTGAAACCAGAATTGGTTTTCTGTTGAAAACTCACGGAAGTTTTGAACTGATGGAGGGGTTTAATCCTGGCCCTCTCCCAAGCAGAAACATTCTGAAAATTGAACTTAAAGTATCTCTCTGAAAACTGTGTTAGTATTAGCTAAAAGTCTGCTGTCGCTGTGGGGTACGGCACTTTAAACCAGCTATTTCACCATGGAATTTTCCTCCCCTCCCTCAGATGCTGTGAACTGTTCAGGCTCAGTCAAGCAGAGCACTGGCAATGCTTGCAGTCCCCTTTGGCAGGCAAGCAGCAAATGATTCTGGGCTGGGATTCTGTCCCAGAACAACTATCCCTATTGGAAACCTTAGCTAAGTCGAGGAGCACCACATCTGCAATCTATACCTTTCTTCTGCAGGCCTCCTAAAATAAGGATAGATAAATATAGAAACCTGTTGAGGCCAGCACGCTGGGACAACACTTTTATTTGAAGGGGAGAGAACAGACAGTCATGTTACTGGGTTTGAGGTAAATCCCAGCCCTGCTCCCAACATGCTGTGCAAACATATGTGGCACTTGCACCTATACAACTGGGAGGGTTACCAGAGTGGGGAAGGATGACATCAGTGCTGGTGTGAGGAAAGACAGGTCTGTGTCAGATAGTGTTGCCCATTCTGGTGCATTACCACATCCCGCTGCTGAGGAGCTCGCAACACTAAGACTAGGAGTTTAGGCACTGGAGGTCAGTTTTCTTGAGACCAGAGTCCTACTTCTGCCACATTCCTTGTTTGTGATTGTAGGAAAGTCTCTGCTCCATCTGGTATCTGTTTCTTTGTCCCCCGTTCACTGGATGGTCAAGTGGTGCAGGGATGAACACATAACATGCTGCCTGAAGTCTCTACCTCAGTAGTCCCACAAAATACACTACATCGCTCTGCAGGAAATTATCTGCTTGGGCAGCTCTGGGCTGTCTGTGCTCCTCAGAATGATGCATGTGCTCAGGCAGTGCTGTTGGATGCAACCTGCTCACTGCTGGAGAAGGAGATGCAGGGAAGCAGGCGAGAACACCCGCTCGAACAGCGAGGTACCCCAGCCCCACTGCGGGCCCATGTGCACTGATGGTACAGACCTCACAGAAGGGAAGGTTCCTGCTTGCCTTTTCATTCCTGCCCTCAGCTGCAGCATCAGCCCTCAGGCACCTTGATCTCAGCATGACTGTCAATACCAGAGGACAGCAGGAAACCCAGATGGCCACCTTGCTCTGAAGTATGTGAAGGCTGGGACATTTTCATAGCCTGGACTGTGGCTTTTACAACAAGAAAAATCACTCTAAGGGACCCCCAAAGAGCCCAGTGACTCTGAATCACGCACAATTTGTCTGCTTCATCCAGAAAAGTCATAGAATAAAATTGGCATTAATCTTTCTGTCAGAGTGAATACATTTGTAACATGAGGATCAGTAACACTTTCTGTGAGGTGAATACAGAAGTAGTTCCTTGTGAGCCCTCTGAAACTCCAGAGGGAAGGCACTGCAAAAGTAGAGCACATTACCATCTGAAAAATCAGGAGCTGAACAGATAAAATACTGGAGACAACAGAACTTCTGTGTATGCTGTAGTGCACTGGAATCTAGACTGAGACTTGGCACTTGCAGAGATAATCACTGGAGCTGAGGCAGGGCTAAATGTTGAATTAATACACATGATAGGTCACCATCCTTTCGTCTTTCCTTCTCGGAGGAAGTAAATAAATCTGTCAGTTTAATCTAGCACATTAACCTTAATCCTACAATTTACTTACTAGGGGATTTGTATAATCTACCCGATAAATAAGGACAGTAATTATTCCTGCTACAGAGGGCTGTGAGAAACATTTGCAATGAAGCTTGAAGCTGGATTTAAAAACTGTTTTGGTTTTATTAGAAACACAAAACTCTGCCCAGGTTTCCTGGAAAATTCCACGGGGCCCAATGCAGGTGGAAGCTCATTTTTCTGTACGTGTGTGTGTTTGCTTAGCCAAAGTGTAGATCCAGGGTTGCACATGGTCCTGAATATGGGAAAGGAAGAACTTCTAGGAATATCCTTGCAGGAGCACGCCTCCTGCTGGAAGGCAGGAGGGCTCTGCAGAGGGACCTGGATAGGCTGGAGAGCTGGGCCGATTCCAACGGGATGAAGCTCAACAAGACCAAATGCCAGGTCCTGCACTTCGGCCACAACAACCCCGTGCAGTGCTACAGGCTGGGCACAGAGTGGCTGGAGAGCAGCCAGGTGGAAAGGGACCTGGGGGTGCTGATTGACAGGAGGCTGAACATGAGCCAGCAATGTGCCCAGGTGGCCAAGAAGGCCAATGGCATCCTGGCCTGGATCAGGAACAGTGTGGCCAGCAGGAGCAGGGCAGTGATCCTTCCCCTGTACTCAGTGCTGGTATTGAGTATTGTGTTCAGCTCTGGGCCCCTCAGTTCAGGAAGGACATTGAGGTGCTGGAGCGGGTCCAGAGAAGAGCAACGAGGCTGGTGAAGGGACTTGAGCACAAGTCCTATGAGGAGAGGCTGAAGGAACTGGGGTTGTTTAGTCTGGAGAAGAGGAGGCTCAGGGGAGACCTCATCACTCTCTACAACTCCCTGAGAGGAGGTTGTACCCAGGTGGGGGTCAGTCTCTTCTCCCAGGCAATCAGCAATAGGACAAGAGGGCACAGGCTTAAGCTCTGCCAGGGAAGGTTTAGGTTGGATATTAGAAAGAAGTTCTTTACAGAGAGAGTGATCAGGCATCGGAATGGCCTGCCCAGGGAGGTGGAGGATTCACCGTCCCTGGAGGTTTTTAAGATGAGGCTGGATGTGGCACTGAGTGCCATGATCTGGTAATCACAGTGGGATTGGATCAAGGGTTGGACTTGATGATCTCGAAGGTCTCTTCCAACCCAGTTAATTCTATGATTCTAAGAACAGCCTTGTGCTTCACAGAGGTCCAGCCATTGCATGATCCCACCAAGAAGTCTCAGGGTGTAGAAAAGCAACACAGCCCCGTCTATCCCCTACCTGCTAACAGGCCTTTTTGCCTTCTCCATACATCCCTGGATGCCCATCTGTTGTATCAAATCTATTTCTTTAACTTTCCTGTCAGGAGATGAACTTAAAATGTAACTTGAAGGATCGTAAATCCAATAGAGACAATTAGCAGGACTAGAAGGGAAAGTCCCAGAGGACTTCAGTGACTCCCTTGCACAGAAAACGCTAATCCTCTCACACTCCTTCCCAGAAGATAAAAATGCATGGTGCTATTTGAGGGCTCAGGACATCAAAAGCACCCTTTGCATTCCCCTGAACTTCTGTTTTCCTGGATTATATGGGAAGGGCAGAGTCTTCACTCTTTCCTGAACACTGGACATCATGAGCATTGACCAGCACTTGCCTTATTGCAAATACAACCAAAATTAGCAATTGCAAATAAGCCAGTTCTCCCTCCTGGAGAAGTTTGGTTGCTGTTCCTTGTTGCCCCAGGTGTGTTGGTAGGTATGAGAGAGACACAGAGGTCAGGCTTTACACTTGACCCTCTTTGTTGGTCCAATTTTATTGATGTAGTTTCCTTAAAGGCACTCACACAGGAGCTTGGTTTAGGAACTTAGGGTTTGGACAATTCCCATTATTACTGATGCTCCAGGTGCCTGCCCTGGGTGCATGTGTGGGGGGCTCCTGGCTGCCCACACCCCAACCCCTGTGCTTAGGGGGCAGGGCACCCACAGGGGCAGGGGCTGGACTGCTGTCCCAGGACACAGGCATTCCCAGCACGGGGGTCACCAAGGCCACACTTCAACAATGTTAACACCACCTCTTCAGCAGGACAACTGTCCTGGTGGGTAATTAATTGAGCTTCCAGCAGCATCTGTCAGCTGTTCACAACAAGCTGTTTGGCCTGAGTAAGCAGCCACGATGACACCACGTGGTCCGTTCCTGTGGGGTGTGCAGGGTGGGGGGCTTGGCTGTGTTTGAGATGATTTCCTGTGAACCAGGCTCTCCATGCTCAGTTCCCATAGCTGTGTGTGAGGCTGACAGGGTGGGGTGGCAGCTTGGAGCTGGCATTTACGGAGGCAGGAAACCCAGCCTACCACCAGAACTAAACAGAATAAATCTCAGCACAGAACAGAATCAAAAAGGTTTAAAGTCCTACATTCATTCACAGCAAGGAACTTGTTGCAGCTGTGTCCAAAAGTGTATGCAGCAGGGGAATCTTCTGAGGGACTGGCTGTGTTAGTGGGCTGTCATACAGCACCCTATACCGTAGGGTCCCTTGTAGGAAGGGTCTCCTAACCCTCCTCAGTTAATAATGGTTTCACATCTGTAAGTAGTGTGGCAACTCCCATACACAGTCTCCTACATCTAGAAATAGGGCATCCACTCTCTTAATAATAATCCCTCAGAGTATACGCTCGCTTTACTGTTATTTAAAGACTTCAGGAGGTTCCCCAGCACCTTACAGCCACTTCCTAATTACTCACACCATGGAAAAAGCCCCAAGCCCAAACCCTGGTGTGCTGTGTGAAGGCTGTCCTTGGATGGGTGCCAAGCTGCCATAACACTGAGCTAAGGCACCTATCGCTCATCTCTATTTTGAAGGAAAACCAACTGTACAAGTTACTGATCCATTTAGAAACCCTTTCTGTCATCAACAGTTATTTTCTCCTTTAAGTGGGGCAGAGGGCTGAGACCTTGCCCTCCTGCACAACTGAGGCTCACGAGATTATTGGTTCCACCTGTACTCAACTACCATGTGAGAGCAGCTGCCTCAACTGTGTCCCAACCACAGGGCTCTAAACTGCCTGAGCAGACACACCTGGAACCTCCACCTGTGCAACCCCACCCATCACTCCTGGCGCCCTATTTAAGTGCAGCTTTGGGGGGGGTTAGCTCTCTTCTGAGTTTCTCTATAGCTGTGCTGGTTTCCTGCCCTGGCTCCTGCTGCTCTGGATGGACCTGGATAAACCCTGAAGCCCTGCTGCAGGTACCTCCTCCGTTTCTGCTTCTTTTTCCTGGCTGGAAAAGTTGTTACAGATAGTCCTGTTGGTAGGCTTGTTTCAAGCAGTGTCTGAGAGTCCTCTCTAGTAGGAGCCCAGGCCAGCTCAGTGTCTTGCGTGGCCTGGGACCACGGGTAGATGTGGGGACTGCCACTGCCCCAGCCCTGCTCCCACCCCCAGGGGGAGGACATTGTTTGCTCTCTGCTGGGCTCACCCTCAGCAGTTGGTTTGTCGCCCTGGGGGCCTTGCTGTGGCTGGAGACTTGGATTAACACCTGGGGTTTCATGGGTCGTCTTCCTAAGGGCGGCAGGCCCTGATCTGGAGGTGTTCTGTGCTTGCTTTTTTGGGGGACAGGATGAAGCAGATGACACCCTTTTGTTTCCTGTGGGGAAGAGAGAGGAGTGTTTCTTGTTACTTGTGTCAATAGACAATCACAGTCTGTGGAGAGGCACAGCAAAAAAAGGCATCATTCAGCATCTTCTCTGATTTATGGACTGTTTCTGAATGAACTGTTTAACAATAGTATTTGTTCCCATAATACCCTTTAAGTGCAGATGGCTGATTTATTTCCCTGATGTTCCCATCAGGATGCAGACCTGAGCCGTGCGTGGCAGGGGGATTACTGTACTTGCTGGGTGGCTGAAGTCACTTGCACTTTGGCCTCTCGCTGCCACCTGAGGCATGTGGTAATCACCCAACAATGCACCACCTGTCAGCTTGTATTGCTGAGCTCTGTGTCCTGCTTAAACGCTGCCTTGTCAGGAGTCACTTTGAATTATTAGCAGGAAGGCCACCCAGGACACACAGAGCCAGCAAACAGGCAGTACAGAGCCCTGTTGTAATGGGGCATGGCGGTGCAATTGGTGTGCTGAGCGCTTTGTGGGCACTTGGTGTGGTGCTGCAACAGCCTAAAGCTTGTAGGGACTGTAGAATGTTATCTCTGGCCTGAACAGCAGCAGGGCAGTGGGATAAGGAGAGACTGTTTCACAGGTGAAAGAAGGATAAACTAATGGAATTCTGAAGCCAGATACGAAAAGTACTGAAAAACCAATCTAGCTTTTAGAAAAGCAGTTAGCTATTATTGCAATTCCCTGAAGCTCTTGACATAAAGGGAAGTGCAAGGGACAAGTTCCACAATGTTCTGAGCCAGGGAGGCTGCCAGGGCCCTGGACAGTGATTGTGGTCAGCCTCTGGAATTACTGAACCTGTGCAGGCAGGTTACAAAGCCAGAGATAACTGAAGTTCCACTGTGCTCATGAATTTGCTGACAGAGGAGTGAGATAAAATCAGTTATGAAATGTTAGTTTGACGATATAAACCAGAGGTTTCACTGCAAGAGAACAGTTGCTTTTTACTTTATTACTTTGTTACTAATGATGAAGAGAAAAATCAGCAAATCTATTTAGCTATTCTTCATTATGGTAATTACAGACCTTTTTTAACCTGCTGCTTCTGATGGACTCTACCAAACTTCTGTGCTGTGATTTGGGGTTGCGGGGGGCAGAAGTATGTGTTTAATACTTGGAAAAAGTGGGTTCTTAATACCTGACTACGAAGTGTTTCAGTTGGTGGCATCAGGCTCGTACTTAAGGAATCCTTCTTTGAGGACATAAGGTGCAATAAGAGTGAGGAGGGAGAGATATACTGGCTTTGACATACGCAGACCACTAAAAAGCCAGTATGGAATTATTTCTTTTCATATTTTGAATTGTAAGATATAAGAAAGATTGTGCACTAATGTAAAGAAGTATGTGTTCAAAAGTCCAAAAGACTTTACTTGAATGATGTGACAGGGTATTTAAGATGCTTTTAAGTCATGCACTAGTATGCTTTCTTTGGTGAAGTGTTCATTTTGAATGTGAGCTGGTGTATTTAGAAGGGGAAAAAACAGCATAAATATTTTTTTTTTTGCATTGTTCCCAGAAGAGAAAGGATTTTTCTTTTAGACTTTCATTCTCTCAACTTTTTCAGTGTGACCCATGAAAAATTAACCAACCTGGAATCTGTGGTAACAGTGACAGGTAGTTCAGTTCCCTTCACTGCCTGTCAATTCGGTAGCATCATAGTTAACTGTTGCTCTGGCCTAGAGAAGACCTTACTAATACATTTTTATACCAAAGATGGACCTGTAGTGTACAGCTCTGTCCCTGAGATGACAAACTGCCTAAGGCAACTACTGCATTAAACAAAGAGGCTTGTGAGGCTCAATTGGAAGCCTGAGACCTCACTTACCTGACCAAGTAAACCATGTCATATGTGCACTTTGGCCCCCTGGCAAAGGAGGGGAATATCCTATTGCTGTGTTAGACCCTCTCCAGCTCCTTCCTGGGGGACATAACCCTGCACAACTGTCCCTCTTAGGAAGGTCTCTTGTACTGCACAGGCAGAGCTGGGCTCTGCACACAGTAACCACAGGTACCTTCTTATCCCCTGCCTTCCTGTTCTCTCAGGGTTGAATTTATTCTGTCAAAACTAAAACTTTCAGATTTTTTTCTTAAATTGCACACTTTAAAAAAAGCCTTTCAAGAGTGCATTTTGCTCTGTTTTGTATAGGGCACTGCAGAGTAAGATCCTAGTTCAGGATTTAGGAAATGCCTAAGCCCCTCAGGAGAGGAAGGGGGTAAATACAAGACACTTTTTCTTCTCGTACTTGGAGACATGTGACCTGTTTAGATCAAATCCCACAGTCCAGAACCAGAGATTTCTATTCAGAGGCATGGCTAAAGTGCAGTGGAAAAACATGTGTAACAGTAGATCCTTATGTGAAAAGGCAGCATTTCAGTTCAAACTGAGGAAAATCCTTTCCATTGGGGTCACATTTCTGGGAGCACATATACTCTACCTCTCCCCTGCACCATTATTGTAGTGTCTAAGTATTTCTTCATAAAACTTTTTTTCCACACACTGTAGCGTGTTGCTTAGGTAAGAAAGGGGGCTTACCTGTGCAGTTCTTGTCTGTGAAGTCTTACCACCTCTAGAAAAAAAAAAAATCTCCTAGGTTAGAGTCTGAATTGGTTAAAAAGGTGATAAGTCATCCAAGCAACTGTGGTTCACAGAAAATGGAAATATTGCTTGCTGTCTTAATCTCTTCAGGAAAAAAATGGACTCAGGTAGTGCCACTGAATTTCTTACATAATAAACCCCACACCCTCCTCTTTGAGAGTTAGTTGAAGTAGCCTTTCATTTAGGATTGTATGCTTAAGTGCCTGATTTTTCTCTCATTGCTATAGCCCTTAGTTCACAGCTGGGATTGACCATTTGTATGCACATCTATCCTGCAGCTTTGTTAAAGCTTTAGTTTGGTCTGTGGGAGTGCCACACTGCAGTGGAAGGTGTGACAGCTGTCTCTGTGGGGAGACTGTGAAGCACCTTTCTTCAGCAGTGGATTTCACCTGCAAAGCCTCCTACAGCTGCTCCAGTTCTCTGTGCTTGTGGCTCCTTCAGTTTGCTGTCCTGACCTGTGGGGGAGATGTGGTTGCTGTAGGAAGGCAGCAACCTTCAGTCCTTTCAAGACGTGTTTTAATACTCAGGTAGTGAATTTTGTTGATTGATCTCTTCTATGGAGAGGTTAAAGTTATGTCAGGACTTGGGAGGCCCAGGTCAATGCAGTTTAATAACAGAACAGTCTGCAGTCCTGCATGTGCAGCATATGTAAGGAGCCCTCAAGGGAATAGGAAGGTGTTTTTATGGATAAGATTCCAATTTTCGTGCACTTGGAACCATGTATGTTCCAGATATACTCAGCAATTCTTACAGCACTCCAAATCCTGGTTTGCTTTTTGTTTTGTTTTTTAGTGGCAATTGAAGCTTAATTTGGTGTTAGTGGCTATAGGGATTTAGATTTTTCCAGATTTTCAGAAAGTGAGTGTCCATTTTTCTAGTAAGAAACCTTCTGAGTTTCAAATGAATTTCAAATCCAAGGTACACTAATTTTTATGGTAGTCTTTCTCATCAAAATATTCTAAAAAAATTTAAAAAAAGGGCAAAAGAACACTTCTATTCAGAAGAGTAATGACTGAGCTCTAGAAATCAAAGACAGAAGTTGGCACCAACAATTCATAATATTTTGGGATTATTCCCTGAATGCATTAATATTCTAATAAATGTATCTAGGTTTTTTTTTTAAAAGCCCATCACAGAACTGGAGCTGCTGGTGAAATAACACTTCATGTTGCACTACTCTCATGTAGCTACTAAAATTCTTGTTCATTTTAAGAGCTTAACACCTGCTCTACCTTCTTTGAGCTTCCAAGATGGTTTGCCAGACACATGTGCACAAGCAGAGGCAAGGGATACACTGAACTGACAGAGCTGGAAGTCCTCATGAAATACTTCCTTTTCTGTTGTTTTCCCTGTTTAAGTTGCTTGTCAAACAACTCCAGGTTTGTGGTGGCTTTGCTTTATTTGTGCAGCTGGAGAGATCACCATATGAAAAACAGGAAGGGTCTTTGGAAGGGAGGGGGGGAAGGGACCAAAGAAGGTTCAAAGATAATTTAGATCAGTACTTTTGAACTTAGATATGTAAAATTGAGTTCCCACGTTTTAATCAGATTTAGTGAATACATGCTGAATTTATCAGAAGTTGTCATTTAGTATATTTGAAAAATATTCCTATGTTTGATTTTGATGTTTTACTATAAAATCCTGGACCTACCTGTAAAGATACACCTATAAGGACAACTCAAAGGCTTAACAGAGAGAAGGAGTGAATATGAAGCGTGGAATACAGTGGCAAACTGGATTAAGGACTTGTTGTGAAGAGGGAGTGGACAGAGAACTTGGCTGTAGAAATGAAGTCACCTGTTTGATCTCACGTGAAACACTGCGAGGGGGTGCCTTGACAAACACCAACAGCAGAATTCTGATTGGGTCCATTCAGTCCCCTGCTGTGTGAAACAAAATGGAAGTGGAATGATTGGCAGCTGAAAACTGGGAGCTAATGCCACAGCAGTAGTTTGGTGTCACTTGGGGGGTGGTGGTGTTGATGTTTGCTGCCATCAATTCACACTTTGCTTGACAGCTGTCAACCAGCTGCACAAGGTGTTTTGACATTGATTTATTGAAGAGAAAGAATAATAAATGGAAACAGAGGAGTGTAAGGTAGAGGAGCTTAACTGGCTAAAATACAGAATAAGCTAATGAGTCATACCAGTGATTTAAACAATGTACCAGCACTCCTGGGAAAAGTACCTAAGGTCTGAAGTAGCCACTGGAAAAGCTGAGTGAAGCGGGGATAATGCTGAGACTGAAACCAGTACAGTGCTGATAGCTCAACAGGACAACATTTATTACAAAGAAGTGGCCAACAGAACAAGAAGCTGAGAGACAGGAAAGAAGAGAAACAAGCCCCCAGGACAACCCCCCACTCACTGAGGCGTTACTTATGTGGTTTCTTACTGACCCAAGAATGCTTAGAATTCCCCACAGCTGCATCCTCCCAAGATAGCAGATGTCCCTGCAGAGGTGCTGTTTCCCTCTGTATGCAGCTTGAATCCGCTCCCAGCACGAACTGTGATACCCACCTGGGCAGGTACGGCCAGCACTGCCCAGCCAGAGGCCCTGGGCCCTCCCTGCTATGCCCGTGGTGCCTCTTCTGCACATGGTGTGTGCAGTGGAATTTCCCCGCGCCTGCTGCACCTCGGGGGTCTTTTCCAAATGAGTCTGGGGGCTTCCTTCATCCTCCTCCTCTTCACTTTCTCCTTCAAATGCCCTTGGAGGGCTGTCAGCCGATGGCCAGTCACCAATTAATTTCAGTTTGTACAAGATGCTTCCTTCAAGGACAAAGTTCTCATTTCTCTGTGCTCGTTTTCACATAACTTGGCAGAAGAACAGACTCTCACAGGTGGCTGAGCCAAACACAGACCAAAAGTAGCAGCACCCAATTAAGCACAAATACACTGAGGTGGAAAAATACACAGCAGTACAAACAGATTGCCCTGTGAATCTGAAGACATATCTCCTTTCAAACCTGGTAGCTCAGGGTGGATAATGAATTTAGCCTTGATTTAGGAATAAGAATCACTGATAAAATGCAAGGGGAAAAAAATTGCTATTAAAAAAAGTCAAGGTTTGGGGTTTAAGCAGACTTTAGTAGAAGGGGATGCACAATTTTGTTCTGATGGGTGTTTCTTGAAATGTGTAGGTGGCAACCAGGTAATACAACTTAAGGGCTGGTGATATCATAACTTGTTTGGGATACTGTGAAGTGTCAGTGAACTTAAAGATTGAGATCTCCAGTTTGTTAATAATGGATAAGTAATTCCATGTCTGTACAATGCTAGAGTTCTCTGAAGAAATCTTAAACCAGGAGAGGTAGTTGCTCCCACTTTCTCAGGTGTGTTCTCACTCTGCTCAGAGAAGAAAACTTCTCTGCTGCCGAGGGTGAGAATGGACACTCCAAACGATGCCCCATAAACTGTTTCAAGGGGAGTATTTCTTAAAAGGGGGTAAAATGGCAGTGACCCTGCACTCCCACTGGTGTTCTGGCTGCTTTAGACAAGACTGTTGAGGTTGTGTTGCCATGAAGTGGGGCATGAACACTTTGAGAGTGGTACAGAACTCACTGGATATTCAAATAGTTACGAAAATTATTTGGTAGAATTATGGAGTCCTTTTTTTTTCCTATTGCAAGTGGGATATTTCTGTGCTGACACTCATTTCAGAACAGGCCCATCTTAAAGATTCTTGGTAAAATGGACAGTTAAAAGCTTTTATTCATGCTCTGGGATTAATAATGACTGTACTTCACCATGTGTGCTGTAATTCTTTTAATAGCTTCATTCCATTATCAACTATTTATTAAAAAGATTTCACCACAGATATGGGCTTTATGGAGATTACTGTGCACTATACTTAATTACCAGATGTTCAGTATGTTTACAGTATATCTGGTATTCAAGTAAACGTCTCCGTGTGAAAACCATCTAAAATGAACAGTTAAAATACCACTGTAAAGCTTTGTATTATAGTAACTTGAAATGGAAATTCCAGCTGGCCAGTGTTAGGAAAGTAAAACTACAAAGAATTTCAGTCCTACTCCAAAACAACATTATTAAACTCCAGTAAAAATGTGTTTTGCTGTCTGAATTTACCTTATGCATTCAGTCCATCAGATAAACCATCACCCATGTGTTTTTCATATTCCTTTAGTTAGTTTATTGCTGTCTTTCATCAAAACTATATAAACTCAACTTTATGCCCAAATTTGTAACCAAACTTGAAAGTTGAAAATTCAGACATGCCAAAGCTCAGGACAAGTGTTTTACATCGTCTCAGTTCAGTCATGTAGCTTCCTTAAAATTATGCTTTCCAGGCAATTTTTTATAACTGACCTTTTTAAATTCACCCCTTTTAGGAACGTGTGACTAGCAAAGTTCCCCAAGCCTAAGGCCAGTCTTTGGTAAGCTCACCTTACCACCTAAACCCCAGGAAGGTATTTTGTTCTTTGTCTCAAGAAGTTAGTTAATTTGGAATCTTTATTTCTTTTTCTAAATTTGAACCTGGTTTTACTCCTGTTTTACATCACTCAGTACTGAACTGACACTGTTTTTCATTTAAATGATCCTTCTCCTTCCCTATTATTGATTTTGAGCATTTGTAGTCTTTTAGACTCCCTGTTGAGTTTTATTTAATCCTAGGCTAAGCAAGTCAAGCTGTTTTCCAGTCTACTTTCTATTCCTCTGGTAACATGTTTTTCATCTTTGCATGACCAGACCAGCACACAGATACTCTGCACAAAGTCTCATGAGTGCCCTTTTAATACATTTCATAATTCTTTTTCAGGGAAACATTAATGAATTCCAATATATCTTTCCATAAATGTATTGTATCAGCAGTTCATAGTCAACTTATGGTCAATTAAAATAACCAGATGACTCTGCCCTCCTCATTTCTACTCAGGATCCCTCAGTTTGAACCCACAATTCTCATCCCCACGCTCCGTGGATGATAGCACTCTGTATTTCACACCTTTTCTCCGATGCCACCAAGCACAGAGCAGGGTACTTTGACTGCTCCTCTCCCAGATGTGCTGCCAGGTCACACTGTTGTTAACATTAAATCAAATCTTCTGCAATTACCTTTCTGCTAAACTTGCACTATTTACCAAAGTGAGGTCTCAGTGATTTGATGGCAAAGACATCTGTTACTCATGCACTGGGATAACTGAAATACCTGCAGGACTGGTGTTTTCCTCTGATTATCTGATGCAGAAAGGGCTGGGGTGACCTAGTTCTTAATATAACCTAATTCTCTAATAACAATGCTATGTCTGTGTTCAGCTCTGTTCCTGCCTCTGCTTGCCTATGGCAACAGCAGATCTGTCCTGTTGCCTCAGTAAAACTTTTTACAGAACTCTTCCAGTCTGAGCCTCAACTGGCTTGCTCTTAAACTTCTTCCAAACCCAACACATGGAAGCAGTGCTGTTTAAGCTCTCTTTACTTTCATTTCTGTGAACTTAGGTCTGAATCTGCTCTCAAAGGCACACAGGGAGGTTTTACTGTTGACTTTAAAGGGAAGCAGGACATAGGCTTTATAAAAAAGGGTATCACCACAGATACAGCACCTAAAAGGATTTTAACATAGTAAATGCTGCAATAGTAAATGTTGCCATTATTTGCCAGTCAAGTGTAATAGGTTTGATTCTTGTGGTACCTTTCAATGCAACCACTACAAGTCTTACAAGTATCAAATCACCTTACATAAAAAATGATGGAGAAATCAAGATACAGAGACTCAGCTAAATTCTTAGAAGCTTGTTTCAAGGGTTTTAGCTTAAGGTCTTATATTTGCCTTGCAGTGGATGTGGAAGCAGTGTAAACACACTTTGGAGGGATCATTTGTCTGTATCCCAGTAGGATAACTTTTGTTTGCATGTGATTTGATCCAGAAGAGTTATTTCAGCAGTGTAACAATAAAGGTGACCAAACGTACGAAGTGTCCCCACCGAAGCTGATCCCTCCAATTCTGGCCACTAATTAGTGCTTGAGACTCACCTGCTACTTTGGTCTGCTCAAGTAGCACAATCCAGGGTGCTCACTACCCTTTCTTATAATGAAAACAGTGTAACTCACACTCACAGAATTGTTCCTCTAAACTTTGAGACACAATTTAACCCCGATTTAAAACATGCTATAAGAAATCAAATACAGGTGGTGGTGTTGCCAGCATTTGTACTCATTCTGTTGTCAGAATTCCAACAGAATACAAAGGTGATTTCTATTCCTGGAGAGCTAGGAGGTTGATTTTTTTTTTTCTCCCCCCTGTTTTGGCAATGCCAATTATGCAAGTGAAAGCATTCTCATGCTTATATGTTCTAAAGAGTTGAAAAATTCAATATGAGGCTCAAACCGCCCCCCCCCCCCAAAATGGTTCTAAAGGGGCTTTTTGTTTGTTTTCTGGAAAAATCTCTATTTCAAGTTACTCTGAGGATTGCTTAATGTCTAGGATGGCCACCAGGGTGTTGTTTTCTGAAAGGCTGCAGGTGAGCTGCTTGCTGCTGAGAAATGGGATAGTGGGCTTCTCCTGATGGGGGCCAGGCAGGGTGGTGTGGACATGGAATTATCAGGACACTGGCAGGAGCAGGGAGCTGAAGCAGTATGTTGAAGTTAAGGCAGGATGTTATAAGAAATTTGGAAGTGCTGCTGGAGGGGAGGGATTCACCCAGGGTGGGTGAATTTAAGCTTTTCTAGGCAAGAACGGCTATAATCTTTACATTTTCATTCATGCCTTCTGGGATGCAGTGTCCTCCTTGTCTCACTATGGAACAGTGTGAGATGTGTCCCTCTCTGCAGAAGCAGGAGGTTACTGGGGACTTGTGCAAAGCCAGGCTGCACGTGGCACAAACAGCTTCAGAACAGGCCCTGCAGTGCTTTAGGCTCCACGAGAGAAGGGAGAGCCCTGACAACTTTCTCCAAGGCTAATTCAGCCTTTGGTTTTGTTCCAGACCATCAAGTCTGCACTTGTATCTCCACTTCCAAGGCTTCCAAGGGGATATTTCAGTTGTATGGCTGTATGTGATACCAGTTCTTTGGCATCAGTGGTTACTTGTGGCTAGTTTTGTCCTACCTTTCTCTCTTCTTTTGTCTTCAGTGTGCTCTGGTTGTCACTCAAGATCTGAGCCTTCAACTTTGCTAACGTAGCCTTTAACATGACCTGTGAAGGTTTTGATTTAGATTTGTCAGCGTATCTTTAACTAAATTGGGTGTACTAAAACTGTCCATCTTGCCACGTCATACTTCTCTGTCCTGCAGCGTCTTGGAAAAGGGTTGCCCACTTCCATACTGCTCTGGCGTGGCATCAGGGCAGAACAACTGAGACATTTGCCTCTTTTCCCCTTTCCACCACTCCTCAGTGCAAAGGAGCAACGAGAGCAGAAAGCAGTCGGAACTGCTATAGATGAAAAGGCAGGATCCCAGCCTTTTCCTAGCCTTTTTCCGTTTGCTTTGCACAAAGGAAACGTTATTTTTCCATTGCTACTTCACTCCTTCAGAAACAACAAGCAAACTGGAATAGGGGGCCACTGGATTTTATTGGCTGATGGTTTAGTGGGGGTTTTCTCTGGAACTTTTATCATTTCCCTATGTTTCAAAGCACCAGCTCTCCAGGATAGCATCTTTAGGAATCCTGTATTCAGAGCCCACCTCTGTAGTGCCACCTCTGCTTGCCTGTTAGTCAGGGTGCCAGAGGAATTCCTGCCTTGTGCTCAGTGTGACAGCGCTCAGCCACACAGCTGCCTGTCTGGCAAAGAATAGGATGTTTTGTTCTGAGTTTCCCTGGAAATGTCTACAGCTGAAGCTCTGCCTTACATTTGCAAAAACACTGAAAAAGTCATGTCTTGCTCTTATTTGCTTCCATCTGTTTATATTTCCTGTCAAGCACCTCATGGAGTAACTTAAAAAAAAAAAAATCCTTGAGCATTTGAGAGTACAAATGATAGGCATGAAACCCTGATCTTACTGGAATCAATGCAAAACCTTCTGCAGTCAGGCTCTTGCATCAAAAATGGGGTAACAATTAGGAACGACTGTGTCCTCTTTACCACCTTACAGCTCTTCTGAACATCACCTCTCAAACTGATGTCTAATGCAGTTGAGTCTGATGCTTCCTGGAATTAACTGTGTTACTGAATTGTATTGGATTTTACAAAGCCTTCAGGACCCAGTTTGTGTCTTGGATTTTGATACTAAAAGAACTATTTATATTTTTTTCCCTGTAGCTTGGAAAGAATAAAGCTTCCAATTATCTTGATAGGTTTGCATATTGAGTAACTCAGTTATTTACATGAAAAATTTGCTCCAAAAGGAAATTGTTTGAGCTCTGGAGCTACTTTTCCACCCCGTGTTTACAATAAATCTTCCAATTATTCAGTAACTTAGAAGGTGTCATTCCCATAGGCATATAAAGTGCATGTAGTCTAAGAAAGTGTAGCAAAGTAAATCTGAATAATCCAATGACAATGTGTCTCTTGAAATATTTTCCTTTTTGCTTTATAAGGCAAGATGAAAGAAATTTGTGCTGGTAGGTGCCCCATAAACAGAATTGCTCAAGAACGTAGTTTAAATGCCTCAAATCAACACACACATTCAACATATCAGTCAAGTGTCAAAACAGCTTAATTGCTTTTTTCACAGCTTTGATCATACTTGTGTTTTATCGACTGCTCACATTTTCTGTTATAATCACTTGTTATCTTTCCATGCAGTTCTAACAAGTACCGTCTTCATCAAGATTTTTGTCGTTCAACTTCCCTATTTCATTTTTAATCTGCTAAATGAGCATTTCCTTTCTTTAGAAAAACAAATAAATCAAAAGGGTCAATTTGCTTTTGTGTCCTGAAACAAAGCTCTCTTTGTTTTATTTCTGCCCCATCATTTATTATCCACAGCATGTTTGATATTTGTGATAACGAATTTTACACGGAATAAATTACATGCACATCCTGATGAATAAAGCCCCTGTTATTGTGCAGTTAATAATGCTAGTTGCAAACTTTGTTAATGTCTTACAAATATTTTCAGTAATAACACATCAGGCTTTATTTATATTTCCTAGGAGAAAGCTGTCTTAAGGACTCAGCCATTTATAAAGTGGCATAACTGGTGTCATCCAAAGAGATTTTTTTAAACTTAAATCCTCCTGCTATGAATTAAAAGGTATGACACAATTCTTTGTCCAGCTTGCCTCCTGTTTACAATATTTACATGAAACATGGCACATTGTTTAGAGCAAACACTGTAATTATGTATGCTTCATCAGGTCAGAGCACAATAATGCATGTGCGGTGATCAGGACTCAATTTGTTCTCTAGATGCATTACAACCTATTTGGCATGATTTTTTCCCAGTGTATATATTAATGGCCAATAATGGCCCCAATCCAGGAAAGCTTTTAAGCATGCACCTAACCTTAAGTAGGTGATGGGATCCCTGAAACTTGCTGCTCTTTGCTGGTTTGTGCTTTAAACAAACAAACACTTCACTGTTTGCTGCCCCAAACCTTCCCTTTCCTGACATGATCCTCCTCGTTTGTAAGGATGAGTTCCAGCAGTGCTGCTCTTGTGTCCTGCTGAGTTGCCTTTGAGCAGATCCAGGGGAGGTTTGAGCCTCTCACAAGGACCAGAGGATGTGCATGTGAGGCTCCTTCTCCCCACAGGCTGGAAATAGCTTTTCCTTGAGCAGGCAGACCCCAGCAAACACCCACCACCCCACCTCCCATGCTCATCTGCCCTCTAACCCTGACCCCGGAGCTCTCACTGGTCCTGTCTGTCCCCGGCACAGCTCCTCGAATTCCTGCTGCTCTCATGGACTGAGTAACTCCCCCTCCTTATCTGTCTAGCCTGTCCTTCCCACAGTGCCTGTACCCAGCTGTTGCCACACTCCTCTCTAAGCCATCCCTGCATCTGTGATCCCACTGAGACTGCAGCCCTGCAGTGCACTCAGACCTTCCATTCCTGTGCTTCATTCCCAATGCTGCAAGTGTCAGTGCACAGGCCAGAGATTACCAACACATACACAAATTCATGTTCGTACATATAAAAAGATCTATGGGCTGATTTATGAGGTGAAGTTGACTTCCTGCCATCTGAATATGGCACCTGATACAGTCTAGAGCCCAAACTAGAAATTTAAATCAGAGTAAACTAGATCCCTGAGTAAAACGAATCCAGGACGCAACCCCACAGTGAAGGCACTGCCACAATTGCTTAAGTTTGCACTGCTGCTTGTATTCTCTTTGGGCAAAATTGTCGGCCAAAGAGTCCCCTGCAAGTCTTGGTATCACGTTCTTTTCATAGGAATATTCTCTAATTTCTGTCTTATCTGTACCATATATTCAATTCTGTAACCCTTTTTCAAACCTGAGGTTATGTTCTCAGGATGCTGCACTTGATGATCCTTAGGGGTCTCCTCTAATCTGAGGTTCTAGTACATCCCTCTGTGTTTTGTGTGTACTGTACACTGTCTGTGTTCCTCTTCAGTGCTTTACAATTTTTAAAAAATTGTTGTGAGCCTGATAATTTTCACCTTGCTTATTTTTCTTCTTCTCACTGAGTGGAGAATGCAGGTGTGATACTAGTGAACCTCTCATCACAGCAGAGGCCATACTTGCACCCTCAGATGGTCAAGACCTGCTGCCTCCCCCTGCTATAGCTGACAAGGCTCAGCCATTAGGTGCTCACTTGACTCTTCCCACTCATTTTCTTAGTTTGTTCTCCATTTCCTCAAAGTTCAGAGGTCACAGCATTTTGGAGGGAAGCTTTTCTCTTATTTGTAACTGTGTTGGCCTGGTTCTGTGTGATTAAAATGCCTATTGGACAAAGGAGAGCATGAGCCCATTTTGTGCTGTGTTACTTGGCTCTGGAGTGAGCCAAATATGCTGATGGTGTGAGGGAAATCATGGAAGGAGAAGACAAAGGAGGACAACCCAAGCCAGAGAATTTCAGACACGAAGTGCTCTTCTCCTCAGTGCATCTCTCCATTGTCAGACAGTTTTACCCTGAAACTCCACTGCGCTGCTTGAGTGGTCAGTGCAGGACTGCAGCTGCTTAGATGCCAGGTCTGTGAGGGCAATGTGACCCCAGATTTGGTTCATCTGAGCTATAAAGTAAAGCCATCTTCCATGCTTTTACCCTGGGACCCACAGGAAGAACAGCTTTACAAATGGCACCTGAATATGATCAAATCCTACAGCTGGGTGTTTATAGTAGTGCTGGAGACAGTTCTTGGATTGTGGTGAAACTAAGTGCCCATTTCCACATCCAGATGCAGGACAGAAACATATATGTAAGGCCTCACCCTTAGAAGCCTTCCACATGACAAGTAAGAACAGCCCATTGTTCACTGTGGTATGGGGTCTTCTTTCTCTGAGGTCCCAGCAGAAAGAGAAGTTAACTTTATGGAATATTCTTCTATTACATTTCCTTGATTTCACATTGGCAGGATGCCTCAATCACTCTCCAAATATTATAAATGTAGAGCTTGGATTCCGTCCACTCCTGGGTCTACAGGAAATAGGAAGGGCATTCTCTCTAAGATCCTCTTGATCAGGATCTGAGAGAGATCTCTGGAAGCTGTGTACCAGCCTAAGGTATTTGAAGTCTAAAGTCTGAACTGCTGCAAATATAAATTCTGTGTTCCTTAGGGTAATGGTTGATTTTGTTGGGGTTTTTTATTATTTTTTTTTTAAATTCTCTCTGAAAACACCTACAGCACTATATAATCTGAAGAGTTATAGCAGTGGCAGAGGGAAGAACAGCTAGAGAGCATTTACTTGACAGTTGCATCAGGTATATGGCATTTCACAAACAGGACCTACACTTGACCTTTGGCTCCTTTGCTCGACTGTCCAAAATGAACAGTCCAGCTAAAACAAGCATGGGGGTTTGGTCTGCCTGATTTGGTTCTTTTAGGATTGAAGTGTATATGTGATATACTCAGCAGGATGATGTAAATGACATTATAAGAATGTGACTGAGGCAAGCTTTAGGAATTAAAATAATCTCTTTTGTTAAATCCCAATTAATATAATTGGAAAAAACCCAACCAGATACACTTTCAGACATATAGAGGTGCTTTTCCAGATCTGAGGGACCTGTAAGCCCATATACCTTAAGTACATGAAAGCATAGAATCTATTATGTCGGAAAAGATGGCTCACTGTCCACTGTAAGTCATCCTGCAAGGTTATACAACCTCTTTACATGTGCGGGCGTGCCCTGATTTTGGAAAAAATCCCTTTCTCTTCGGCTCAGGCAGCCACGTGGAGGCAGCAGTGGAAATTGCATCAGTCAGATGTAAACTCCAGGCTACAAAAGCAGGTGCCTCAGGCATGGAGCCTTTAGGTGCAGCCTTCTGGTGTTGGCAGCTCCTCGAAGGCAAAGGCAGTGCCAACAGAATCAGGCAGTGTACAAGACGATGATGTCAGTGGAACTAATCTATTTCAGCCTGTTTAATTATTGTGTTTAGCAGTTGTACAGCAAAGTATGAACAACACAGATAAAGGCAGACCAACCATTGATTAAACTTTACCTGCTTTGGAGTATTTTCTTTAAATAAGTACCACTTTATTTTTAGGTTCAGCAATTAAAGTTGATTCATAGACCATATAAAATATCAGTATGCAGATGCAATAAGTCAGAGCCCAGAGTAAATCTGGGTTCACAAAAGCCTTTGTTCCAAGTAATGAACAGAAAAGCTGTAAAAAGGAGGGGGGGGGCAAAAATAAACTATTTCTTGAGGACATCTACAATACCTAAGGGAAAGAGCTAAACACAGACTTGCAGCTTTAATTTTACTTTTCTTATCTCTTGGTTGTTGCAGCCCTATGATTTATATTAGTATATGATTGGACTTTTAAAAATTCAAACATAGTTAAAATGACTGGAAGTGATTTATAGTGTCAGTCCAGAAGATTGTTGGTTGTTTTTTGTTTATCCACCTGTTTTCTGACTCCTTGAATAATTTCTCTTTCTTTTATTAAAAAAAAAAAAAAAAAAAAAAAGCCACCCTGCTGTTACTGAAACAAATAGGTACTGTAGGGCACTTGAGTCGCAGGCTTTGTTTTGCTGCCTGCATTAGGTGGGTTTAGGGGCCAGATGCACTGAACTTTGCAACAGACAGTGCTGGGACCATCTGTGCAGAGTTGGGGGGTGTCAAAGAAAGGCTGTTTGTGTAAGTCGTGGGAAACGTAGTGGCCTGCCTGCCAGTGTGCTACATGAATTGAACTAATTGAAGATTATACTCTAGAGCTTGCCGTAGCTCAGTGAGAGGATAATCCTTCATCAGCTGCAGTCGCAGCCAGTAATTGGTGCTTATTACAGGGAGGAGTTCCCCCGCAGTGCTGCAGAAACTGAGAGGCTTTAGTGTTTAATTAGTGTCTTTCAATAGAGATGGGAGGAAGGGGGGAAAAAAAGGCCGGGGTAAGAAAGTCCGGGAATAAGGGGAGGGGCAGCAAGTGTAATGCAATTTCTGATAGTCTAGGCTAGACATTTAACAACTGAGAGCGCCTTTTGTGTGAGAACACAACATTCTGGCATGGATAATGGACCTCTGTTGTTTGTAATTAACCCCCGCGTCACCACAACGTCTTTGTCTGAGATATTGTCTTAAACGGATTGTTTTCCACACCTCCAGCGCTGCTGAAAAGACTTTAAAGGTCTGACTTGCCACATTCAAGACAACCTCACTTTTGAAGAGGTGTTTTTGTGTGGTGGGTTGGGTTTGGTTTGGTGGGGTTTATTTTTTTAGTTTATTGCAGCCCTGGCTGGAGGTGATGCTCCCACTTGTCTCTAGCTCCATATTCATATTGGAGACCGATGAAGAAGAACATAAGGCCAAACATATGCATCTACATAGAGGCTGTTGAATGATCCTGCACTTGTACAAGTGCAAATGTTGATTTAGCTAAAAAGAGTTACCTCTATGGCTTTGTAATTGGGTTTTGGACTTTCCTGATATAAAATTCTTGCTTGGGTTACAATTGATGTGATAGACTTGAAGTCCTCATAGGTGCAATTTCTTCCTTTCTGGACTCAGTTTTCCCTTACCCCAGCTTCTTCAATATTGGTGTTAAAGAAATGAGTCTTACTTGGGGAGCAAAGATGAGTCACCCTGTTCCATAATGAATTAGTGTCTCACTGCCTGTTGCTGTGCTTCTAGAAAGAAGTTTTGCTGTGTAATGTAAACAGAACTGACCAACATCAGTCCTGAAATGCTCTATGATTTTGCTGCTGTCTGAGTTTAGCAAGCAGAGCCTCTAAGCACTGTTCCATGAGTTGCCTTGCTTGTGCTCTCCACAGCACTGTGGAGCAGAGGGAACACAAAACATCACGGCCGTGTCCTGCCTGTCCTGCCTTGCCCCTCAGGAGCAAGGCAAGGTGGGACACCAGAGCAGCAGGCTGGGGCAGAGAAGTGGGTTAGAGCCCAGACAGCACTGCAAGTACACAAGCAAACACTGTTCCTCTTCAGCTTTTTCCCACCACACTTATCTTGTGTTGACCACACAAAGGCAGCTGCCTTAGCTGGTGGGGACAGAAAGCAAAGGGTCCCACCCCCTGGGCACCGTACTGTACTGCTCTGCACTGCTGTCAGATGTTTATGGCATCCTTGGAAGAGGGGCAATACTGCTCCTTTGGGTCAACACCAGCATAAGATTTTACAGTTAGCACCGTTTGCCTTTTGCCTGTGCAAACGGCACAAATGGAAGTCTGTTTCATTCACCAGAGTCTGCCAGGAAAAAATACAACAGCCTAGCATTGTTTGATGTTCCAAAAGACAAAAAACGTGCCTGCTGCTAGAAAAGTATCTCATTATTTATGTTTGTTTGTCCTCCTCCATACATATGTATAATGGGTTAGAGAAGAAGGCATTAGTCATTCTCAAATATGTCAAAAGTAGGTTAAGAATTAAATACAGCTATTAAGTAAAGACAATATCCTTGGTAAAATATATACATCTTTCCAGCGATGATTTCTGACAATATGTATTTAAATATATTTAAGTTTTCAACTTGGTTTTGTGGGTTTTTTTTGGTTTTTTTTGGTGTATTTCTGAACACACACAGTCAAGTAGTTGACTGTGGGTTAAGACCTGTGGACTTCATTACAATATAAGGGTGCATTCAAATTCATTAGATCTCTAGACTATTAATTAATTATTTTCCTTGTGGCATCAGATAACTAACAAATAGCTGAGAAGTCACTGTGTCACGAAAAAAGTCCCAAACTTTGTTATAAATAGCTGTCAGGAGGTTTGAAAGCTGTCAAAATAAGGAAATGGATCAAGACTTCACAGCACAGATTTCTGTATCAGAAGCAGAAATGTAACCAGTGACCTTTCTGTAAAGAAAAAAGCTCTTTATTTGTCTCTTGTTGCTGAACACAGGCAACAGTAATGACCTAAATGAGACCTGCTGAATGCAAACAGAAAATAAATGCATGGTGGGTTTCTAGCAAGGGCCACTCTCTGTTTAATTGGAAATTGTTAATTACAGAGAGTTACCAACTTATTTTAACAAAATAGCATTCACAGACTCTTATAATAAGTTTCAACCTTGGCACCTGTTGAGTAGCTCTTACCATCAGACAACTGATTTAGCATCAACACTGAGTGAATATCAGGCCACAACCCTTTTTTGTTAACTACAAATGTCCAAACCCATCTGTGTTTGGCACACAAAGATGGTATCAGACGTATCTGAGAGATGCTGTTCCTTCAGTACAGTGAAGTGGAAGGAAAGGATAAGATTCCAGTATAGCAGGATCTGTTCACGTCCCATCTTTCACAGAGATGTAGGACAAACACTGTAACAGCTGCAACTGCCAACTGTCCAGAAGGCTCTGCAGTGAAAATAATAATGTAGAGAGAAAGATCACCAGGAATGTGAGTTAAAACTGATGCTATGAGGAGCTGGAAAAATAAAAATTCCTGGAGCAACCAGAATCAGTTTATGCTGGAAAAGCAAGCATGCAACTAAACCATAACATGACAATATTGGCTAGAAAGGATTAGCTAACAGGGATCTGAGCCCTGCTCAAACCAAACAGGCTGAATGAGGCTGAGCAGGAACCTTCCCAGGTTTGCTGGAAGTCTGGTTGAGCAGCTGATGACTCAGGTCATCTCTCACTGGAGACAATCCTTTTGCCAGTCCACCTTCCATCTTTTTCCTCATGCTAGCCAAGAGAATCTGGAAATGCAGAGATACATGTCTGTGTGTATGTGACATTTATGTATATAATAGATATAGCTTCAATAACCTGAGGTTTGGAAACAATTTACTCTGATTACAGGAATAATAAAGGATGGAAAAATTAGTCTGTTCTCATACCTAAAAAGCATAAGTGGCCCTTTAGAAGCACCTTTACAAGTGTTAACCTTTGAGAAAATAACCTTTTTTCAAATATATTTATCCTGCTTAACAGAGATTTGCATTGTAATTTTTAAATACCTAAATGTTTTTGTTCAAAATACAAGGAAACTTGTAATGGGGTAAGTATTGTATACTTGCAATGCCTTCTATGGCTTCAAAGCCTTTAGGCATTATAAGTTGCAAGATGAAAAGAAGCAATATTTTAGTTATGAATTATAAGTATAATAAGGAGCAGTAATGATTCTTCCCTTGCCTCAGGTAGGCCTGAGATGGGTCTTGTTGGAGCAGTAGTGGTTCATTAGATATGTGCCAATTGCACTATTAAGCTGAGTTACACTCAGGCAACAACAAACATTAAATGAAGGGTATAATTATAGTTTGTTCCAGCAAAAACTGCCTGCAACAGGCTGGAGCTCGGCAGATTAGCTCACAGACATGGAAGCTGCATGTTTGTCCCAGCCCTCAAACTGAAGTGATGGAAGACAGAAATGTCACCTCTTTAAACAGTGTGGGTTTTTTTAGTTATGATTTCTAGTTTTCATGGTTGTAGAGGAAAAAAATCTGAACCAAACTTTTGACTTGCTTCTGAACACACAGATAGTAATCAAAAAAGCATATAACATTTTCTTTTTTATACAAACAATTATTTTTCAATCACCCTATTTTGAAGCCTGGCTGGCACTTTTGAGTACGTAGAGTTGGTAACACCAGAAAGCTCTGAGGCTGTGTGGAGCCAGTTCAGCAGGTCTGAAATGTGCACCCTACAATAATGTCTCATCCAGGACATTTAATATTTGGTGACTGGCCTCCTTGTTCTCCTCCCTCGTTAGGAACCCTCTGTGTGGCCCCAGGTTCCTCTCTCTGGACACTCTTTTGTTCCCTTGCCCACATACCTCACAACTCTCTAGCTGAGAATTTTGTTAAACAGGGCTGATGCTACACAGTTTGGGTTTGTTTTGTTTTGTTTTTTTCCTTTAAGGCTTTAAACTGTCTGTTCTGCCTTCTTTTAGTGCCATAGAAGCTGTGGTACCTACTGGTTGTTTATTTTTTTTAATTCCCTGATTACTCCCCTGCATTATATCACACCAAACACTGGAGCTGGGCTTTACCACTGCTTTACAAACTGCTGCTGCTTACAGGGATTCCACAGCAGGAAAAACCCCTCTGACCTGGTTTAGTGGTTCATAAGAGGCATAAATCCTCTTCAGTAGCACCCTCGGATTCACTCCAAAGCTGCAAAAATGCAGTTTAGCAGTTTACTGGCAGTAAAGTTCTTCTAAGAGCTTGTGCTACTGTAGGGTCTTGGTGTATAGAGAAGGAGCCCTTCTCTATATCAAGGGTTCCAACCCATGACTAGAGGCCAAAATTTACTACTTACTCATGAGGATCTCCTACTGGTCATAAACTAATTTTCTACAAGAAGTTAAACATATAAACATAGCACTGCTGTTAATGAAATACTGATCCACGTGAGGGTGGACTCTTTTGCTACCTGTAGGGCAGCAGTGTGTATGATCACTACGCCCATATTTATTAGATGGTTTCAAAAGCTTCTTTCCTCCTGAAATAATTATTAAAATTGCAAGTAATTTACTGCTTTCTAATGTGTATTTTCTCAACTATATGTATCTGTGTGTATTTACATCTCATTGTGATATAATATTTTAAATTAGTTTGGCTAATTTAATTCTATAAATTTTCCTGGAGCATTGCCTTAATCTTCACATTCCCTGTGGCTTACTGACCCCACAATCAGAGATTTCTGTTCAAAGTGACTGTCCTGTTCAACAGTGTTCATCTGAGTTTTTGGCCTCAGGAAGGGTCAGTAAATTACCTCTACTAGTATCAAATATCAGCAGGAAAAAAAAAAGTTTGGATAACACTTCAGGCAACCAGTGTTTAGAACTGAACTCTTAGTTCAAATTCATTCAAATGGCAGAGAGATATTAATTCCAAGCAGGCTGAGCTCCCTGACCATGAAGATTTGGTGCATGGACTATTCAGACTTTGGATGCAGACTTCAGCCCAGCAGTACAAAGGAAAACTAAACTGAACTTCAGAGGCTCAGAGTTTTGATCTCATTGTTTTGACTGGATAAAAGAATCAAGCATTTGGGATTATAGCACTTAACTCTTTTAAGATAGGTTAAGAATTTACGGCTTATTAACCAATTAAAATTTCTTTAAGTTTGGTGTCCTGGCATGGCTGGGCTACTCTAAATTCCTAAGGAGACTTAAGCATCTATGATGTCTTAGCATAGTTAAGATTTCTTCCCTCATTAAAAAGACTTAACCATGCTAAGGTTCCTTAAACACTTAACAAAGCCCATATGCACTGTAGTTGTTCCTGATTTCCTTTTTAATTTCTAAACAAGCAAAATAAATGCAAAGACTTGTGCAATATGAATGTGAGAGACCAAGCTCTTAACCTGAGAAACTGAAGAAGTGAAGTTTGCCTCAAGCTTAGCTCAGGCATGGTGCCTGGATGGTCAGGCAGCCTGGTCCTTAGGTCACCCTGACACTTGATTTAATGACTATGTTAGCAATTCCTTCCCAGCTCTTCCTCCAGCTCCTGCTGCTTTCTTCCTGCACCAAACCAGTGTGATGGGTTTACCTAATGCTTGGTGTTTTGGGTGTGCTGTGACAGTGTCTGGGGGCCAGGGGCTCGCAGGAGCACGTGCCAGGAGTGTCTGTGGAGCCCTTGGCCTGGCATGGACTGCATGGGGCTGAGGGCAGCCCAGCAGGCAGCTCTTTCCCATCCCATGCTGTAGTGAGTTCACCCAGGCCCCAGTTTCTGAAAGGCTCATAAGTAGCCCATACTGTGTTGATTTTCACGGGGGGAAGAAAAAAAAAAAAAGGTGTAATTTTAAACAAAATTATTCCTTCCTGCCAATTTCAGGGCAGTGCATCAGAGCAAGTGGGCTCTGCAGTGAAAACATCTCTAACTTCTGTCTTCCTACCCCCAAGTGAAACAGAATGTTTTTCCCCTACCCTCATTCTTGGAAACAGTTCTATTTTTTTTTAGCTGAAATTTTCCAACACATCTCAGCTTGAGACACAGACATTGTATGGAAAATTTCAGCCCAAGCATTTAATATTTGGTAAAGTTATAAGCAACTGGGAGTTAAAGTAGGAAGAGTCTGATCTAGGATGTGCTAACAGCTGTCCTTCTAATGAACGTTCTTGTACAGAGGCTATTAATAGACTTAAAAACTGGTCTGAAATTCAGAATAGACTAAAAACAATACTGGTGTCCTGTATGAACTTTCTAGACTTTATGGAAAAGTAGTCTGAAGAATCATCGGAAAGCAAAGTTGTGTGACTAAAGTGGATATAAATCTAACTATAATTTTCTGGTAGGCTTAAGAGTTGAAATATCATCTTCAGCTTCAGTGGAGATATTACCAAAATGCAGTGTAGCACTAGAAAAGCTGCAGAAAAGGAAATTGTCAATGATCTCCAGAGATAAAGGAATGGGCAAGATGAAGTAATTTGCATAGAAATTGTTAGACTGGTATTTAATTGAATTATATTGGATCTTATATTTTATAGATAATATCAGTCTGAGTTACTATTGTAGGTTATTATAGACTAGTGTATTATTAAAAACAAAGATATTATTGAAACAAGTTTCGATAGTGTGCTCACCTGGTAAAGTCACCTGTTTAAAGCACCTTGGCCTGTGAGAGCAGTGAAACACAATAGCACTAAAACCCCCTGTTAAACTGATGGGTTCCATCATTCTCATTACAGATCTCTCCCACAGTTGCCTAGAGTATGTCTGCAGCAAACTCAGCCTCGTGCAGCAGGCCAGGGCTGGTTCAATTTGGTGAATGTTGTTGATTGATGCTAATCATTATAGTGCAGTCAGTCCATTCCTTAC
This sequence comes from Tyrannus savana, assembly GCA_013399735.1. NCBI lineage: Eukaryota > Metazoa > Chordata > Aves > Passeriformes > Tyrannidae > Tyrannus > Tyrannus savana. The sequence goes on from VXAW01007136.1 coordinate 1,041,544, forward strand.
ACACACACCCCCCCTTGTTGTTCAACCACTAAAATAATACTGCCAGGTTCAAAGCACCATGTTTTTAAAGCTCGGTGCATGTGTGTAACACTGTGGCATGGTAAAGGGAAGAATGCTAAATTATCAAATACATAATAATCCAATATGTATCCCTGTGTTCAGGCCATTGCTGTTTGTGCAGCTGAGTAACTCAAAACCTGACAGTACGTTATTTGCTACAGCAGGACAGAGACATGCTCTAGCAAATAAAACATACTGCTGACATCTTCTCTTGTGATGACTGGCTTAAGCCATGGTGTAGGAGAAAAATTACTGCCATGTTAATACCTATAACTGTATGCTATTTGCTAAAAGTTAAGCCATGTTTAATTTTTTAATCTTAACTGCAATTTTTGCCATACAATTTTCTGAGTAGCAAATCTCTCATTTTCCCGTTCATCGGTCATACCCTCAGGAGCTGGAAGTTGTCCTTGAGTTGGACCCGTGCTAAATTAATACAGAAACTTCAATATTTGTGCTGTACCATTACCAACCAGTGATTCACTGTATTATTGTCTTCTTGCATTAAAATAAACCAACAGTTTCTGTGTATGATTTAAATTATACTCATGCTTGGTTTTAATCTTCTGGTTCCTCTTGATTCCTCATGAAGCATTGTTGAAAATCATACAGATACAGCAGTTAGAAAATCTGATGCTTTCGGCATCTCAGCACTCCCAGCACAGTAATGTGCCTGTGGACCCCATATTCTGGTCCTCTCCTGACACACAGCATTGAAGTGGATCCTGTTGTCCTCCGTGTACCTGACTGGTGAATCGAACCAAATGCATATTGTTACTCGGGATTCTGACTTCTGTGGAAATCTAGTCTATGGTAACTACTTTTTAACATTTCTATTTACTTGTTTGTAACTGCAGGTGGTTTTTAAAGACAAATTTGTCAGTTCTGATTTTGTCTCCGAGACTGTTGATAGAGTGTGGGTTCTGTTGGGGTATTTTGCTGTGTGAGTCATCCATGTTGCCAGTTCAGAGCAAGGACTCAGAAGACTGCACATGAGGTTAATGATAAACCTCTCAAGATCTCAGATGGAGATGTGGCTGTTAATTGCAGTAGTGGGTGTCAGAGTGATGCAACCTTTTGGGATTGAATGAAGGCAGCGCTGGAGAAGTCTAGATGGGCTGGAGCTGTGACCCTGACTCTGGGGGGGCCTACATAGCCTGCCTGAGCCCCTTGGGATCTCCGGGCTTTCTTCACAGGTGGAGGAATCCACCTGCTTGGCTCAGCTTGGCAATGGCCCTAAGAGAGGGGAGAAGTGTACATATAGCTTCAGAAACTCAGGAAATTTAGCAAATGGCATAAACAGTCTGCGTTCCGTTCTGCCTCATCATTGTGGGGAGAGGGAATTTTCCTTTCCAAAAACCTGCGGTGAGGATTCTCCTCCCAAAACAGACAGCAAGGCAGGAAAAGTGAGGCAGAAACCCAGAGTTTTCTGGGCCATTTTGCAGTGTCAAGTGACATCAGGTCAAGGTCAGAACAAAGGCAGAAGCTGCCCTGATTGCTTCAGAAATCAGCTGCATTCCGCTTGCTGGGTCTCCTTGGAAATGCTGGCAGGTACGTAGGGAATTATGGGCTCTCTGGACCAGAGATGGAAAACCTGAGACTGAGAATGACCTCACAACATGGTGTTTAAGGCACTGAGGGGGAGCTCTGTGTTCTAGTTTGTGGTCAGAGAGCAACTCTTTTTATTTTAAGTGAACATGTGATAAAATACTCTGCAGCTCTGGGTTAAAAGGGGAAAACCTCTTTTTCTTGTGCTTGATCCGCGACACTTTTTTTTTTCTTTTTTGAAAGAGAACGTTGCTGCTCATACTCAATAAATGGTTTGGGACTTTTCTATTGCCGATTGTAAGGTGTCTAAATGCTCAGTTACTAACTCCAGTTAGTATTTCTGGGATCATCTAGTTAAACAATTCCTGTTCCCCCTGAACTTCATTGCTGGTCCCATTTAAAGAAGGCCTGAATTGTGTATAATAATATATATATTATATATTAGTTGCTCACCTACAGTCATTCTTGTGTAGCCAGGTGTTAAAAAAAAAAACACCAATGAGCAGCAAATAGGCCAGGACTGCAATACATGATTCTGCTGTTGCCAGCTCCGAATTGCTTGAATCTGTCTGCTTTCACATATTTGCTCTTAATCAAAGAAAACTACACGTCTGTGAGAAGCTAATCCTGTATGACATGGGGTGTCAAATCTCACTGCCATTATCTATTCTAACTTTAGATCTGTTGTTGGGTTATGAAAGTTTTATTTTTAATTCAATGGAAAAAATTAATGAACAATTTTTATAAGCCACTACATTCACCTGTGTAGTTCTCTTCACCTAAACTACTGATTTTCAATAGCAAGTTTTCTTCAAGTATGGCAATGCAGTTTTGACGTGACACAACGCATAATTCTTATGTTTCTCCTTGTAAAATTCCATTATGTTCATCATTTCCAGCTGATCCTCCAAAAAAATTTTGCTGTTGGCTCTTATAAGTACAATGAAGATGGTGCCAATAGCTTGTGCTTATCTAGCTTGGTTACAACAGTTACAGTCTGGTTTTCTAGCCTTAGGAAACAACTGAAACAATACTGATTTGCTTCAAGGCTGCCGGTTTAACTGGCACCACAGTCAAGATTCCAGTAGCTTTATAAGTTTGGGGGTTTTTTTCTAGTTTATCTGCTCTTTATGTAACTTTATTAATAATAAGGGAAAAGACAATATGCTAGTTTAAGATTTTTTTTTTCTCATGTGATTCTAGAAAGGATGATTTGGTGCTGTCAGTGTAATGAACTTGTTCAAATAATTTTTTAAGCAATGCTGCCACATGAACTGTTAACACTCCAGCACTGTTTAGGAAGCTATGCTTGACTCAAAAAATTCCTTGCTACCTAGAGATGTTATTTTCTTTCTTACCAGAGGTTGAAAACATGTTCTGCATGAGATCTAACTTTGAGATATAAAAATGCAAACCACTAATGTTCATCTTTCAACTAAAACCATACCAAACCTATGCTTACACTTGAAAAAAATAATCATAAAGAAATCCTCTCTATGGGATATAAATATAAAAAAGGTCAGGCCTAAAGAAATTTTTTAAAGTAGTGAGGAAACCGTAACTAGAACTGAAATTTCATTTTACAATACAGCTTTCTATTTGCCATGATACATAGACAAACATCCAGATCAGGTGTCAAAAAAGTAGCAGGTATGTGTGCTCACAGCTTAATGTTTTACTATGAAATTCCAACTACACACTTTGTGTATAAATAAATAATGATTCAGTTAAACCAAGTTTGAAAGCTCAAAGCAATTCCTGCTAAAATAGATTGCACCTCACCATTGGAATGCTGTTAGCAGAATTTTGTTGTTTACCATATTAATTTCTTCAAACAAATTACTAATGCCCCATTTCTGCAGCCATGAAAAGCCTTCCAGAGGCTTTGTGTACATACTGTTTTCAACAGGCAAAAAAAGGTGGAGACAAACTTTGAATAAATGATGCTTTTAAAAATTATGATGAATGTGACTTGAAAATGTCAAGCCTTTCCCCATGACCTGGCAGAGCAAATGTTGGTATCTAAACCCCTTTACACAGAAAGGTTCAGTTTATTGATACTAATGCTTTCTAGTTTCTTGTTTGGCAAGATAAGAGTCCTAAAATATAACAATTGAGTATCTTAGGTTTTCAATTGATGTGCAAATGGTGACTAATTCTCATCTTTTATTTATGCACATAACACGTGTACAAGCATCTAATCAACTGAAAGTAAATATTAGCATCTTTAATACAAAACATTTCCAATTTATTGACGTCTATAAGATTTCAATTACACCCATGCTTTAAATTTTTTTTTTTCAGTATTTCCTGGTCAGGTGAATTTGCTTATACGGTTCTGCCCACATGTAGACACCTAAATCCACTTGAACAATTTTTCTTGTGAATTGGGAGTGAACTTTCCCCTTTACACAGAAAGGTTCAGTTTCTAGTATTTGGTCACTCCAAACTAGGTAGTTAATACGTTACACAGAAAATAACAATCTGACTGAGAACAGAGACAGAAGTTTGATTAGAGGAGACATGAGCTACATTTTGCCTCAGATCATCAGGGTTTGGAAGACTGCAGGGTGTTTTAAGGATTTCATACCAGCAAGCTGCAACTGAGCCCCCAGTTTATGAACCACAACATCCAGAGTCTTTCGAAGTTTGTTTTTCCTTCAATTTATGTTAACTAACTGGTTTCAGATAACTTCTCTTACAAGTTTAGCATATATATAAAATCACTAAAAATATATATATATTACTGTCTTAAATATTTTTCCTTTTAAATTCTAAAATGGATGTTTTGGAAAATAATTTTTGTTTGGAGGTGGTGGTGGTGTTGTTTTAAACAATTGCTATATGGGTTTCATTCTAAGTCCAAAGATCCTGACTGAAATTTTTTTGCATAGTGGGAAAGTATTGACAGATGTGTTGTATTGAAAATAAATGGCCAATGTCTTCACCTCTTTGGGTCTGGATGCAAAAGGTGACTGAAATGCAAAATACCATTGCTCAGCATCTTTGTGTAGCTGTGAGTAATTTGATTAATCCTTTAATGATTCATTCAGCACTGAACTATCAAACAGTTTCTTGTCTTTTCTGTCTAATTCTGTTTCAAAGCCAGACCAGGGCTCCCTGACCAAACCCCTGCGCTTCTGCACGCCAGGAGTGTGTCCCTTTTGGGATGCGTTCCTTATCCTGAAGCGGCTGTGCCTCGGAGGGGACATACTTAGGCACGTGTAAATCCAGATCCTGTAAATACCTGGAGGCTGGCAGGGAGTGGCACCGAAGTGCTCAGTGCCCAGAGTCAGGACCGTGGCTTGTAAACCCCTCCGGGAGCGAAGGTGCCGCATAAATACATTGTCTCTTAGATGAGCTTCACTTCTTCGGTAGGAAATGCATTAAAGAGACTTTCGTAGCCTCTTGAGCGTGCAGCGAAGCCAGAGAAGCCCCGAAGAGTCCCTCAAGCAGAGGACTAAGAGAGCCGAGCCCGGTGCTGTGCGGCGGTGCCGCCCGTCCCGCCGCGGGCCCGGGGCNGCTCCGGCCCCGCCGGGCTCAGCTCTGCCCGCGCTCGGCCCGGCCCGCCGGGCACAGGTGAGCGGGGCTCTCCTGCAGCTCCCGGCCGGGGGGACCCGGAGAAGGAAGCGCGGTGTTTGTCCCTGCGGGGCGACGGCGCAGGGGGAGAGAGCCCCGCTGCTGGAGCGGCGCTGGAAGGAGCCCCCAAACACACAAACAGCCACTAGAAAAGTAAGGGTCCCGCGGAGCGGCGGTGCCGGGCAGGGGGGCTGTGTCCTGGTGTGTCCGCGCTCCGGGAAGGGACAGGGTGCCGGGGAAGGGCTGTGCGGAAGGCTTGGGAAACGTGTGCCGTGCTGTGAGGGTGGGAAGGAGCTGTCTGTGATGGGCTGTGTGTGTAGGATGCAGGCTGACCGAGCCGGGGGATGGAGTAGGTGCTTGTAACATCCTCTACTAGGGAATTAGCGAGTGATAAGGTTGATCGGCAGCATCCGCTCTCCGCTTTGAGATGGGCTGGTTACCTGCTCTGAAGCTTGTCATATATTAGTTGGTCAGAAGTAGGACCTTCTTTCTGAGCTTTAACTTTGTGAGGGGGAGTGCAGACAGAACACAGAGAGGAATTAATTGTCAATGACATTTAACTTTCACGTTTTTCATAATCTCTCCCTCTTCAGGCAGCCCTTTGAATTAATAAGTCTGGACACATTTGTAACTCCCAAGTAGCTGCCAGCAATGTAGGAGTGATTCTTTTCAGTCATTCGTACTTCTGTGTTTCTCTTTTTTTTTTTTTTTTTTTTTTAGTGGGTTTTCACTTTGCATTTTGAAGGCTGATTTTGACCTGTGCTTTCTTGTCACAGAACAGGTTCAGTAATGCGAAATACTCCTTGGGTTCTGTGGGTTTCAGTAATGATGTCTCCCCCAAGCTCTTGCTGAACTGGCCTCTGTGGTTTTTATCTCTGTTTTAGCAGTCTTTATTTACCCGTGTGTAATGAAGAAAGGGATGTAAAGTAAGGACAGCTTGCTAGTTTGTACAACTTCTGGGTATTTGACCCCTTCCATGGTGCAGAATGCTGGTGGACCTCTGTTCATACAAGAGTAGTAGCGATGTATATGCCATGAATAACTTTAAAATGGTTCCTCTTGGTGCTAAATATTTAATGGCTTTAAATGTGACTCAGAAGGAAGCTCAGACTGATCTGCAGGTGTTGTCTGAATCCTGTGATGAAACACTCCTAGTTCACTTAGCTGGGATTTTCAGATGTGCCTTGTCTCTGACTTGCTCTCAGATGACCATACTGTCTATAGAGCCTCTAATTTGAGTCGAGCGGCCCCTGCTCCAGGTGCCTCAGCAAAGCCCTTGTCAGCTCTCCTTTCACAAAACACAGGGCACAGGACAGTCTGTCCCTCTGCCTGCTGGGAGGTACTTTAATGAAACCTTGCCTCCATGTAGGAATTCACGACAAAGTGCCTCCTAAAAAGTACAGCTGCCAGCCAGTGAAAGTAGGGTGCTTGGGGCTGAGACCTGCAGTGGTTCAGGGAGTGCAGACATACAGTGCCTCCCTCTCCCATGACAGCTTGAAGGAGAGGGCTGCCTGTTTGTAAATTTGTTTCAAAATATAATATTATTATAAATATTTACGAAAAGTAATAGGTCAGTTAAGAAAATTAAATTACCTGAAAATAACTGGTGGTTTTATGAAGCAAACCTGCTCTGCTTTCAGAGTTTTCATACTGAGACTGAACATGGGCTGATGTTTTCTTTTAAATGCTTTGATTTCCTGTTTGCAAATAATGTAAAATTCACAGAAGAACTGGAAATTGTCAGAATGATGCTGTGTTTCTCCATTCATAGAAAAAAACCCATGGTCCAAACCCATAATGCTATGTACCTTTTTCTACTACATGACTAAGAGATGCCCTGGAAAATGCCTTTTTTTTTTCAGTTAAGAGAATGCATGGGAAGGATGAAACCGAGAGAAAATTGCTTGTAGAACAGCTGGAGAGTAAAATGTAGACCAATCAGAGGGTATAGCTAACATATTCTGCATCAAAAACCTGAGTTTAATTTTTTTTTTAATGAATGTGAATCTTGAGGTAGATAACTTCATGCCAAGTGCTCTGGTGGGCAGAGAGGAAGAAGAATCTATGTTTGTATAGAGTGCCATCAATTCATAGCATGAAAATAGGACCTACAGCATTACTAGACAGTGAAACTGAAGTTTTCTGTAACTAGTGTTTGAAATTAGTGTTGGAATATCTGTGTGATTTCTGGGCCCCAATTCCTGTATGGATCTCTTATATTGAGATAGGAAAGCTTTCTATAAACCTGAAAAATAGTATGAGCCTGGTTTCAGACCTGTGTTGCCGAATCAACACAGGTCTCCTTTGCTGAGGAAGTTGTGGATAGGGTAGATGAGTGTTTCCCAAACTTTTTGTAAATGTGAGCATTGTTTAGAATTACCTTTTTGAGCAGTTCCCAAGGAAAAATTTACTGCTGTACTATTGTAATTGCTGGCAGTAGCTCAGTTGCTCGGGGTGTTGGGGGGAAGGCATGAAAGTCAGCTGTAATTATCAGCTGCGGGTGTAAATACTGTCTGTATTGCCCAGGAGGGGCTGAGCTGCTGCTAGCAGTTAAGGCAGTGGTAGTTCCCTCACTGGGGTAAATCCCTGCAGCAGGGAATTAGAGCTGCTTCTAACTCCCCTGGAGGAAATGAGCTGCTTCCAGCTGTAAATCAGGGTTATTTGGTTTTATTGTTTTTCTTGTTATTTTTTAATAGCTCAATATTTTAATTAAGTTTTCCCCTACTTGTTTATGACTCCCACCTTTGAATCTTTCTGTTAGTTCATTGAGAGGTGCAGTTCAGGTATGAGAAACACTGGTTGGTCTGTCTTTTTTTAAAAGTCATTTGTGGAAGCATTATCAGAACCTCCACTGTGGCTTGTTACTCTTATTCTACCAAATAATAGGTTGTCTTCCATAAAACAACTGATTCACAAACCTGTTATTTTGGCTTAATAGTGAACTTTGATGAAATGAATGACTACTGGCATTAAGTTATTTCTGTTGGGGTGAAGATCTGTACAGATGATCAAGATTGGAGGATATGGGACTGTTTTTGTAAACAATTTTTAAAGTCTGCTAGTACTTTCAGTAAAACAAACCTTAATTTTTATCCAAGATCCTTTAAAGTGATGAGGGAAGAGGGAATGCTAAAAGTTCTAACACTGAAATTTCAAAATGCAGACAGCTAAGTTTGCTCTCATAGTTGCTTCTCCTTTTATTCCTTCATATCCTTTGCTGATATTTTAACACAGTACACAGAAGCTTAGGAGGAAAAACTGTCAATACTGAGTGTTTGTTGGCTTGTAAATAAAAGGAGTTCACCTTGTGCTGTGTGCTGGTGAGCACAGGCTGCCGGCTGTCAGTGCCACCTGTACTTGCTGGCAACCTGGGACACATGGGCTCAGAAGAGGCTGGAATGTGCACTACAGATCCAGCTGCTGGTTTGCTGGCCTCTTTATTAGTCGTATCTCCCTTTGTTTAGTTCCTAAAGAGGGTGCCTGTGTCTACATTAAGAATGAAACCGAGCTTCTCCTGACAAATAAGGAAAAGTCAGGCAAGTGTTGATTTTTCTGCATAGATCTGTCTCTGCTTTGTTCAGAATGTGGCCAGATAGTAGTTTGTGTGTTGGGACAAATGTAAAGCCCTGCTTAAAATCTGAGGGGTTTCCACTGCACGGTTTCTGCAGTGGAGAGAAGGCAGGCTGTCCCAGTGGGGCTTCTCTCAGTGATGTAGGGTAAGCTCAGTCTGTCTCTTGGAGTTCCATGCTGGCCCACTTGGCTCACTGTCACATTTGTTCTGGGCTGGTTTGGGTTTTGCTTTGCTGAAGGCTCCCACACTGCTCTGCTAACATAACCTAGTGTGGCTGAATCAAAACTGTCTTGGCTGGCTGAAATGCTTTCCTAGACTTTTTAAAAAATCAGTTAGCTGAGGCTTATCACTGAAGACGCAGGGTCCTCCTTTTGCCATATTTGATGGTGAATGATATTTTAATGCATATTTAAGCCTGAATCCTGTCATGTGTTAATTTATCACTACTTTGCTTGTGTGACAACAAGATTATCCTCAAAGTCAAATTTCAACATGGATAGGAATGTATTCACACTTTGCAGGAGCTAGTTCAGCAAGCCTTGGCTGCACATGTTGGGAATCTGAAGCCTTTATGTGGAAGTGGTGCCACCTCATTGTTAGCTGTATGTGTAGAAACAAGCAGCTTCTTTGGCTTCCACACAGTACACTAGAAAAAACTGTTCCTACATTCCAGGATTAAGTTAAGAAAAATGATTTTAAACTTTTTGGAATTGTCACTGCAGTGAGTTTAAAGTAGTTGCTTTCATTGTATGTTGTGGTTCTACTAGTCATTGCCCCTTCCTTCTCAATGGAGGTCGGTGTTGATGATTTCAGTGTTTTGACTCCTCTCATTTGCTTTGTGTACCCTTAAAATAAACTAAAAAAGTCCTTTCAGTAGGGATGTCATGTCTGGTGATGAATGATTGCTTAACAATACATACTGACAAAATTCTGCTGCAACCCAGCTCTCAGTTGTCTTATTTATATAACGTTTTTCATGTTGGAGAAGCTAGACAGCCACATTGCAGTTGAATAATGTGCTGGGAGTGAAGGCTGCCCTCTGCTTGGATAGCTTGGACACAAGCCGAGTTATCTGTACCCTGCTAGTGATACTGTGGAGAAGCACACAGAGATAAAGTGGGTGCATCCACTCCATTCTCAGCAGCTTTTTTGTTTTGGAAAAACTGAAGTGTTGAAATGGATAGAGAAGCTGAGGGTGTGCTGGCTCCTTAGGAATACATGGTGAATACTGAAATGCAGCTCCTCTGGTTTTGCCCTCATTCTGTAACCTTTCAGAATTATTAAAACTACTTTGGGATGCTGAACTAGCAGATAACACAGTTATTTAATTTGCTGGCATGTAAGGAAAGTTAGAACTGTATTTCCTTTAACTGGTCTCTACCCACAAGTTGTTAGCATAATTAATGAAATGGATACGCAGAAATTCCTGGGGGTGGCAGAACCTCTTTCAGGACCGTGTCTGGAGCCCCAGATCTCGTACTGTAGCTGTACAGAATGGTGTCTGTGTGTAAAATGCTGTGTTCCCTACCCTGTCATAGTGAGCTGTGAAGGACAAAGGCAGGAAAGGAGACACTGAGTGGCCCCCAATAGACGTGGCACAGACTTGCATTACAGACTGCATAGGTTGCAATTCCAACACTGTCTCTAAATGTCTTCTATGGTATATTTTTTTTTCAATGTTTAGAAAAGCGAGGGAGAGTTTAAATTCTTTTTTCTCTTTAGTGAAAATCATGCTGAAATGCTATACCTTCTTTTAATTCCAGACACATGATTCTTTAAGCTGGATTTAATGGCTTTGCCTTCTGAGCTTTGTGTGTTGGTCATCCCCCTGCATCCAACTCTTTCCCTAGGAAATCTCTATATTAGTCCTAATTTTTTTGTTTCTTCAGAAGCTATGTTTGCAACGTATTGCACTTCTCTTAAAATAAATGTAGGGAAAATGTGGTTGTTTCTCTAATTGGAATGGCATCATCTGTTATAAAGCTGAATGCTTCCCTTTGTCATTTGACCTATGTATTGTTCAAATTTACAACTCCTTTGTTGTTGACCTAAGATCAGTGGTGTTCATAAAGTGTCAGAGGTGGAGAAGACAGAAAAAGGAATAATGTTTTACGCAGAGGAAGATAATAGCTCTTGGGAGGTTTTGCTAGAACATTTGATGCTTTTGTGAGATATGAAATATGATATGAAGATTTTTAGTTCTATTGCCCCCCAATCTTTTACCACTCTCTCTTTCTGCCCAGTTCTAGTTGTATGCATGTTGCCTGACCCAGAAGTGATGCCTTATGAAATTCTCCAGTGTGCAGGATGGCTTTCACTTAGTAGGAGTGGAGTAGGATGATGCTTTAAATCTTTTTCTTCCACTAGAAGGGAGTTACTTGTGCATCTCCCTTTGTACTTAACTGCAGGTGTGGAAATGTGCAGATGGGCTTTCTGGGGCAGAAAAGGCAGCTGGAAAAGCTTCATGGCTGTGGAGCAAGTATGGTTATCCATTTTTAGTGACACTTACTGCATGTTCCACTGAGTTTGTAATATCAGCACTCTGGGTGCTCGAGTCTGCAGCACAGCCAAGCAAACCTCGTGCAAACCAAAGTGTGAGCACTTCTTTTGAAATCCATCAGTGCTGTCTCACAGAACAAGGTTGCAGTCTCAAAAAAATCCAGTTGAGGCATTGTGACTGGATAAAATAGCATAAAACTACTGAGTAACTATGAAAAGCACCTTAAAAGTGCACGCTACAGCCCAAATGTCATAGGTCCTAGCAGGCATGTTTCACAGGTTCACTTGCTGTTTTGCAGTTGTTACTCTGGCCAGACTTGCTGATTTGAAGGTTTGGAGAAGGGAGAGAAAAAAAGAAAGAACTTTGCACTATATTTTTTATATAAAAAGAAATTACGTATAGCAGATAGAAAGTACTTATGATGAATGTAGTTCTTAACCTAATCTTAGGAATCTGTTGATCGGAGTGTCTTGAAAGTATTCTCCATGGGAGAGTATTAATCTAAATATCTCTGAAAGTAATTAAATCCAGACTCTCTAGCATATAAGGACTGCTTATTTCATTAGAAATGTAGAAAAATAGGAAGTCATTACTTTAAAAAGTCAGTTGTTAAATTTAACATGGCCTGCTTTGTATTTAGCATTGAATCTTGTTGTATTTATGTAAAGGGTTTAAAACAAAATGTATGTATTAGATGCAGATTTTCTAGGCAACGGTTTTTTCCCCTCAAGTCTAAAGTGATTTGCTTGGTTCTATTTTATTTTATTCATTTTGCTACAAAGGAGTTTGGAGCAGTACTTCAGTTACTGGACAACTTTTCTCATGGATTTATCGCTTTTTCCCATAAACATGTAGCTGTGGTTGTAGATGGGTACTGTGGTTTCTGTCTAGGAGCACTTTTTCCCTGCTGAAATATTGAAAAGTAGGTCTTTAAATTCACACAGAAAAGCTTTACAGGTTCAAAGGCCTTAAGATTCTCTTGACTTCAGAAGTGGAGAGATTAATCACTACTTATTATTCTTTATTTTAAATATAATCTATTTTTAATTGTCAAGGAGTTAAACTGGTGCACTTTGAAACATTAACATATGAAATCATTGTCCCATTGCCACTGCAGAAAGTTGTAGAATTATGGAAAGCACAGTTGAGGTATCACCTGAACTGTCATTAAGTGTCACCCAGAGCAGGATCTGTAGTTAAGTTTGTCACTGTTTGTCTTGAAACATCTGCTGGTAAACGGTCTGAGGCCTCCCAGCAGGAACTGGTGTTGCAGGTCCTAAGGATCCTTAGCTCTGAACAGGCTCAGAACACACTGATCTCATGGGATCAGTGCTTTCCTACCTAAAGGAAAAACTGGAAAAAAGGATGGTTTGCACCTGTAAAATCTAAAATGTATCTGTACCTTGGAATTCTGAAGGAATTCCCTGCATGGAAATGCCCAGGAAAAGAGGTCTCACTGGAAAAGTGTTCTCACCAAAGAGAAATCACATCTTTAAAACGAAAAATTGAAAACTTCAGGTTTTGATTATAACGAGAAGCTTGCTTGCTCTAGGGTCCTATTTTCCTAGCTGGATTACATCTCAGGAAGGCATCCAAAAGCAGATACATTTCACAAAAAAAAGGGGAGGGAAAAAAAAGCTTTACTGAAAATCTGGTTCATTGCTGAGGAACAGCTTCCATGGAAAAATTTTGACTAGGTCTATCTCAAAACTAGGGAAATATAAATTTATCCATAATTATTCCTGAGGCATCCAGAGTTAGGCATTTTGTTCTTTCTGCAATCACAACATACGTACCTTGAGAGCAGTCAGGGTAATAGATTTCTTGTACAGAGTCCAGTCGCTGTATGTTACTCTTGGATCTGCTGGATAACACAAAGTGTGCTTAATAATAAAGCTTGCCAGTTCTCTTCCCTCTGCTCTTCCCCTCTTGGCAGATTTCCACATTGATGTTTGATTTCTTGGGTCTTTGTTAACTACTTCTGCCAAAGAATGTGCTCTGACTGAACTAACTGGAAAGCAGAAAAAGCTGCAGAGAAGGAGTTTCTTGCTGCTCTTGGTCATGAGCAGTGCTGGTGTTCTCTGCTCAAGGCAGTGACTCTGCACTGCTGCTCCACCCGTGTGGGACACCGCTGGTTCCAGAGAGGGATGTGTGGTGGGTGGTTGTGGAGCCATGAGCTGCCAGGGGCCCGCAAGGATCATCCAGCCAACCCCTACCCCTGCCCAGGACAGCCCAACAATTTCACCCTGCCCCCAAGAGCGTTGTCCAAACCCTCCTGGAGCTCTGGCAGCCTTGGGGCCATGCCCATTGCCCTGGGAACCTGTTCAGTGCCAACCACCCTCTGGGGGAAAGAAGCTTTTCCCGATATCCGATCTAAACCTCCAGTGTGCCAGAGACCTGATACAGATGACAAGGAACATCAGGCTCCAACTGCAGCGCTGTCTCCTTTCTATTTGCTTTTCTTGGTTGAATCCAAGCCAGGTGTGGTGGGAACACATTCTCTTAGGACAAAACTGGGATATACCCTTCCAAGGGAAGGGTGAGGGATCTCAGGGAAAGGTGGTGCAGTTGTGTCAGAAGCGTGGGAGTCTAAGCTAACGGGGCACTTACCATGCAGTTTTGAAGCTTCTTCTGGACTTCCAAACATAAATCTTACACATAATGAAAAGAAATTGTTTAAAAAAAGTGTTTGAGGAGGAGTGATACCTTGCAGTATGCACAAGCTTCTCTGCAGGCGCCTGATAAACATTCCGTGTGCCTGAAATGCTGTTCCCCTTTCCCAGTTATTGCCTGTAATAGTTGTTCCTGATCTCTGGAGGTTTCTCTCCTGTGGTCACTGCTATGTTATTGCTGTGGGGTGTGTGGGGTACAGCTCCAGCCAGGCCACTGTCATGGTGCAGGAGGCTCGCTCACCCCCCGCTTGCCTCCTTGAATAGAAGCCTTTCCTTGTAAACTCGGCAACAACAGCAACAGCAGAGCCCAGACCGAGTTGCTGCTGGGCTCTGGCAGCCCTGGAGGACACTGCCAGCTGTGGTCACTCCTTTGTGCTGGCTCCAAAGGGGTCCAGGGCCTGCCTGGGGAGCCACAGGGGGATCTGTGTCCCTGCCCCAACCAGAGCTTGCCTGTCTGTTCTTCCTCTTATAAACATGAATTGCTGAACATGTTTTGTGTGATTTCAAATCCACTTAAAGTTCATGGGTTTGAAATTAAAACCAGAACTCAAATCTTACAAGGTTTGTGTTCTGTTAGGAGCTGGCCTTTTGCCAGGACACGTCTGTTCCTTTAACTTTTTATCCCTGGAATCAAATGCATGCCAGTTTGCTGTACCAGGTCACTTTACTGCTTTATATTCCCTTCCTTGCATTTTTTTACCTCTGTTCTATTGCACGCATTTCTGGGTGTTAGAAAGTTGTTGTCATAGGTGTTTGCTCTCGCATGAGCACAGGACTTTGTCTTGCTTCTGTCTTGTGTTTCCCTGTTTTCAGGGCTCAGTGTTTGCCTTCTGGCCTGTTCCTCTGTACATTTAAGGCAGTAGATAAAGGATGAAACCCATTCTGTGCAGGGCTTTATTTTAGGTTGTCTGTCTTTGAACATGGACTGAAATAAAGCCCTGACTCCTGTGCCCTGCAGAGGTTTGGTTTACGCACCCTGATATGCCCAGATTGAGGGGTGGCACAGTCTCAGCAGCTCTGCAGGACACTGAGGAACAGGATCTTTCCTGGTGCAAATATGTGATTTTGGGGCTTTTTCCTTTAAACCTGTTGCATCCAGCAGATATCTGTGCTAGTGTGTGCGATGAAGGTGCATGGACTGCCATGCAGGAGATAACAGAAAGCTTGCAAATTGACTGAAAATCATCTGCAGTGTTGTATTTGATAGTTTAACTCAGTAGTCCATTGATTCCATATTGACTTTTTCCTTTCAATAGTTACACCTATTAAAAAAAAAATTAAACTGTGTGGGCTTCAGTGTATCTATAAACAACAGATACATGTGTTATTATTTGTTGTTATTGGCACATCATAGTTCTGGGTTAGCAGGCGTTTTTAAGAGGTTTTAATACATTCATGGGTTTTTTTTGGTGAGCAGGAAAGTGTTTATTTTTCAGTATTTTATACTGTGGGGTGATTATGGGAACCTGCTGTGATCATAGCAGTTCATGTAAATATAATCTCTTTGATCACAATTATCTGTGAATCAGATGCAATTTTCTTGAGTTCATTTGGGTTTTTACAGACATCTGATCAAAAGCTTACAAATAACTTGGTCTGTCACTTGTGATACTGTCTGAAATAGAGATTATTTGAACTGCAGTGTGAATTTCATGGTGCATGTATGTTCTCTGAGTGCAGGAGGTAGGATTTGTGACATCAACGCTTGTGATTATGTACTTTGAATATGCTTGCTGTGTATGTTCTGTATTTTAGCTGTTGCTGTTTGAATAAGTAAGCTTGCTGTAACTCACTGGAATGTCTCAGGAAGCATGGCCCAGCACATCTGTGGGAGTATTCTTTTTAAACTAGCTTATTGATTATAAATATTAGTGATTTTGTTTTATATTAAAAGAACTGTAAAGATTTTAAGCTTTTATATCAAATCCTTGCATTGGATGTTCATTGTTGAGACCATTCCTTGTTTCTAAAAAGGGATCATAATACACTATTTTACCTCAACCTGAGAAAATAGTGAAAAGCAATTCCACTTTACTAAAAAAAAAAACAAACTCAAAACAAAGGGAGCTATTACTCTTACAAGACTGATGGTTACAGCGTTAAGTATTTAATTTGAATACTTTTAAAAATAGATTTAAGCAAAACTGTGCCAATTCTGTATACCATTTCTTAAGAGTTATTTTTACTGCCATAAGCAGCAGTGTCAAAGTACATGAAGAGCTGAAATTTTAAACAACAGAAAAGTGTAATATTCAGACATCCATTACAATTTCCACTGAGATCTTCAGTGGCTGTGTTACAGATGAAAAACAATTGGAGATGATCTCACCAACTCGTATTGGTTTTCTCAAATTTCAGTGATGACAATGAAATGGTGGTGTGAGGTGTAACTTAAAAAAATTACATTAACACCACTTTGAGGTTGATAGTTTTCTGCTTCAGCTGTTACCGATGTCCCTTTTTTCCTGCTTTTGTTTCCCCTGGTGATGTATTGCATGAGGTCTGTAATCGCAAATTCCACCTTAACTCTTAGGGAGGGGGGAAGTTGGGTGTTAGGACTTTCAGATATCTGTACCACCAAAGGCAGATCTCTCCCCATGCCTAGCCCCCCACCTACTCTAATGTTTTAGGGTTTTACCATATTTCCTCTGAGGGCTTTGGGTCAAAATTGGGCTGTAGTTGCTGGGTTTAAATGGCAGATCTCTGATAAGAACTGTTGTTCACTATCCTGCCAGCTGTTCCATACCACAGTCTGGGCCACGGATTGTAGTCAGTAGATGTTATAAATCATGTTATTTGTCCTTTGCCAGCTTTGCCCCTTTCTCAAGAAAGAAGGCGCCAGTCTAAATCTTAAGACCCTCTGTGAAGAGCAGAAAACTTATGGTGGCCTGGAAAAGGGCTAGTGGGGGGGATCAACAAAAGAACATATAAACTAGGGAGAGTGCACAGCCACTGCTGTTTATTGTGAAGATGGTTCTTGGTTTGATGTGCGTGCATAAGAGTGATGGATATGGACCTGGGATGAAGTTCATCTCTTTAAATTATGACTCAAGAAGCATTTTCAATCACAAATTATGTGTCACTCTGTCTATAATCTGCTCATTCACTTTAAAAAGTAAAGGAGGCAGCTGATTAAATTTAGCTGGCGTGGGTTTTTGCCTGCTGTCTAGACAATTGGCCTGGTTCCCATTCCTCTGGTCTCAGCTCTCTCTTGGTTGAAGGCCCACTAGGCCACTTAACCATTCCTGTCCTTTGGACAGTGTGTTCCCGAGGCTGACAGAGAGCATGTGGGGATGGGCTTTTCTTGCTCTTGGGTCATGAGCAGGGAACATGGTACCAGCAAATTTGCACACACAGAGGGTTCCTGCTGATGCTGAGGCAGTGCTGTTACAGTGCACACGGATCAGCCCTGGCGTCAGCTCCTCCTGCTTTGCTGCTCCTAGAGTTTAGATTCTGCCTTTCAGCTGATGTCACTGCAGGAGCAGCCTACAGATTCCACGTCATCTCTCCAGCTGGAGTCTGTACCTATGTTAGATGGCAGCGAGACAAAGGGAAAGGGCCAGAAAACAAACCCAGACCCTGCTCCCCACTCCTTGCCATCAACACCAAACCATTCTACAAGTGGTGCTCACCTTGAGCACCTGTCTCCAGGTTCTCTGGGTGTATTGCCCTTTGCAGGTACAGGTATTTCTTACTGGGGCCCATTGCAGCAATCTTCTTCCACTCCAAAACTGTGGTACTGCCCCAATGCGTCTGCTGTGCTGGTTTGTAGCATCCTGAGGATGCACCATTCCCATTGTGCTGATTGTTGTTACTCCAGGTTGGGACTGCAAAGGGATGGATTAGCTGTGGGGTAAAGTGGAGCTCAGTTTGGAGTGAGCTCCGGGTACGAGCTGATCATTTAACACAAAAAGCACTTGGAAATTTGAACTGCTCTTACGTGCAGGAAGTTGGAGACCAGTGGGTGCAAAGCAGTTGAGACTTGCCTCAGTCAGCAGGGGTTGGTCAGAGCAGTGCTGAGCCCCACAGTGTCCTGGCACCCTTCCTGCAGGTGGGAGTTCTGCTCCTGGCATTCCCCTAGTACCACCACAGCTCCCTTCATGAAGGGAAGTTGCAGTCCAGCCAGCAAGCAGGACTTGCTTTGTAGAATGGATACAGGAGGCACTGAAAATGGAATTTGTACAAGATACTATGAGGATTCAGATGAAACTGAGCTTTGTGTCCAGGCCATCCATAATCAAAGATGTAATTTTTTCCTCTGGAAACTTAGGCATCCTAGTGGATATATTTTTAGCTATATTGCTGGTTTCCATTGTGATTTTTTTTTTTCCTTTTAGAAGTCCCCAATAACCCAAAGTGCTGTGTGATCATTGCCCTAGTAACTTCATGTGGGTTTTGACATGACACCGAGTAAGATTCATCTCTCATGCGAACAGTTGCGTATTGAGCATCCACACAGTCAATCATTCGTCGTTTTAAAACTGCAGGAATTTAAGTAATCTGTAGCAGCCAATGGTTTCATCCTTTCTGGGTCTATTTTCCTGATTGTCTGCATGGGGTGTGAAGGTTTTCTGTGTTTTTGTTTTGGTTTGCCTTGTTTTATTCACAGGATCAGCAGAAGTGTGTGCAGATCCCAGCTGGTTTGTATTTAAACCTACTGTACCTGCTACACCTTCTTTCCTGAACACAGCAGTGTGAAATGTCACTCATGAAACTCAACTGAGAAGGATTTCCCCCCCCCATTGTTGATTCTGCTGTGCTCCTGCTAATGCTGCTGTAAGAGCTGTGTTTCTCCTGGCTCAGGCTGGTGTTCCGTTTTGCTCCACCTCACAGCAAGCTCATACCAGAGTTCCTATGAAAGCCATGTATTTAAATTCTTGGTGATTTGATGGCCTTTTCTGGCTCTTTCCTTACTGTCACCCACATTTCTGGAGTTTGGCCTCACAAATGCTTTGCAAAAATACTTTGCACGTCTCCAAAAGGTTTACGCTTTTGTCTTCGATTAAGGTTTTAATTGTTTTTAATTCAAGTGTTGTAGTTATCTTTTCTCTCCTCTCTTTAGAAAGGAAAAGTGAATATTTTCCAGGTGCACTTTGCACTTCTTACATGAAGGGATTAGCCTCTGCTTTGCCATTTTTTGGTTTCTGAGTTGGACACAAGCTTGTGCAGAGGTAGTTCTTTCACTCTTGTTAATAAATAGAAGACATTGTGTGGCTTCTGGATATTTTGTGTGAATTACGTAGGTTTAATTTCATACGATGGAAAGGAAACATTGGATAGTTAGCTTCTAATTCCAAACAAGGATTAATGCAGTAAGGAAGACAATATCCTCTTTAAAATCTATTTTTGTCCTTCCCTCCAGTTTTGCTATACAGCTTCCAGACCTTCCCCCAGACCCATCCTGCCTGGCTTCCTGTTGCAAATGTGAGGAAACATTTGCACATATCCTCACAAAGAAGCTTTACTTACTTTGTTGGCCATTACACTTCTTTTTCATAGCATTATTTGCAGATTAGACCCTCCTGGAGGAAAAAATAAAATCGGTTTTGCTACAGCAAAATGAGATTTTTAAATTAATTAGGACTTTTTTGGCTTAGAGGCTAACACAGGCATGTTTCCAGTGAGGATAATGTTTAAAACTGCGTATCATGAGCTAGGAGGAAAAAAAAAAGGAAGGCTACTTTTGAACCAAACTTCATATTGTGTTGTGTGAGAGATTCCACATGTTGTTACTTCATACAAATGTTTTCTCACAAGAAGGAGAACAAAGTATGATATTCAAAAGAACAAAACAATGAAACATATGGATTAAAAAAAAAAGATCTGTCAGTTTAAATGAGCAGTATCATTCTTTAGCTTGCCTCCAGTGGGTCTGAGATGTTTGTCGGCTGTTTTAAAATATGAGGAGTTCATTCTAGGACAAAGAACATTTTCTGGTTTTTTTTACGTCTTCCTCTGTAAATCACTGGGGAGGGGGGAAGAGAAAAAAGGGTGGAATTATGCTCTGGACGCCTATGCCTTTGCATTTTTGGCATTATGCCTTCTAACTGTTTTATTGTCTATTTTGGCTGAACTTGAAGTTCCAACCATGCTCCCTGCCAAAAAGAGGGGAAAAAAAAAAAAGTCAGGTCCTTTAAGGATACTGAAAAATGAAGCCAGTTTTTGAATCCGCCACGTCCTGTAAGCAAATAAAAATGAATCTCTATGGAGCTCAGACGTTACTTCCTGTTCTCCTTTGGATTCCAAGCAGGAATGGAGCAATTTTTCTCTGCATCCAAAGAAAAAAAAAAAAGGAGGGGGGAAGGGGGAGTAGAGGATTTAAAAGCAACACAGGAGAAATCTTCGAGAGGCTTCCATGTGGCTGACTTTTAGAATGTGTGTCAAACATTTTACAGCGTAAGGACTCGATGTCTGCTCGGAGCGCTGAGCAGCAGCCTCCGGCCCACCCCGGTGCTCCTGTGTTGAGACAATGATCCCATTAAAAATACACATCATTTGTTGTTGGGTTTCCTTTTCTGCTGGTTCTGGAGCCATTGCTTACTAAGCTTGCAAATGTTCGTCTTGATGGCATTTACTGATTTTTTTAAGGCATGTGACAGTGATCAAGATGATTCTGCTTGTGGCTTCCTGAGGAGACCAAAATGAGAGGAGAAACAGGAGGGGGGGAAAGGAGTGAGAGATATGCTCTTTCCAGATGAGCTAATTAGGATTTTGGTATGGTAATCTCTGTACTGTGATAACTGGTTCCATCAGTAGAGATCTCTATTTTTAGGTGCTGCAATTTCCCAACTTTTGAATGACTGAAGAAAATATCCCGACATAAAAGCTAAACTGCCAGCACAAAGTAGACTTCTGGATTTTTGCCACTGTGAAATTAGGAGTAACTGTAACCCAAGCAGACCAGCCAAGCTTGAAATTCACTGTGGACAAATGTTCTTTGTGCATAATTCTAGAGGAAACTATTTTTGGTAGTGAATGAATATATGTAATCATTAACACATGACGGGGCCGCTGTAAAGGCATCAGGCTGCAGCATGAATGCTTCCAGCACCCAAGAGGTGCTGTTGTATTTTACTTAATAAACTCTCTGAAATGTTGTACTACTTTTTTTTCTTGTTTCTTAAGTTTACATCAGTAAAGCAACTTTAAAATTAAAATTATTTTTAGGAGAAAAGACTTGATTTCTTCAAAAGAGGCAAAATGATATAGCTCAAAAAAAGTTAGGTATGCTGTTGCAAGGAACTCAAGAAAGAACGCAAAGAAGATTCTCCTGATGTCCCTGAACATCCTTTTGTAGGAGGTTTTTGATGTGTATATTTAGTTGTGCTTGTAAATTGTGCTGAAAGGTAAATTATCTGAGAGGCAGTGGATTCCTGGGTAATAGTAGAAGTTACTACTGGTTTTGTAGACAGCTAAGCCTTAGAGATACCATTATGCTTCTTGCCAGTGTTTGAAGGGCTCACTTGCTTTCTTACCTCTGCACAGAGTGGGACACAGGAGACCTGTCAGCATCGTGGACCTGATTACGGCAGTTTTCTGAAAGCAGCTTTTAGTGCTGCCATGTCGGCTTTCTGGCTGAGTTTGTGGCCTCAGTTTCAAGGATGATGTAGGAGGGATAGGACAAACCAGAAGTCCCCAGGTCTCTGCCCAAAAGGTGCCAGGGGCCACGGCCCGAGGTCTGTCCTGCCCTGTGCACAGCCCAAGGCTGCCCTGCTAGCACTGCCAGGGCCGCAGGTGCAGCATCCGTGTAGGAGCTGGATCGTGTCCCTTGGGAATGTCTCCAGGGGGCATGGCCTGAAGTCTGTCCTGCCCTGTTCCTGCCTGCTGGCACTGCCAGGGCTGCAGGTGCAGTGTCTGTGTGCTCTTCTCTCCTGCCTGGGCATTTGTGTAGGAGCTGGACTGTGTCCCTTGGGAAGGTCTCCAGCACTAGGGGCCACCCTGGGGAACCGAGCTGTCTCGTGCAGCAGAGGAGGTGCAGGAGGTTGTCCCCTCTGCCCTGTGCTCACCTTCCCAGTCAGTCCAGAGGCAGTGTCAGTAGCGTGGGGAGGTCCCATGTGCCATGGAAGTGCCATGGGAATTGTATCTTACTGAAATGGATGATCTGTGGGCCTTGATTGTTGGCCTAGGATTCTGTTCCTTTTTCTTTGACAGGGAATAAGGAAGTTGTTAACTTTCTAATGGATATGGACTTTTTTTTCCTTTTCCCTTATTTTTTTTTTTAAAGGCTGAACTCCAAAGGGTTATATAAACAGTAACTAGTGGGAATGAGATTTACTTCTAGGTGGAATATTAAATATGAGCCTTACATCTGGAAGCATTTACTGGATCAGACCCTATCTGGGATTGCGAGTCAACCAAGGAACACAACGGGAAACAAAGAAAATGGCACCAGTAAGTCAGAATACTTTTTTTACAAGATGAGTAATTCTAAATTTCGTTCATACAGGTTAGTATTTATGATTCACATAAAATGAATATTTTCCCACATTAGGGTTGGTATAACAATGTCTTCACCTGTAGTGTTGGTTTTAGCTGTTCTGTTGTCTAAAACTTGTCTTTAATATTTAGAACCATTTTAGCCAAGGATTGCTGACTGCTTTCATAAATGCATAAAACCAGAGTTTTAACATGTTCCATCTTCCATGCACCGCAGAAATTTTGTGGTAGTTCTCTCTTACTTTAAAGCTTAGACTTTCAGACTACAGATTGTAGTGCTGTTGTGTTAGATTTCAGACTTACTGTTAGCTTCAAAGTTTTTCTCTGCAATTACAAAAGTATCCCAAACTTTTGCTTCAGCTGGATTTGCTAAGGAGATGAGAATTACTTGGTGTGCCATGTCTGTCTTTTGTGACCCTGTTAGTAACCTCCGAAGTGACTGCCAATGACAGAGGTACCCATTTACACACTGCATTTTTAGCCAAGTGCTGCTCTAAAGCCTGTCCCAGGCTCTGTGCCCTGAGGCATCACTACTTCAGACAAAAGTAATGGGAGGGGGGGTGATAAGCATAGGGATTATTAGAAGGATTTGGGGAATATTGTATTCGGTGAGGAGAAGCGTGCTCTGTCACTGATAAATTGTTAGAGGACTGTCCACACACTTCAGCTTCTGAAAGAAATTGGGAAAAAGGAGATGTGTGAATAAAGGAGCAGACTTGCATTGTTATCTTCATCCTGGGAGAGCTCAGCCCTCTGCAGACAGCAGACAGATCTCGCTCACAGATGTGCTGTCTCCCCTGGAGATTCCCTGGTGTCCGTGAAGCGCTCTGGGCCACAGCTCACTGTGCTGTGATCAGAACAGTCCACCTCAACCCAGGCAGCAATGGAGTGTCTGCAGCTCAGGTGCCAGCAGAGCTTTGGTGTGCTTTTAAACATCTGGAGCCTACAGAGTGCTGAACTAAATTTCCATGTGTATCTTGCAAGGATAAATGCTCCTGGCCAGAACAGGATTGTGCCAAGTTCCCTTCCAGTTCACATGCTTACAGCTGGGTTCCATAAGCTGTGGTGTTCAGGGATGAGTTTTACTGCAATTTCTTAAGTTTGCATCCTCTCATAGTTACAGAGATTGTAAGAGTATTCTTGAGTGATATTAGGTGAAGTAAAAAAAAAAAAAAAAAGGCCAATTCTGCTTTCTTGAAGATATAGGATGCTCTTAACATTAATTGAAATTTGTTTTATATACTGCCACACATCATCTGTCTGATTTCATAATTATTAGAAATAACGTTAGAAAAACTAGGAATCAATAGCAACAATAAAAATTCTTTTCTAACCCTGCTGCTAATTTCTCTCATCTCTCTGTCAAATTCCTTGTTTTAACACAAAGACTGAAAATAATTTTAGGAATAGAGGTCATTGTAGCCTCCTCAGGGATGATGCAGTTGAGTTGGAATGAGCCTTCCTTTGGAGGACTGTGGACATTCCTTGAGGAACAAGGTATGCCTGGCACATCAGAAGGTGGTCTGATAAGGGCCCACTCATGTTCCTGGAGGCCATACAGTTTCTCCCAGAAGGGTTTGCACTGTCCTGCTTGTGGCCATGGAGGTGATTAAATTCTGTTTTGCAGAGGCGGTGTCACTGTAGTGCTGTTGTGGGATATTGAGTCTGGAGAGATTTAAAAAAAGGAGCAAATATCTGTATCAGCGAACAAAAGGGAAAGGAGAAAATGGTGCAGGATTCAGGGACAACTCAAAGTCACTGCAGCAGATCCTGTGGAAAGAGATCTTTAGGAAGTATCTTTGGGAAGAACTGTGTACTTTGGCGCTACTGAGAATGGCTGGTTGATGGCAAGCTGGGAGAAGGTAAAGCGGGCTTCACTGATGACTTATGGCTTCAGCCATGTCCTACACCTTTCAGTATAAAAATCCTCTTTCTTAGTGGTGTCACAAGCGCAAACTCCTGCTTTCAAGGAAAGAGGTGTGATCCTTAACCCCACCAGTGCAACCAAACTCTTTGCTCTTGTGTACTGCTGGCTTGGACTCAGATCTGGGAAGATTAATTCTGTACTTAAAATAATCTGACTCTTACATGAAGTGTGTGGTGCAACCCAAGAAATCTATAATCTGCAAGATCATAGGGCTTTGCTCATGCCTGACAGAGTGAGGGATTGCAGTTCTAGGCCTCACAGTTGCAGCCATCTCAATACTCAGCTTTCCCTGCTCTCATCCTGGTGTAGAGGGAAGGCAGCAGCAGTGAAGCTGTGCTGGGACATGGAGAACTTAGGCACTGAATTGAGTGTATTTTTTTCTGTTTCAGCTATGAGTAGAGAGATGGTATGTCATATTCTTTCTATGCTGGGTGCTTTGGCTGAACAAAGTGAAATGTTTAGTGGCTTGGTTTTTTTTCTATAATCCTTTCCATTTCAGTTCTTATTTAAAGGTTGACTGATACAGTTCTGCTGCTGTGTACCTGCTCGAAAGTAGTGCAGGGGTTCACTGGAATTCTACTGTGCTTAGACAGCATGCTTGCCGTGACAGCTGTTCTGTTGAGGCACAAAATGAGGGAAGGAAATTTTGTTTATTTACACAGAGGCTGCAGTCAATGGTAGAAGCTTCTGTGGAGGAATAGTTGAATGTACAGGATACAATGAACCGTGAATTGCAGGCAATTGCACCAATGGCTCTGAAGAAATTTCAGCTGAGGTTCCTACCCTGGCAGCAGTGTGTATGAGTTGGTTGCATTGGCACAATGAACGTTTGATTCCATTCTGCAGGCTCAAGTGCTCCTTGTTTTGTGCAATTATTAATATCATTAGTAAGGTAATTAATGCAATCTGTTAATAAGGGGTGATCTCCCTTGTATTCAGTTCTAATATCTCTTACTAGCTATGTGGGGACAGGGAGAAACAAGGAATGGTGGCGTTCAGGGGAGCTGCGCCTCCGCTGGTAGAGGCAATTTGTTGAAACAGTAAGCGGATACGTTCGTGTGTGAAGGTTTTTAATGACTGGGATTTTGTGTTATTATAGCTTAAAATCTCTAGTGAAATCCTGGATGGTGCCTTTGGGAAGGGTGTGAGCAGTGAGGTTCAGTGTTCTGTTTCTCTTGTACCCCGGTGGGAATGTGATACTCTTATAAATCAGGTTAACTATATCAAGAGGTTTGGAATTAACTATGATGTCATAGCGTTTCCAAAGTGCTAAACTAGAGCAAATCATGCACAAATCCGTATCACAAATCCTACTTAATCCTTTTTATATTGCTTGTTATAAACAGACACGTACCACCACATACACAGATTACACATGATGTAGTATTATGTGTATTCCCCTAGAGAGAAGGCTCAGTCAGCAGGGGATTCAGTGTGACCTTTGTCACAGGTACTTCCAGTTACAGCTTAGTGACTGTGACCTGAAGAACCAGCCAACATCTACCTAAATACAACCTGAGAATTTGCTTTGATGTTTGTGACCACTTACATTAGTTTTCTGAATATGTCTGTAAAATCACTGTTGTGATGATGACAACGCTGATGAACTGAAGCAGTAATTTCACTGGTATTTGGGTTGGCCTGCATTTTACGCAAAAGTTTTTGTCTGGAGAGTTCGAGATCACTAAGTTTAAAACCAGGTATAGTCTCCAAGATAAGATGCTGGGTTTATTTTACCTAGCAACAATGCTGAAAACTGCTGGAAATCATTGCCTATTTTGTAACTTTTTTTTCCATTTTAAAATCTTAAAATTGGCTAAAGTACTCAATAAGTCTTATGCTAATATTGGTCACGAATGTTTAATATTCTCAACACAAACATTCCTGTGTGTCGTACTCAAACTGAATGACTAATGTTGCCTCATTTATTGTCTATGCCTTGGTCCTGCCCTGTGCTTGGTAAGGTAATTGCTTGGGACTCGTCTCTTTTCAGCTGAGACATGAAGAGGGTGGATATTCACATGACCACTCAAAACTGCTGATACTGGCCCAGAGAAGCTGCACCACAGTTAGATTTTCTTTGCTCCATTTTATGCAGGGACGTGGCTCAGAAACATTAACATATGCTGCTAAGAACCAAGGAAACTGGTGATTTTTTTTTTTTCATTCTTTAGTTAAAAGCAGAGTTGTTCTCTGCAACCCTGCCAGTTTAAGATCAGAGAGCAGTATTTTGACAGATGCTCTTTTGTGTTTGGCTATTGCAGTAGCAGGTTTTCATGCCCCTCTTGTCCAAGAAAGCAGAAAATCAGCATGGAATTCCAGTGGCTAAATTGCTTTCTGTAGTTGCAGCCAAATGGTGTATTTGCTTCACATTTTGCTCAGTTGCAGTTGTCAATGTAAGTGCCTTCTTCCCCCATCCCCCATGTGTTATTTTAATGCTGTTGAAAAGCTGTCCTTTCCAAATGGATGTATTTCAGTCGTGTGGCATGTCATATGCTGAGAGAAGCAGGCAGTTGATCATTTAATATTACTCTGAAATAAAACAAATGCAGGTGAGAATTGTCTCAGTTTCCCTAAAAATAATCTTTAGAACTTGCACATGAGGCAGCAAGCAGCATCAAAGCCTATCTGTCATCCTGCATGAAAATCTGGCACAGGACCTCTGCTTACCTGGTGTAATTTCCCGAGTGCCTTTTCTACATCCTTTGCCATCTCTTTTCCTTGTGTGTGTGGTGAGATGCCTCTGTCTCTTCGCTTTCCAGGATTGGTCCCCAGATGCCTGTGTTTCCTTTTCTGCCTTTCTGTTTAACTGGTTGATCCTTGTGCTCTCTGACTGCTCCTCTGAAGACTCGCAGCAGCTGTATGAATGTATGTTGTTTTCTCTCAGCATCTGCTCTAATTACTTTCTGTACTTCTCAGTCTACTGCATAAACAAAGCTATTTTTTTCCTCACTGTAACAGTAAAGAATCACAGTACCTCTTTGCCAGGGATCTATTCAGTTTACCACCTTTTCCTTTGCACTTCTTGAAGGCAAATTTCTTTTTTTTTTTCTAGAAGTACAAAGATATTAATTTCTTTTAACAGAATCCTCATTTAAGAGACTTGTATATAAAGGCAGGCTCTGTGCTTGTAGGCAAAGGCAGATTTTGTTTGAAAATTGCAGAAATAGCAGGCCAAGTAAATGGATGTAATCACTTAGTGCTGCAGCAAAGAAGTTATTAAGGCAGTTACAAAGCACAGGGCTGTTGTGTCCATTTATGTCTGAATCTCTGTGGAACCCAAAGGACCTGATCCAAAATTTGCTCTTTCCCCCCCCACCACCTTTTTTTTTTTTTTTTCTAAGAAGTGGACTTGCTAAGAGTCATTGAAAGAGTTGGTAAATTTTGTATTACATCCTGAATTCACTGTGACTGAAGCAATAAGGGGAGTTAACAGAGGCAGATAGACAGGAAAATTAGAAATGCTCTAATGGCTTTCAGATCCTATGTAACTTCTGGCTCATTGAGAAAGTCGCTGGCCACAGGTTTTCTTTAACTGAACAACTTTGAGCTAATTGTCATCAAATTGTATGTGTACTAGTGATCATTGTCACTGCCATAAATGCATCTGAAAAATAAGATTCTTTGGGTTTATTATGTTGTTAAATGATGTGAAAATTGCTTTGGACTGTGCAGTATTCTCCCCTTTCAGTAACTGGTAACTGGCATTATGTATGTATAGGTGGATATGTACAGTGAATGTATTTTAATGATTTATAAGCCTCAATTAAAAAACATTGTGAGAAGCTATCCTAGTATTATTATCATAGCTAGTGATTCTTATTTCATCTTCAATGCATTCATTATTTTTAGTAAAGCTGTTTTCAAAGAACACATTTGTTATCTTCCAGTTTGGTGTTTTGGGTCAGGCTCAGGTCTAAAGTGGGCAGGTGCAGTGTCACTGAATTAGGGGCTGTACCTGCCCCCCCCCTTTAATTAGCTGTCACTCAATTGGGAATGGAGTCACTATTCCCCCTTTATGTGTATGGAAGAATGGCACTCAAACAGCACTTAATGAATCCTATCATATAAACAGTAATTGAAAAGCCTATCGATGGTATTTTACTATTGCATGGGAAAGCTGGGAATATTATTTTGATCCAGAGTGAATAATGTGTCCAAATGTGCTGCAGGGAGTTATCAGCTCTTCCTAACCAGACACAGACCAAGCAGAGCAAAAGCACATCTTTACAGCTGTGGGATAAGTTACTATTTTATGATGGAAGAAATATTTTTTTCTGTAGATACTGTGTTGATTAATTACATAATTCTAATTTGTTTAGATAAGATCATACAAACACTTGCCACAAAATTAGAGTAAAAAGACTTACAGCAAAGAATATTGAAGAAACTTTTATTTCCTTAACTTACATCATCAGAATGTTGGGATGTGAGGGAGGAAGGGGAAGAGATGGTTGGAACATCTCAAATACTTGTGAAAACAAAAAAAGATTAAAAATCACTTATTAGTTTGGTTCTCTTGATACTGAAAAACAATCCCATTCCATGTGCTGATTTTTGTAAAGCATATTTTCTTGTCACTTCCATACTAGGCCTGTTACATTTTTAGGGTCTCTGCTTCTGTCTACAGCAGGTCCTGGAGTTGACTACTTCCAGCTGTTACTTCTCCTTGAGGTATTTGCTGGCTTGTTGCAGCTGGTCACTGTGTGGGTTGGGTTTTTTGTTTTGGGTTGGGTTTGGTTTTTCCCCCCCACCCTTCCATATTTTTGTGCAGTTTTACAGCATGTCTGGCACCCAGATTTTGGATCCATACTTTTCTTTTGTCCTCAACAGACAGTATTTTTCCATGTGTGAAAGAACACTTCTGGTACTTCAGATGCATGAATATAATTTGCTGCAGCCTTCTTGCATACAGAACAAAGATTCCTGATTTCAAACTTTGTCCTTAATCAAAGTCTGGCACGGCAGAATTTCTTGTTTCTCAGAGGTTATATTGGGTGTGTTGTCCTTGCAGAGGCATTGTCAGAATCTCACCTGGCAGCAGCCCTGAGGGCATTTTCCAAGGTATCTTTTATATGATTCAATTTTTAGTCTTTAAATTACTCTGAATCTGTTTGTGGCCTTAATTCCACATTTGGGAAAATCCCTCTAGAATAGTCAAAAACCTCTCATGTGGAAGGCTGGTATTTCTTTTCATTGCTGTTAGAAGTAATTGGTATATTGGCTACCTTGGGGTTCATTTAAAATCAATATAAATTTTCCAGAGAAAAATGTTTCTCTGTCCTGTGTTTTAGGCTGGGATGATTTTTGATTTGTTTTATTTTTTAATAGATCTGTCAATGGAATTGCTCTTCTCTAAACTTTACACTGATCTTTTTATTCTTTTTTACTATATATCCTCGTATTGTCATGCAGTGCAATAGCAGCTCCTAACTTAATATAACTACATGTAGAGAAGTACCAGGAAAAAACCAGTGTTGTTCACGTGCAGTCTTTTATGGGGGAGAGTTGGGAAGCGGATTTGATGTAGAAATGCTTTGGGTTTGGTCAGTATGTTAAGATTCCTGTTATAGAGACGGATTTTCAGGTTGTGGCTGTGCCAGCACTCTGAGGGTCCTGGGTATGTTAGAGAAATGGGCAGAGAGGAACTTGGGCTCTCTGTGAGGGGAAATAAAAAATCCTGTGCCTGGGGAGGAGCGCTCGCATGGAGCAGTACATGCTGGAAAGCAGCTCTGCAGGGACGGGCTGGTGGTCACCAAGCTGAACATGAGCCAGGAACACAGAGTCACAGTAGAGAAGGCCAACAGCAACTTGGACTGCATTGGGATGAGCATGGACAGCAGGCTGAGGGAGGGATCTTTGCTCTCTCCTGAGCCCTGGTGGGAGCACATCTAAGGAGCTGAGCCCTGTCTGGGGGTTTCAAGTACAGGAGAGGCTTGGATCTGTTGGCATGAATCCAGTGAGGGGCTATGAAGGTCACTAAGGCACTGGAATAGCTTTCTTGTGGACAGAAGTTGAGAACTGGGGCTCTGCAACCTGAAGAAGGTTTGGAGGTCGGGGGCTCTGGCCTTGTCAAAGTGTCTGAATATCTGAGAGGAAATGGAAGTGAAAGCAGCCAGGCTCTTCTTGGTGGTGTCCAGTGACAGATAAAGCAACAGGCAAAAAATGAAATGCATGAAATTACATCTAAACACAAGAAAAGGGTTCTTGTGAGGGTGATCAAAAACCAAAACAGGCTGCCCAGAGAGGTTGTGGAGAGTCAAGACCTGAGATAGTCATGGGTAGCCTGCTCTAGGTGACCCTGCTTGAGCAGGGGATCTCAAGAGGTCCCTTCCAACTCCAAGGTCCTGTGACGTGCCCTTAACAAGGAGACAGTCTCTCTCGAGTTGGTCCTTGTTTTGCCCTTAGAGCACATGCAGATACCGAGTGTGGCGTGGCCCTGCTCCACAGCATTGCTCAGCACCTTAGGCTGCCTGTGCCTTCCTCTGCCACATCTGTTGGCAGTGCGGCACTCTTGGCCACCTTCTAATGCCCCTCGGTACTTGCACTGCTTTTCCAAGCATTTCTGTAGCAGTGACTGATTCCAAATGTTGAGTTTGGGAATTGCAGAAAAGCTGTATAAGATGTGATCTTACTAAAGACAATTCTGTGGTGTTTCAGTGACTCGGGAGGGGGGTCAGTGTAGTTCCTATCAGGTACATGAGTTGAAACAAATTTCTTTGTGAGTTTGACAAGGCCTCTTTTGCTGAGGAGGCTGCTGTCATCCTTGGTGTACAGAGAATGTGTTCTCTTGCTTAGGGCAAAACAGATACCCTCAGAATAATGGGCTGATTTTTTTCCCCTGTGTTGAAGCTGTGAGCTGTAAACCAGCCCACTGAGTTTCTTCCTGTGTCTTTCCCTGCATTTATGATAAGCTTAGCATAGTCCCACTGCTCTGTGCTTTCTTGCTAGAAGTGTGAAGGAAAAGAAAAAAAGGTGAATTTGGTCTCTTCTCATTTTTCCTATTATAAAGAATAGTGTTTTCTGGGTTGGTTAATGAACTATGCATTGCTTTTGCTGTGTTAGCATCACAGGTGCCTTTGATCTCACAACTGTGCCAAGTGGGTTTAAGGGGGTGTTAAATGGGAATGGTAAATAAAGCCTACATATGGGTCAAAATTCATCATCACATATACCTATCATTTCACTATCAATGCAACCTTGTTACTGGAATCCATTGAGAATGCATTCCTGGCTAACCTAAACAAATCTGCTTTATCTTAGCAGCATTTTGGTACCAGATGTAGCCCAGAAACTGAACTTTGCAGATTGTGTATTGGAATTGAGATGTTTCGGCTTAATTCAGTAAATGTTAACAACAACAGTTAACTAATTGCACAAAAAACATATCCCCAAATTGCGAGGAAATAGTTACTATTTATAGGTTTACTTTTTTGTCTTTTTCAGCCTGGAGCATCTTGGGATTTGTTGATGATTTGCAAGGAAAGGTGATGCCATTTAACTTGAAAAACTGAAGTTAAAGTCCAGTTCTCCTAAATCTTGCCATAAATGGTTGAAAAAAAGAGCAGTAGATGTATTTGAAGGCAGAAATTGTTGTCAAAGACTCAAGTGATAACTATTTTCTCACAACTGCAGCATTTGAATAAACATTAAACAAAGATGTTGAAAAGGTTGAAAATTCATGTTAGAGTTGCTCCAGGCTGATGTAAATTATATCCAGCACTTAAACATTTACCCTGTTCTCACTGACCTCCATAGCAATTACAGAGGTTGTATTTCTCTAGAGGGAACTGAAGTCTGAACAATTTATCCCCATTACTAGAAGCAAGGAGGCAAAGTTCCTACACACACACTACCATGAGTCCTCCTCTTTAGAGCAAAGCTTCCTGTGGGCCTTGCAAATGAACCCAGCTTTCATTTCTACAGAGCTCTTCCCAGTCTCTCAGAAGGAAATGCCACAGCCAGGGTGCACTTCTTTGGTTTGACTTTTCCTGCCATGGCTGAACATGAGGCACGTGGCTCCTGCTGCAGGCTCCCAGTTTGGCTCTGTAGAGATTGCAGAGAGGTTTGGGGTTGGTTGGTTTGTTTTTAAGTTGGAGTGTAGCACTGTGCTGTGTTGCGTGCACTGCTCTTCAGCGTGCTCTAGGTATCCACTTTGTGGTGTTGAATGTACTTTTTAATGTACAGATGATTTTAACATCAAGAACTGGCACCAGTGCTCAAACCCAGTAATTAAATAGGCCAGGTGAATTACCTTTTAAGCTAGATGCTATCTTGCAGTACTGTGATAATATTGACGCTTTCCTAGATTGCCCTTTCACTCTCCCCTATATCACATTTTAAGTAATTTATTATGTCTTTTTCACACTGAAAATACAGTGTGAGGAGATGGTGACGTGTTTTACCTGCAGTTCAGATAAAGAACAGTCTTAATACCTGCAAAAATTACATTATTTAATTAATTATTTAATTGAAATTTCTCTTCTTCCAGATGGTAACCTGTAGGAAATGAGGGACAGTAACAACTAATTCCCACACATAGGTAGTTCAGATCTTCTTCCTTTCCCAAGACTCTTCATTAAAAGCCAGTTATGGTGATTAGTTTTGCAGAGGTGTCTGATGGCTGCAAGGATTCATCTCCCTCAAAGACTTTCATTCAGATTTCTGCAGCTTGTGGAACAGTAGCAGCTCAGAGTGGAGTTCTGCTGATGCCCTGGATCCATGTGGATACTGGTTCCATTAGCCTTCCCATGGTTTGTTCATGACATGGAGACGTCTTAGTTTGTCAGGGAGTATCAAATGGATATCAGAAGGGTTTTTCTGGCACTACAGAGTGATTTTGCTTGGCGGGTTAAACTGTAATAGCTAAGAACTTTGAGGTCTTAATTTCTATCATGTTGACCTGCCTAGGAAATAACGTTTATTTTCTTTAATTAACAAGAGATGAAATGTAAGCTAGCACTTCCTAATTAACTGTGCTGGAGAATGACTGCAAGTGGCAATGAGAGATTCTTAGCGAGTTGAAGAAGGGTGAAAATGTATTCCACAACTCCTGTTCTGTATGGTATAACATCCAAAAGGGAGGAATTAATCTGCTGCATTTCAGTGGTTTGCACTGAAAAGAACTCATTATCCTGCAAATATTTCAGTAGTTTGTACAAAGTTAATACAGGGCATGTATTTTTCATGACTTATACTAATACTGATGTTTACCGAGGGTTTCATTCAGATGTATCATTTTAGTATAAACTGTTAAGCTCTTCTTGTGTAAGATCAATATTTAAAAATTGGATTTAGAGATTTAATTTTACAAGATACATAGCTTGTATGTATATACAGCTTTATATACCAAATATAAAATTCTTTTGGTATGTATTTTTCACCTCTAAATTGAGTACAAGTTCATTGTCCCTTGGAAGAAAAAGTGACATCTTTATTTGGAATCACAGTAGTTTTCATAGGTGAGATCTAAGTACTTACTGCCAACTGAGGTGTGTTCTTTGTAACCAGAATGTTTTGATTTAGAGCTTGAATTCAATAAAATATCACAGCTTTGAGCAAATGTAGAAATCCTAGGTATTGACTCCCCAACTTGTGTTTGAGTAGTCTGACAGGATTTGTCAGTACTGGTGGTGTATTGTTTGAATTTCAGCAGTCGAGGTCGAAGTTGAGAGCAACCAGTATGTTCAGCACAGGGCAGGGAAGGTGTGCACAGGGCTTGGTTCTCAGGCTGTTGTGAGCGGGTTGCCCAGGCCTTATGTGTTGCCTTTCACTCTACCCCAGTGACTAAAAACAACTTTGACTTTGTAGCTGAAGGCTTATCACCACAGATAAATTTCTCGGCAATAAGTTGTGATCTGCTAGATCAGGATTAAATTATAATACATACCAGGCTGCTTCAAGTTCTGAATTTTCAGTATTAGGGATGCTTTTCTTTTTGAATAACTGCTTTAAATATATCTTTATTTTAAAATACCTTAAACTTTGTATCATTTGCTCTGATGTTCAGGTAGACTTAAGACATGATTTTGTGCAACAAATGCTCATTAAATATTTAGTCTTACTTGATAATGCATAACAAGAAATTATTTTAAGGTTAAATGTTCATAAACCTTTAAATGTTCATAGTCCCAGAACCCTAAATGTGTTATGGCTTTGCAAGCATATTTTGCTTGTTTTATTTCTATGGGATTATTTTCCCTCCTGTGGCAGATGGGTGTGCTGGCTAGGAGTTCTTATCTGAGTTGTACACAAATACATGGCAGGGTGCAGTGCCAGGGTGCTGGCTGGCATTTGCCAAGCACTTGTCAGGATGTGTCACTGGTGTTCAGGTTCTGTCCTGTCCCCAGACTCTCTGCTGGCCTGGACAGGCCCGAGGAGGGGCATTATTTTCCTTTTTTTGCCATGAAATTCATGTTTGTGCCCTTTTCCCTGATAATGCATCAGCCTTTGATGGCATGGCAATGAAGTATTATCTCTTTTTTCTTTTTCTTAATGCCTCATTTAACAGAACTATTTCTCATGCAGTGTAATATAAAATTTAATGTAATATAAAAATTCCAGCCTCTGGAAGGGCTGGCTGCAGAAGGGTGGAATGACTTGCTTGGAATAGATGCCTAACTATAAAGGAGAGTTTATATGCCCAGCTTTTTGGCCGATCCAAAGAATGAGGTGAATCCTACTTTGATAATTTTTAGGTTCTGGCTCTCAGTTATACTTCCACTTGGATGCTTTAAGAAGATGTTACTCTCAATGAAATTGCTTTTACTTACGTTATATAATACAAACCCAATATTTTTCTCTTTTCCTCTGTATTCTCATATTTTTTGTGGTTTATACTTAGCCATTTTTCCCAGCTGAAAGAATAACAGCAATGCAAAATGCAGATTTTTCTTGTCCTTGAAATCTACATATGTGTGCTGATAAGATGAAGTGAAGGTGTGGATGTTTCACCCTCAGGAGTGCCTGTTTTCCATGGGGTTGGAATTGGCAGCGGTTGGAGAGCCAGCTCAGGGCTGTGTATTCAGCCTTGAAGCACAGACATCCCCGTTGTTCCAAACTGTCCTGCCAGCTGTGACTGAGTTTGGACTCACATCCCTCCTGTGGTGTGGATGGGGATTTGTACTGGCTGGGAGGGTTCCTGGCAGTGCTGAGGGGATTGTATTCTGACTCCATCAGCAAGGGTAGTGGTGGTGGTCTTATCCTGAGGGAACACCAAAAACAGCTCACAAAGGCAGGATGGGTGCTGTCTTGATGCATAAGGGATCCCATGGATAATGAAGCTGATAATATGTGGCTTTTTATTACTTGAGCTGAGTAAATCAGGGAGCGCTGTGCCCCCTCCCCCCTGCCTCCCCCAAGCTCAGGGAGTTTGGTCTATTTGGGATTCTAGCTCAGTAACCAGCGTATTGACAAAGGCTTAAAATACACCACACATCTGTTAGCAATTGCCTGATTTTGATGGTGTATTTCCTGAAGAGTTATAGTAATGGCAGGAATTGTGAGAAGGTTAAAAGATGGCTGAAATTTCCAGCTAGCCTTCTCTGACTGTGTTTTCTTTTGGACTCATGTAATTGCTTGCATTAAGGTCAGCTGTTTTAAAGTAGCTGCAGGAACAGAGTTTTTGAGTTACAAGAGTCTTTTGTGATGCCTCTAAATGTCAATAACTCACTTGCTTAGCATTAGGTGATCAACATGTACAACGATTCCCAGGCTAGCTAACTAGTGCACAGAAATGGATTACCTTTTGTGACTACAGAGCAAATAATGTAACACCAGCACACAATTAATTGCACATTTCAGCAAGGTAAATTTGAAGGGATGTAGCTAATAGATTGCAGGACTGGTCCTTGGCTTAATGAACATGTCAAGAGTGTTGACACCTGGAGACGAGTGAACTGGTAAATTGAAGATGATCTGCTTTTTCTCAGTTTCTGATCATTTACTCAGCCACATGCATGTTACTGGGCTGCTGCTGCTGTTTGTAGGTTCTGCCTTTCTAGGACAGGTACTGGTTTTCATTTGTTTGGCCTTTAACAAATCTGAAGAAAGACTTGGTAAATGCATCTGATGGAGTTTTTCAGGCTGTTGATAAGATCTGGTTGTAAGTTGCTACGATAGTAGCTGTGATGTTGATCCTGTTGCTTGTTGAGGGATTCTCTTGTGTCTGCTCTGTCATACTGGCAGCCTAAAAGAACTTGAAGGTTCATTTTTTTGCAGACAGTGAGAAAAGTTAATAGTAGAGGGAACAGAATGTTCATCTTAGGAAAGCTGTAAACTTACCCTATTTTTTCTTTTGTGTGCTTTTTCAGAAGTCTTTGCCAGTGTGTTCCCTTGCTTCCTCCCCCTCCCCCTTCACTCTTGTATAATCTTCCCCTTCCTGAGGAACTTTTTATTTTCTTTTTCAGCACATTCATAATTGTTTCCTTGTCTCATTCCTGTCTCTTTGCTTACATTCTTTCTCTGCTCCTGAAACCTTTAAACTCATTCTCTTATCAAACTTAAGCTCCCTATTTTTACTGCGTCTGGAGTGAACTCCAAGCCTTTTGTTCTGTTTGTCAGCTGAAACCCCCAGCCATGTGCTCGCCCATGGCCAGTGGTGGCGAGTCTTGGGCTAGTTGAGGGTATTAGCAAAGGGCAAAAGCTGCAGCTTTGCTGTTGGAGGAGAAGGAATGTGAGAGAGGCCTCCTTGATGTTCTTTGTTCAGTCTGGTGCTGTGAACTTCGTATTTTGACATCTTTCTGTCTCACCTGTGGAAAAGTTACCATGAGCTGTGTCTTGATGGGCCAGGGAACCACACAGAATCCAGCAATTACCAAAACCACTGTATCCTGATAGAGACCTAAGTGAATAGAATAAAAAGATTTTCCTAGATAAATGATAGTGATCTGTGACTGCTCTCTCAGAACATGTATTGTATAAACTCCTGTGATACTTAATCAGTAAAAAATGGCAACATCTGTGATAACATCTTCCCAACTGTGGTGCTGCAAAGCATACCAGACTAACTCCTAGAAAAGCAGGAGGTGATTTTAAAATAAAAATCAAAGGAACTATATTGTGTAATGACAGAAGACCTATTAAAATTTGCTGTGGCATAAATTTATAGGTTTAATGTGAATGAAATTGTAGACTCAAATTGAAGTCGTGTATAGTAGGATGCATATTGTAGTCACAAAAACTGTGCCTACCTTAAAATAACATGTCAAAACCAAAGGTTATGTTCATGATTACAGCAAGTGCATTACCTGCCTTGCCTTACAGTTGTTAAAACTTCTGAAAGGGCCTTCCTCAACACAAGCACAAAGGAGCTATCTGATCTCTCTTGAGAAAGAGCACTAAGAAACACCAGTTCCTTTACCCTTCCATACAGTCTTTTGGATTCTCAGAATTTTTAACCAAGGATTTTTATTTATTCTTGCATGCTATTTGGAAAACATCCCTGGTGCTTAGGAAGTTCCAGCTAGCTACATTTTTTCCACTCATACTTGGCTGTAACCTTTGATAAAGCTGTGTGTGATGACCACCAAATATGGTGCACCTTCGTTACAATGGTTCCCATTACTGCGAAGGTTTCATGGTAGCCTGTTAACAATAGTTTATGTCCATTTGTGCCTTCTTATTAACATTTTTCTGCACTGAGTGACTTCCATCAGCATCTCCCAGAGTCTGGTTAAAAGTCTTTGTTCAGTGTGTTAAGTCCAGCATGTCTTATGGCCTTGTGTATGTGAGACACCTGCAGAGGGTTGGCGGATAGGAACAGACTGACAGGAGCTCTAGCAGGGCTTATTGCTATTTGAATGGCGTAGACACCCATGTGGTGCTCCTCTCGTCGCTTGGTCAGGCTCACGTGCTGCTTTCTGATGCTTTCCAGGGATAACCCGGGAACCTTTGGAGGTGTTGTGGCCCTTCCAGCCCCTGCAGTGCCTCAGCCCCCTGGACGTGGGTGCTGCCAGAGCGGCCCCCGGGCCTCCACCTTGTCTTGAGGGGGGCGTCGAGGAGAACTCGGGCCAGCCCAAGCTGCACCTTCCTTCTAAAGTGTGCTCACAGACAAGGCAGGACAGCTTGCAAACTGCATCCCAGATTCAGTATTATTTGGAGACGACATAAAACCGTGAGGGTTTTTTTTCCATACAAACACACAAAACTGTAGGGGTCTCCTGATGGAAACTGGATAAAAATAAACAGTTTGAAACCAAATTTCTACTTTGTTTGAAGTGTCAGTGAAGGACAAGTCTCCAACCTCAGACTTGTTATTCATTCAGGAACTTGCCCTGGCTTTCTGGATGGTTATGATTTTGCTGTGGCCGTGCGGGGTGCTTGGGGGAAAGCCTTTCTTTTGGTGCTGTGGGCTGGCTGCGTGCTGGCCTGCCCGCCTGCCTCCTGCGCCCTGCAGCCTTCCATCCCTGTCAGTCTCTGCAACTCAGAGAGAAGCACCTTCTACCTTCTCCCAGAGGTGTCCATCTGACCCAAATTGCAGTCCTTGGTCAAAGCAAACAGGCACTTTTGTCTCTGCCAGCTGCAGCCCTCCAGCAAAATGCAATATTCAGCAATGAGCAATGTCTTGTGAACAAATGAAACAGGTATGTCTACCATCAGCTGGTTTTAGGAGCTGAGGTACTTTATATAGTTTATAGTAAGTAGGTAGCTCTTGTGATCAAATGCAGTGCATTTTAATTCCTATCAAAAGTTAAAAGGTTACCAAATATAAGATGTCTTTGCTATCCTCAAAAAATACACAATCAAAAGATTTTCCTCCCTGTACTGCTCCTAAAAAACAACGTTACAAGGTGTTTGTGGTCATTCATTCACATGCCCAAGACTGTGAAAGAAGGCACTGCCTTGGCCCCAGTTTAGGTGGCTGCATGCAAAAACTTAATGTCGAAAAAGCAAATACAGGAGGAAGTTCTCCAAATCCAAAAGTTCCCATCCCTTGCTCTGCACTGTGGAGGCTGTAGCAGGACTGTTTCACTGGAGAATTGTTAAAGGAGCTGGGCACTGTTGGCCTGCACGCTGTTCTCCCACTTCAGCAGGTATGTTCAGGCTGGATTCTGGAGATTCTGGGGGAGGGAAAAGTGCTGCATGATAGGCAGACATGGCCTTTTCAGTACTAGGGGAGATAAGAGGAGTCAGAAAAATCATTCAACATCAAACTCTGCTGTTACCATGTCTGCTGCACAGTTTGTGATGTTGTAAATCATGAAGCAGAAAGAAAAAATCTGACAGGTCTACGGGAGATTGCACAGACTTAGGCTGGCCTGTGCTTCACTTTTTAGAGGTGATTCTCTGCCACATTCTGGTTGCTCCTGTTAAAGATGATTTTTAATTTCTTTGGCTGTGTCAGCACTGTTGGTTCACAAACTAATCTAACAGTAAATCAGGATACTCTGTATTTGAGTGTTCTGCTGTCTCAGAGCCAGGAAGACTTCTCTCTGTATGTCACTTCACTTGATCCTACAAAGAATATCCCTGCTCTTATTGGAGTGACTCCAGTCAAAAAGAGTAGCGCTGGCCTTTGTACAGACTGACTTTGATCAGGACTGTGGCCTGTTCAGAAAATAGAGGTTAGAGCCAACTCAGCTGAGCTCTGCTGATTTGCAGGTGATGGGAGAAGGGTTGTGCCAAGCAGGTAACTAGCACAGCTGGATTTTGTATCTGTTGGGAACAAAATATTGTCAGCTAAATGCACGTGGAAGTGACTCAGAGCACAGGGAGCTGGTTATTTCTTATTCTGAGCTCAGATGCAGGTGGTGTGCAGGCAGATTTGTGTCTCATGGCAATGCTGGATGCAGCCAGCAGGTCTGAGGCCGGAGGCTGTGGTAGTTGTTTCCACAGGACAAAGGAGAGTGTGTGTCTGTGTGTACATGTATCCACGAGCCAGAGTGCACGTGGGTCACGGAACGGGTTTGAAAAGCTAAACATCCATAAGGCTTAAAAGGTGAAGAAAGAAAAAAACCGAGTCTCAGTATCTCTCACTGACCTCGTGTTTGCTTATCTAAAGGTGCACAATAAATAAAAGAAGGATCAGAGTTTGCAGCACAGAGACCTGTGCTGTGAGCTTGTCCTGCAGAAGGGAGATGGGGACAGCTCTGTGAGCATATGGCACCAAGAGAGCTGCACACTGAGGCCAGTTCACTTCTGCCACGTCAGCTGGGAGAGCAGAGTTAGAGTTGATCCCTCTGCCACAGAATAGGCACAGCTGGCATTTAGTCCCAGTGATCCTACCTTGGATACCCTGGACAATTAAATTCTATAGAAGATGTGAAGAAAACCAAGGTGGGAAACGCTATCAATTTATTATTTCTGAAGTGACATACATATATATCTGATACAATTTGTGAATGCACAGCCCTGTAAAAATAGAAGGATAAATGTTGACTTTCTAATACTTCATATTGATTTGGGAATTTTGAAATTTTAATGTTTCTAAGTTTATTTAAGGTTACATACTTGAGAGTTCCTAGCCATGTTGACAGCCTCTCCGTGCAGAAGTGGTGCTGGGAGCTGTTTTGCAAATGTTTCTAATCCATTTAATGCTAAATAGCGCCCAGTTTGTTAACAGAATTTTGTAGCTGTATAAATATACTTTATGTGCAACCTGATGCAATTAATAAAATATTTTTAACTCCAGATAAAGACACAATATACAAAGATGAAATAACAAATGTTAAAGCTGAGAATGATATAAATGTAGATCTTTGCTTATCCAAGGTTGGAGCATTCTGAACTAGAAGTTCAAAATGAAAGGAGAAACTATAATGTTGCAGAAGTAGAATGTGTTTAATATATCTTAAGGACAGGCAACTAAACTAAATTAGGGTATTTAATATCCTGTCTTGGCATAATTCCAATTGTGTTATGTATTTTGGTGCAGGTTGTTCATACATATTCACTCTAAGCATATTCCCTGCTGTTTTGG
Source organism: Tyrannus savana (assembly GCA_013399735.1). Taxonomy (NCBI): domain Eukaryota; kingdom Metazoa; phylum Chordata; class Aves; order Passeriformes; family Tyrannidae; genus Tyrannus; species Tyrannus savana. The sequence goes on from VXAW01007136.1 coordinate 1,082,755, forward strand.
AATATTGTCCTTCTCCTCTCCTATTGAACTGAGGTTCTGAGTTCTGTGTGAGCACAAAAGCTCAGAGGGACAGCTGTAATGATATTGCTGTGATTTCATTGACAGCACAGCTATCAAACGCTGCTGCCCAAGGCTGGAATTTGCAACTAAATCTGCTAATTAGGTGAAGAGCTAAAATAGCAGTAGGGGCCTGTCTGCATCCTTAGGCACCTAAATACCTTTAAAACACAGCCTCATAGCCACTCTTTTTTGTAGAACAGCATTTGATAATCATTCCTCACTTGGCAGCTATCCTGGGAATACAGAGACACTGAGGTGTCTCAATTCCACTATAAAAGGGGCAGCAAAGGAGAGGATCCTTCCTGTCCCAGTCTCTTTTAGACCCGGTTAAGGTAGCCTGTTGTGGTGACTTTGCCAGTCTGCCACTGGCAAAGCACCACTTCAGCTTGTTCAGAGCATAACCCACGGAGCAAGCTGTGGTGCCAGGATTCAGGGAAGGCTGTGGAAGGAGCACGCTGTATTTTGCATTGCATGTTTTGAATGGTCACTCTGTCTCACTGTCTTATAAGCCCCCATTTCTACCCAAGCTGAGGTGGGAAACTTGAAAATGCAATGATTGCCCTCTAAAGCAGCTGTGGATAGGAGCAGGTTTGTCTTGTGTGGACAGTCAGCGGGGTTTCCTGGTGCTCTGGCTGATTCCATGACACTGACCTGTGCCAGCATCGTGGTTCCCCTTCTGTCCCATCCCTGCCTCCCTGTGCAGAGGCAGATTCTGTGTGTTTAGAACTGTTTGCAGGGGGGCAGCTGGGAGGAATAACTGCTTTTCAGTTGACTCTGCTTCTGGGATGGATCTTTTCTCCAGCAACTCCTGAGCCTCTATGAATGAAATATGGCTTAAAGCAAAACTAAATGCATAACCCAAGTGTAGTAATGAACAAAAAGTGAGAGTGTTGTAAAATGATGTCCTGAAGGATTTATAAATGTTTCCTGTCTGTGGCTCATGTGGGAACATTGACTACATAAAGCAAAATCGCTTAGACTGTAGATTTTTATACTGGCTGTATGAAGTTAATGGTTTAAGGAGCAATTAAACCAAATTCTCCATGTTAGTGTTATAGTAGCTCTACAAGTACTATTTTGAAGAAAGTATTTGCCTCATATTAATTCTAAGATAATTAATCTGTGTCTGGGAACAGAATATTTTTAATAGCACAGCTGAAAATCAGTTTTTATAACTATAGGAAACTTTTTTCCCTCCCTGGTCACAGGGTCTTTTCTCAAAGAAGTTATTTTGGTGACGCTACCTTAAGTTTTCTCCATTTAATCAAACTGTTTGAAGGTGGTCATTAGGTCACTGTCTATTTTTTATATTCAGAAGGAATCAGTACAGATTCAAATAACTTTATGGAAGAACTGGTAATTATTTTAATTACAGCAGCTGTGTTGTAAGTTGCAATAAAGAGGTAGTGCACATTCCCTTGCAGATTTACATGCCCACATCTGCATTGTAGGACATACTTCTGCATGAGTAGTTTGCTTATTACCATTAATAAAAAAAAAAAAATAATGATTTTTAGAAGCTGATTTTAAACTTAAAAGTAGGAATTTTTTTTTTTAAAAAAGTTGACCAGCAGCAGCTCCATACTTGAAATAAATAAAAGACTTTTAGTTGGCACAGTCCAGATGAAAATGTTATTAGAAAAAGGATACTGTGTGAAAAAGTCCCTAAGATGCCTATTGTCTCTTAATATTCCCAGATAGAAAACTATTTCCCAAAGATTTGCAGGTTTGAAAGCTATTTGTGTTTGATATCTTTGGTGTCAATGATGAATGTGGAAAGTGGGATAGGTTCCTGCATAATGGGCTCTACTTTTCGAAATATGAGATGGCAAATCATTTCATTAAACCCACTGGCTGGCAAAGCCTGGGAAATAAATATAAAAGTGCATGTAAAAAATGCAGTCTAGTTCTCCAAGTAGGCTCCTCAGTGGAGAGCTGTGATAGAGGGGAAGGTAGGTGCAATGATGATAAGAAATATAGAAATGAACTAGTGGTGTTCAGAAGGGGAACTGGGAGGGGTTTTCCTCTGTCTTCAGTATAAAAATTTGGCAACGTTCACGGTGTAATAAAATGTTACAAGCAAAACATAATTTTCTTCCTTCAAAACATATTTGAATTCAGGTGCACAGGGAATTGTTGAAACACAGGCTGAAGTTATGAAAATGCTGGTGGTTCACTGGGATGCAATGACATCCCTCAGTTTTCTGCAGCTCAGGATGTGTCTGTCTCATAGCGCTTCAGCTATGTAGTCTGCTACTAAGTTGTGAAGTAGTTACTTAACAAAACAAAGGAAGCTATATAGGATGCAGCTCTGTGGATTCCAGTGAGGAAGTGCCTCTCCTGGGTGCATCTCCTCGCTTTGCTACGTTGGGCACATTTGTTATAATCCCTCTTTCTCCCCAGAGAGGATTTTCCCTTACATATTCACGTGTGTGTACATAAATAAAATTAGGATTGATATCTTAAATGTCAAGTGACAGTGTATATCCACTCAGTTCAAGATGTAACTACTTACAGCAGTCATTAAAAATCAGGGTTTATAAAGAGCATTTCCTGTCTGTAACAAAATTGTTTGGGGAGACTTAAAGGGTGATGTCTGGTGGGTGACAGATCAGGGCAGTGTTGAGATGCGATTTTGAAATATATGCTTGTCTCTCTGTGAGTATCCTTAAAGAGAATAAAAGAATTTCCTCTGTAAGGAAAAGAAAAAAGGGGAAAAAAATTTGTAGCTTCCAGGGAATTCAGAGTAGGAAAATTTTAAATCTGTCAGCAGTGGTGGTGTTTGGAGGTTTCACAAGCAATGCATGAAATAATGTTCACTGAGCTGGAGAACAGCAGTATCTGCTAAAGAACCTTTTGAGGTTTCAATGCCCAACATTCCTTTTCCAAGCACAGTTTTTAACACTGTGTCAGGTCTTGAGGGTTGTTGAGAAAGTGTTTTTCCATCCTCTGCGAGTACGGCATCACAGAAAGCAGGATTCAAAGAGCCCCCCAGATGTTCTGCTGGCCCCTCCTTTGCCTGGAGAAAGGATAAACTGTACTTACTTCATTCCCAACAGATGCCTGTCGAACCTGTTCATAAAACTCTGAGATCCCACAGTCTCCCTGGAAAATCCAATGGCAGTGCTTCATGCTGTTAGTCCTTACTTTTGCCTTCCCCCTGCCCAAGTAGCCTAAATCTCCGCACCTCATTCATGTTATGTGATGATCTGGAATGCAGTTCTATTTGCATTTAGAAAACTGTATGAGCAACTTGGCTGTAGATGATCGTTCTGTTCCCTTGGCAGTCTCACACTTCAATCCTGCACGAGGAAATTCTTGCCAGTTCTTTGTGATTTTCATGGCTGTGTCATGACACTCTGTGCTTTTCCTGAAGTTGCAGTTACTGAGCCACAGATCTTCACTTTTATTACAGAAGGAAAAAACAGTATCAAATGTCCCTGCTCAGGAAAATGCTTGCAAAGACTTGTGAAAAAAAAAAGGGGCAAACAAAGGAATTGTCAACCAATGTTTTCAAGTTTGCTTTGTAAATTCTTAGGCTTTTTAAATATTTGGGCTGCAAAATATTAGAGATTTTGATCCCACAAGTGCATGGAGGTCAGGTAACTTGTCTGAGTCTGAGCAAGCACAGCATAATCAGCCCAAAGAAGTGAATCCTAAACCTCAGTAGTCTAAAAATGCAAAAATATCGTTCTGTTTCTTTCAAAATCAGCATAGAGTTGAATATTACACTGCCCTGTAGAGCCCAAGATGAACTGTATTTTCTGAAACCATGGTGTTTGCAATCACAGGATCATACTAATACCAAATCACATGAAGGAGTACAGTGTTTGCCTTGAAGGAATTGAAGGTTGAAGTGGTTCAGAAAGTTTGGTAAATAGGGAACCGCATTCCTATAAAAAAGAAAATACTGAGATAAAATGCTCAGATGGGGCAGATAATTTTCAGGAGGAATGTGGGAGGCATATTCCTGCTTTGTCACATTTACATATTTATTTTTCAAAATGAGTGTTACTTCATTTTCATATTACTTTTTTCACATAGATGTTACTTTTTATGACAAATAAAGTAACCTATACATGTAACCAATACTAGGTTATAAGGATCTGTGTCTTAAAAAAATATTTAGGGTTTTGTAGATCTGCAGTCAAGCGGAGTTACTTGTTTCAGAAGAGTTTTGCAAAGTTCTTCAGAAAATAGCATTAAAGAAGGGGAGAGAAATGCCAACTGTCCCTCAGTTTGTATGTTATTAACACACACCAGATGTCTCTCTTACAGGATAGATTATGAATTGTGACTGAATGAATTTTAATAAAAAACCTGTAACTCTTCAAGTCGGTGAAATATTAAATGCTGAGCAATTTCTCTGTGTATCTCTTGTAAGTTTGCTATGATGTTCAATATCGGTTTGGGGTTTTTTCCTTCTCCTCTTGCCCCAAACCAAAATCCATCTGGCGTTTGTTGGCTTTCTGCAGATGATGGCTGGACTTAGTGGCTTTGACCCTGGTTCATTTTGATTAAGCTTGTTAATATTTTATGGTTTTAGTATCTGTTTTACAACATTTTCATTACTGTGTATTTTATTAAGGTTCAAGTGGTTTGTATTTTTATGGTTGCATCTGGTCTGCATAAACTCTGCTCCAGTTTAAAAAGCTGCTTGTCTCCATCCTGAGCGTAGGGAGTTTTGAGGAATACTGGGATGTGTGTGTGTCAGTCACAGGTTGGCACTCAGAAAACTCTTGCTTCTGAACTAGCTAATTTGACTTTGGGCAGCACTAATCTTACAGCCCAAAGTATGGAAAAGGGCTGTGTGTACACATTCATGCCATTGTTTGGTTACTCTTGCACGTGGATGTTTCATATTTCCACACTTCAGTATTTTGCAATGTTTGCCTTGAAAACAAGAGTAGTTATTCTTGAGAGGTGGTTCAGGATGCCATTGGGGCAAGCTACAGGATCTAAACACACTGTTGGATCCTTACATTTTCTTAGTCAGTGTTTAAGAAGAAATCCTGCCTATATCAGAGTCAAGGAGTCTTGAGTTTAATTACCCATTAAGTTGATAAGTTGTTTTTCTCTTGATAACCATACAAGTTGCTGATCTGTTTTGATGTTCAGCTGGCTGCATGTTGTATAAGCTTCTCCTGCCTATACTGCTTGATTAATGTTTAAACAGGAAAAAAAGGATGCTTTCTTATTTTAGTCCCATAGGTTATTATATTTCTGAAAGGCAAAATAGGAGGACTTTAAATGTAAATTTAAATAATACTATATTAAAAAAATAGCCTCTGAGACTGTAAATGCACTGACAAAGTATCCCAAGTCTTTCTTGGTTTTATCATATCCTTTTCCAAGTGTTTATGTTCTAGAGCCCTGAAAATTTGAGGGAGTCCTTACCTGACTTTCTTTAGAGGCATCTGTTTGTAAACCATTTGCTGCAAGTTTCTGAAATACTTCTGGTCCTTCACACTTTCTCCTACCAGACGATTTCTGTTAATGACATGAGAGTGTTCGAATATGCCCCAGGTGTATAAACACACATGAACACATATTTTTGTGCACACAGATGAGCACGCAAAGTGTCGCAAACAGTAAGATGGGAGTAAAATGTATTTGTTGGTGATGATAAAGAAATTGGTCTAATAGGGCTCTTGGGTTTTAATTTCCTCTTTAGTTCTTCAGGGTCGGTCAGTGATTTGAAGGTGGTCTGTATCAGCAGAANGTTTGTTGGTGCTGATAAAGAAATTGGACTAATAGGGCTGAAGGTGGTCTGTATCAGCAGAATCTGTCAGCCTCACAACTCAAGAAAGGACAAAATGACTGGTTAATTCCCTGGTGTGTCTCTGTGCTCTGGGCTCTGTTAGGGAACTCAGCTCTCCTGTGCTTAGCCAGACCAGTGAGGCTGAGTGGGACTAGTTTGACACCGTGGAACTACAGGAGTATTTTCACAGCACAAAGCACGGCAGTTCACTTATGTGCACCTGTGCTTTGGAAAGAGTGAGTTTATGTCTGCAAGGTTTTGGTCTTGTTGCCGCAGGACAGCCCTGCCAATGAAAAAGCAAAACGAAGGTTAAATAAACACCTGCTCCTTTCAGAGCCCTGTCAGTGCCATCCAGCTGGGGCTGGATGGAGCTCCGTTCCCCACCACTCTGGGGTGTTTCTCCAGGAGAACCTGCCTGGACTCCTTTGCCCTTCAGCAGTGCCTTGGCAGGGAGTCTGCCAGCCCGTCTCGTCGCTGTTGTGTTGCCTTTTATTTAGGATGCGCTTGGGAGAGAACGGGGGCTGCCCCCCTGAGCGTCGCGGGGCCGCAGGACGTGACCCGTGCGGGGCCCGGCGCTGCCCGCAGGTGGCGCCAGAGCGAAGGGACGGCCGGGGGCGGAGCGCGGGGGGGATCCGGGGGGGAGACGGGGAATCCAGGGGGGAGACGGGGAATCCAGGGGGGAGACGGGGAATCCAGGGGGGAGACGGGGTGAAACAGGGCTGTGAGCCTGCTGTGAGACAGGTGATTCACGTCTGATCCAAGGGTGAACCACGGGTGATCCATGTGTGAGCCGTGGGGGAAGGAGAGATGTCCCGGAGCCTGCCTGTCCCGCCTTCTAGATGCAGCCTGGGGGCTGCAAAAGGCTGCACTTGCACCACTGCAAGCACCCGGCTCTGCGGGAGCTTTAGGGGAAAGGTTATGTCCGAGTATATTTAGTGTTTGTCTGCGAAACTTCCAAAATTTCAGTAGTCACGTAGTATGAAGAACTATGAGTTCTGATGTCCTGCTGAAAAAATTCACTATAGCAAAGGGGAGAAGTATTAATTTTAATTGTGGCTCTGTTTGTCCAGTAAATAAATAAAACCTTTAAGCTGGTTCTCTCTGCACAGATCTAAGTTAACATCTGGTCACTCATTATGAGAAACTGCAAATAACTTACATGCTGTTAATGTTTTTGGTTTTGCCTTTTCTTTGGTGATGTGTGTGCTGGGGTGGGGGTGGGGGGTGTTCCCAGCAGAGGAACAAGGAGGAGTGAATTTAGGAGGTTCAGTTTTCATCTTTATCCTAACATCTGCTTTGGTACCATCTGCACTTTAGGGAGCATATGCAGCACTGTCCTTGTTCCATGTGCTTTGTGGTGGTGTTCTGTATACTTAAGGGGATTCTGTTATTATTAAGGATTGAAAGCATGAGTTTGTGCCTTTTCATGGGGGATGTGTGTTATTTATACTGCACTGGTGATGTATGATGTTGCCATACATCCATTCTGAATTTTCATTTAAAAGTTTGTTTGTGGGCAGAATTTGGGTCATAGATGAAAACTTAGCAGTGGCCCATCAAAGATGGAGGTGAGGGGGAATGTTGTTACTTCTATCATTTTGTTTTCTCTTTGAATTTCTTTTTTTTTTCTTTTTTTTTTTTTTTNTCTCCTGCCTATACTGCTTGATTAATGTTTAAACAGGAAAAAAAGGATGCTTTCTTATTTTAGTCCCATAGGTTATTATGTTTCTGAAAGGCAAAATAGGAGGACTTCAAATGTAAATTTAAATAATACTATATTAAAAAACTAGCCTCTGAGACTGTAAATGCACTGACAAAGTATCCCAAGTCTTTCTTGGTTTTATCATATCCTTTTCCAAGTGTTTATGTTCTAGAGCCCTGAAAATTTGAGGGAGTCCTTACCTGACTTTCTTTAGAGGCATCTGTTTGTAAACCATTTGCTGCAAGTTTCTGAAATACTTCTGGTCCTTCACACTTTCTCCTACCAGACGATTTCTGTTAATGACATGAGAGTGTTCGAATATGCCCCAGGTGTATAAACACACATGAACACATATATTTTTGTGCACACAGATGAGCACGCAAAGTGTCGCAAACAGTAAGATGGGAGTAAAATGTATTTGTTGGTGATGATAAAGAAATTGGTCTAATAGGGCTCTTGGGTTTTAATTTCCTCTTTAGTTCTTCAGGGTCGGTCAGTGATTTGAAGGTGGTCTGTATCAGCAGAATCTGTCAGGCTCACAACTCAAGAAAGGACAAAATGACTGGTTAATTCCCTGGTGTGTCTCTGTGCTCTGGGCTCTGTTAGGGAACTCAGCTCTCCTGTGCTTAGCCAGACCAGTGAGGCTGAGCGGGACTAGTTTGACACCGTGGAACTACAGGAGTATTTTCACAGCACAAAGCACGGCAGTTCACTTATGTGCACCTGTGCTTTGGAAAGAGTGAGTTTATGTCTGCAAGGTTTTGGTCTTGTTGCCGCAGGACAGCCCTGCCAATGAAAAAGCAAAACGAAGGTTAAATAAACACCTGCTCCTTTCAGAGCCCTGTCAGTGCCATCCAGCTGGGGCTGGATGGAGCTCCGTTCCCCACCACTCTCGGGTGTTTCTCCAGGAGAACCTGCCTGGACTCCTTTGCCCTTCAGCAGTGCCTTGGCAGGGAGTCTGCCAGCCCGTCTCGTCGCTGTTGTGTTGCCTTTTATTTATGATGCGCTTGGGAGAGAACGGGGGCTGCCCCCCTGAGCGTCGCGGGGCCGCAGGACGTGACCCGTGCGGGGCCCGGCGCTGCCCGCAGGTGGCGCCAGAGCGAAGGGACGGCCGGGGGCGGAGCGCGGGGGGGATCCGGGGGGGAGACGGGGAATCCAGGGGGGAGACGGGGAATCCAGGGGGGAGACGGGGAATCCAGGGGGGAGACGGGGTGAGACAGGGCTGTGAGCCTGCTGTGAGACAGGTGATTCACGTCTGATCCAAGGGTGAACCACGGGTGATCCGTGTGTGAGCCGTGGGGGAAGGAGAGATGTCCCGGAGCCTGCCTGTCCCGCCTTCTAGATGCAGCCTGGGGGCTGCAAAAGGCTGCACTTGCACCACTGCAAGCACCCGGCTCTGCGGGAGCTTTAGGGGAAAGGTTATGTCCGAGTATATTTAGTGTTTGTCTGCGAAACTTCCAAAATTTCAGTAGTCACGTAGTATGAAGAACTATGAGTTCTGATGTCCTGCTGAAAAAATTCACTATAGCAAAGGGGAGAAGTATTAATTTTAATTGTGGCTCTGTTTGTCCAGTAAATAAATAAAACCTTTAAGCTGGTTCTCTCTGCACAGATCTAAGTTAACATCTGGTCACTCATTATGAGAAACTGCAAATAACTTACATGCTGTTAATGTGTTTGGTATTGCCTTTTCTTTGGTGATGTGTGTGCTGGGGTGGGGGTGGGGGGTGTTCCCAGCAGAGGAACAAGGAGGAGTGAATTTAGGAGGTTCAATTTTCATCTTTATCCTAACATCTGCTTTGGTACCATCTGCACTTTAGGGAGCATATGCAGCACTGTCCTTGTTCCATGTGCTCTGTGGTGGTGTTCTGTATACTTCAGGGGATTCTGTTATTATTAAGGATTGAAAGCATGAGTTTGTGCCTTTTCATGGGGGATGTGTGTTATTTATACTGCACTGGTGATGTATGATGTTGCCATACATCCATTCTGAATTTTCATTTAAAAGTTTGTTTGTGGGCAGAATTTGGGTCATAGATGAAAACTTAGCAGTGGCCCATCAAAGATGGAGGTGAGGGGGAATGTTGTTACTTCTATCATTTTGTTTTCTCTTTGAATTTCTTTTTTTTTTCTTTTTTTTTTTTTTTAATTTGACATGGATATTTTAGAAACAAGTCAAACGCATTTTAAATAAAAAGAACTCTTGCAGAAGTGAACTGAAGACTCAGGCTTGGTTAAAACCTCAGTCTGTGCTGCCCAGCCTTCTCCTGTTGGCTGGTGGGGTTTTGTATTGCTCTCTACAAAGGAAACAGAGCAGGAAAATTATCTCAGTGTGCCTGTATATCTATGGATATCTGTAGAGCTGTGCAAGTTGTTTATGGATACTTGACTGATGTGGCACAAGCTTATGCCCTGGTCACTGTTTGCTTCCTGAGAGTTCAGTTTTATGATGTTTTAGAAGCTTAGCCTGATATATTTGTGGGGTAAGTAGATTGAGAAAGGTACCAAACCCCCTCTGGTTCACTGAACAGATGTTTGGCTGTGGCATGTGTTATATTAATACTTTTAATATATTAATACAGTTATTCCAGAGATTTGAAAATGCAAGGCTTTCTTTTTCACAGGTCAAACCACATAGAACATTTTTTTCCACAACTTTATTCAGTTCTGAAGACATAAAATGAACTTCCTTGATTTTAATGACCCTAGAGTCAATTTAAAAATGTGATTATCCTGTGCTTCAGACAGATTCTGCTGTTGAAGCACTTCTAAGAAGTATTCCTTGGTAATTCCAAGCTTTCCCTGCAGTTGGGTGCCCATGTTCTGGCTGTGGTGACAATCAGGGCCAGGCCTTGCCCTGACAGCAGGTGTAGCACAAGCTCACCCTGCAGTGCAGTGTGGAGGAACAGCACAAATCTGGGCTTCTTGCAGTCAGATGGTTTTGAAATACAATCCATTAGTTTATTGTCCACATGGAACTGGCACTCTGGAAATCTAGAAGCTAAGAAATGAGTGGCAGCTGAGAAATTCCACTGACCCAGTTAAGTGTAATTACAAGGTTAGAACTGGGGCCATAAGGATTGAGCTCTGCCTGTAATGTCTCACTGCTCAGCCCCATCTGAAGGGCATTACCTCATCTCACATCCATCCAGGAGCAGAGCTCCAAGTCCCACAAGAACAGATCCAAGTTATCCAAGGTCACACTGTATGAAGAGAACGTGGAGAATTCTTTTCCATTTTCAGTTACAGGGGGATGCTAAAAAGCCTCTGATGCAGCCTCACATCTGTGAGGGCCGCTGTGGTTCGGGTGAAATCCATTTGTCAGGTGGTTCTTTGGTGTTGCCTTTCCCATGTGTTCCGTGTGTCAGGTGGGAGGGAGGGACAGGAGTGTCAGCAAGAAAGAAAGTATAAACATGCTGAGGTGCCTTGTACAGTACTGGCTTTCTGTGAGCGAATGGCATCAGTTGGAACAGATGACATGCTGCTTCCAGTGATGTCATCCAGAAAGTCTCAATTGCTGTTAATGCTTCTAGCCCAAATAAATTCCTTTTCTCTCGAGTTCTTCTCAGGAATCAGCTTTTATATTGCATGCTGCAGGCTCAATCTCTGTGTATTCCTTCATTTTGAAATTTTTTATGATTAAAAATACAGGTAGAAAAACCCCCCAAGACACTGTATAGAAGTATTAGTAATTCAGAAGTATTTGAAGGTTTGGATTTTTTTGGAGTGAGCCCCAGCAATGTTGGTTTTTTTTTGATGTGCATGCTTTTATAATGCTGCGAATAGTGACAAGTATAATGGGCTAAGTTACACAGTCAAAAAATTCAAACTGGGAATGTTGTTTGGGTTTTTTAAAATCCATATTAATTTTTGTATCTGTAGGCATAGATATCAAGGCCATGAAATGAGGCAGTGAAATAATGTATTGAGTAAAATACAAATGAATGTACAAACACAGATTTTTAATATATGTAACAGGTGACAATGTGAGTAGAAAAACAAACCATGGTATTTTAGAGCGCTAGCTAAAGCACTTGCTTGATCTTTCTTCGATATTTTTTAGATCTTGAAATAATGCTCACTGCCATTAAACAAAATGTCAAAGTTGTGAGATCAGGGTTTGGAAGAATCTTTGTTTCATTTCTGACTTTTCTGAAAATGGTATTGCGTTCCGTTGTTGATTTTGTACGTTTCCCCAGTCTCTGGCACAAGGGCTGTGTCATTTGCAGTGATTTTGTCCAGCAAGGGCTTTAACTGTCAGACTGTGGATTAACACTGGCAATTTCTTGCTCCATGCAATGGAGAAGTATTGCTGAAATGCACCCATTATTTAGATGGAAATTAAAAAATAAAGTTTCCTATGAAGAGGGCTGATAACACTCCAAGGACCTTTTTCCCAGAAGCTACCACAACTCTTTGGTTATTTAGTATCAATTAGTAGGGCTAGGTGACTTCTTCTCAAATTTTAAGGGCTCAGTCAACTATCTTATTATTGATTTTTTAAATTTTTTTTTAATGCAACACTGGTATATTTTTCTAAAACTTGCTGTTATTTTACAAATGTAACTGTTGAAATATGAAAGCATTGAAAAGTTTTAACTGCAGTTCTCATGTCACTTATACATCTATTGAACATTCTCAATAGCTCCTTTCCTTGAGTGAGCTTAAATTACATTTTATTGTTTTTATCAAAGAGAATGAAGAAATAAATTTCTTTGTGTTTATCTTGAAGGTAATCAATGATAAAAATACATAAGCAAGACAAAAATTGCTTTTAATTCTGCAGGGGTTGTGAAGTGTATTTCTGAAATTACTCAGGTACATGTTGCTTTTTGGAATACTTTCTGTAGGTATGGATTATGTGAAAGTTGTCTCAAGCTTTTCTGTTTGCGGAGTGGTGGCACTCGCTCACTGGGGTGGCCCCAGGCATTGGGAATTGCTGCTGGCAGGGCTGGAGCCTGGCAGAGCTGCCTGTCTGCCCAGGAGTGTCCGCAGTGCTTTATGTATTTGTGGAGGTAACATGTTCATGTATGACAGCAGGCTGATGAAAGAAGAGTTGCCATTTCTTCCTGACAATTTCTCCAAGATTTTGACTTGAGGAATTTCACACAGCTGCCCCTGCAGAAGGGGGGAGAAAGGGGAAGAGAGAGAAAACTGAAGTGTTTTATTCTCCCTCAGTGGAACATGGAATTTCCTGCATTGTTTTCTGGGTGTCTAGGGTATGGAATAGGCAAAACTCCCATGTAGTTCAGTAACGCATTTTGCATAAATATTTGTGACAGAGTTTTAAAATATCACCTTTCCCCCCCCCCNAATCCACCTCTCCCCCCCCCCCCCTCCTATTTTCTAGATAGAAACAACCAGGAACTTTGTATCAGTGGAAAAGCATTGCTCAGTTCCCTTTGGTTTCAAATCCCATTATTCTATGTTTTTAATTGGTCTGCTGTCCCAGGTTGTGGGTGTTGTAACACCACCCCCTCCTCTGAGCTGGACACATCTCTCAAAGTCTGATTGTTTTCATTGCTCTGGTTTTTGGTACCACTCCTGCTGTATTTTGACTTTCTGCTTCTAAGGAGTTGTTGAGGAAGCAGTACATGGAGGAAATTAGTTATTTGGGAACTTCTTGCTGCTTAAATCTTGGTGACTTAGGCAATTGCTAATTGATGTTGGCTATGGAAAAAAAGGCTTCTAAAACTACATGGGTGAGGCAATTTTGGAGAAAACAAAGCATCCTTGAGTTGAATTTAGACCGTGTTGCTATTCTGAACTTTGTTTTGGAGGAAAAGACCAGATAAAAAAGAAAATTGAAGATTTTTCAAGGTATTTCTGCTCATCATTGCTCTCTGAAGTGTTTTATTTTTTCCCTCAATTCTGTTCCTCATCTCAAGTAATACTGATCTCCTACCTGTCTTGTCCTTCTCCTTGGTTTCAGACTGGCTCAGATACTTTGGCAATATTTTCAAAGCAAGCAGCCAGTTACTATGTACATGAATCTTTATATGCAGTATTTAGGAGTCAGTGCTACCTAACTTTTCGATAGGATTCTCCTCCTCCCTGCCAGTCTCTTAGGAGGTGTTGCAGAAGGATTACTCAGCCTTACTGCTGAGTGACAGAGGCACCCAAACGCAACTGGCACTTCAGTCCACCAGAGAAGCCCTTCCTTGGGTGGGACCTGCTGGGATGTGTCACGTTAGTTTGTAAGAGGAGAAATTGAGCTTATTTGGTCTGTCAGTGGTAGCTTGGTTTTATATCCCTGCACAGAAAGAAATTTAGGCATAAAAGAATCGTCTGTGGCTCTGGCAGATTTGTGAACTTCCTAAACCTTCGGTTCCTTGCTGTTACTTGTTGCTGTAGTGTCTCTGGTCCTTTGCAGTCCCACACCTGGCAGGCACTGAGGCCTGGGCAACAAAGTGGGTAACCTGCTTGTGTTCCTGGCATTGTTTTACCTGGGAGGGGAAAGAAACATCAAGTCACTTCCCTCTGCTTCCTTTGCTCCTTCCTTGTGATGCACATAATGATAATGACTTCCTGTACCAAGTCTGTGAATGAAATACCTGTATGTAAAGATTTCTTTATTGAAGAATTTGTAGTCTTGAAAACAAAATACTTCAAAACACACAAACCCCACTCTTTTTAAAAACTTGTTTAAGCAAAAGGACACAAGGAGGGTCAGCATTGTGTATCTCTGGATCTTGGTATACCTCAGAAAGGTGGACATGGGCTGTGGGAAATGGGCTGCTGGCAGAAATAACAGGCAAAAGCATAAATACTAACTTCACACTTATGTTGCTGAAGTGGCTCATGCCTTTTTTTTTTTTAGCAAAACAGGAATCAGAAGCCTTGCTGAAATTTGGGGGTGTCTCAATGCAGTGTTCAGTCAGTCCTTTCATGCTTTAATAGCAACATTGCAAAATCTCCTCTGATTTCTCATGGATTCCTCCAGGTTACAGAAATCAGCTGGGTGTGGGACAGAGGACCTGGACTGTGTTCTGCACTTCCTCAAGGCAGGCTCAGTAAAACGCTGGGCTCACTGTTTCAAGGCAGCAGCAGTTCAAAGCCCTCTGTCCTAATCTCTTACCTTGCTCTCAAGGCCGTGTTATAGTCACATGTAGGGAGTTAATTGCCAGTTCACTGGACAGATTCATGTTGGCATGCAAGGTTCATAGTGTTTAATGAGAAAGGAGGTACAAAACTGCCACACCAACACCTCTAGTCAGGAGGAACAAGTAACACAGATAAAGTTTCCATGCAGATAATGCGATAAGTTACCCGCTTGACAGAAATATTGAAGGCGAGATGCTGATATTGATACCTCCCACGTCTTCGTTAGAGGAAAATGTTTTTTTTTTTAGCACCAACAATAGTTAATTAACGATTTTAAAAGTACCTCTGTAAATATGAAATAGTTGGGGTTTGTGTGTTGGGGGGGTAGGGGTTGTAGGTTGTTTGTGAGGGGAAGTTGGTGGAAGTTTGCCTTCACAGAGATAGCCACTGCCTTCTCCTTATGGAGGAAGAGAAATTACAGTTGGATCAGACCCTGAGTGACAGCCCTACCAAGGTGTTCTGAGATGAGGGCTCTCCCATGACAGAACATACCTTCTGCGTTATGGCCTAGTCCTGGTGCAGAAAAACGTGATGGGATGTAAAGATTTTATCAGTGGTGGTTTGAAATAACCTATGATTTTATTACTTGTGGGTAATATGGAAAGCCTTTTCTCCTGCCAGGAAAACTTGCATGGCACCACACAATGTCTTTTCTTCCCAAAGCCTCACTTCTAGAGAAGTAGTATTTAATGCTGTACTGTGACTCAGCTGGATGATCTGGGATGGTGACTGTGAGAATGGTTTGCTTTCCTCCAAATATGACAATCTGTTAAACTCTGATTAAGCCAGAAGTTCCTGACAGCCCCTGGAAAACAGTAGCCTCCTGTAGAAATAGGAAAGGTTTGCTTTTTTCCCCCCTCCTTATGTGGAAGATGTATCCTCACACAGCCATCAGCACCCTCAGATACGGTGAGGGTGGGGCACGTGTCCCTCAGACACAGACAGGTGGGGGGTGGGCACACCCCACCTGGCCTGAGGCACCTGAGCCACACTCCGTGTTGTCAGTGCAGAGGGGGAGCACCCCGAGAAGGGGCTCAGCTCTCACAGAAGTGTCTAGTCTTGTCGGGGCTCCCCAGGAGCCCTGTGGGAAGTGTGCTCTTAGCTCAGGGCTTTGGTTCAGGTGGATGGTTGTGGGGCCTGAGGTTTGTCCTCTGCCCGTTACTCCTTCTTAGAAGTGTTATTGGTGAAGTCTTATTCATGCTGGGTGCTGGTGCTCTGGGTTATTAAAGCATATCCTTTTTCCTAGAAGGGGTCTGATGTGAACACAGCTGATCTCTTGCAGGCTCGCCCTGTCTCTCATGGTAAGGTACCAGCTGAGCAGAGAGAACAAACTAAGAAGTTTTTAATCTGTCCTTATGGAAATACAGATGGATTTTTTCCTATTTTAATTTTGTGGTGATTCAGAGAGACAGTATATTATAGTTTAACAGAAAAACAAAAAAAAAAGGCAATTTTACTCCCAATTTTAATTTAAAATTTTTAAAATTTGAATTTTGCATTTAAGTAAAGTGAGTTCATCTGATCTGCCTCAGACAGTAAACTGCTTTCTGCTCTATTAGTATGGATTAAATAGAAACTAATGCCATTAAATGCATCAGAGTGGAGCAGGATAGAAAAACTAATTGTGTAATTTTCTGTTTTGTTATCAGTCCTCCTTGACTTGCCTAAATTTTACTGCTTTCTGAACATGTAAATGTGCGATGGTCTACTCTGTACCACAAAATATGACTCAGCAGCTGTGAGTCTGAAAACAGAAGCACTTCTGGGTTTGGTGAGTTTTCCTAATGTGTAGCAGGTTTGCAGTTTGTCTAAGGAGCTACTGCTTACCTCTGCAAAATGATGATGTGGGAGGCAAACCAGCCTTTTCTGGCAAGCTTTGACAACTTACTGAAGAGAAAAGGTAGTGCTTGATTTTCTTATTCAAGGTGTGCATTGGCCACAAGCTGTTCCAGTAGCACAGTGCAGGACCCTAAGGATGCTTTCCCAAAGATTTTTCAGTGGTTCTGTGACTTTGTCGTGGACAGATTTTGACATCAATTCCTGTGCTCATTTCAAACTTGTGTAAGGATATAAAACGTGCAGGACTAGTTCTTGGAGTGCTTGGAAAAGCTGTTGCCAGTGCCTGTGGAAGGCTGCAGGGTATTCCTCGTGCAGACATAGCACTGAAGGGCTCCACTGCTTTGCCCTGCCCCTGCAGTACCGGGACTGCTGGAAATGCCCCTCAACCTGCCCTGCCTGGGAGAGACTCCAAGGGGGGGGAGCATCCAGCTGAAATCCCGGCATTTCCCACTGCACCACTCACATACACACTGCATCCAGCAGGATTGGAGTACTCTACATTACCCAGCACATGAGGTTTCTAGGTAGAAAGCTGTGGCCTAATACCACCTTTTGGGGCCTCTCCAAGGAGGAAAACAGTTGATCCAGTGTTATCCTTAACAGTCTGTAGCCATGACAGCGCAGCACCTTGTGATTACCTGAGGCCAAGCTCTGCATTTTAAGAAGCAGCTTCCCCTGAAGTGATTTGTTTAACAGTTTTCTGATGTGCTGGCAAATATTCTTGGCAAAATATGCATTTAAAGAGAATTAAAGTCAAGAACAGGTATCAATTACTCCAGGCCACAAAACATTACAGAGCTATTTTAAGTATCCCAAAGAGCAGGAGTTACAAAACTGAGGGATTTTAGATTTGTACTGAAACTCTTCAGGAGTCTGAGTGAAACAAAAGACAGATGAAGGTCAGTGAGAGTCCTCTGTCTCATATTATTACTGTTTTCTGAACACTGCACATAAGTTTCACAGTAGACAGACTTCAGAACCCTTATGTTCCCAGCTTCCTTGGCATATCTATCGATGTTCTTCCTCTGTAGCATGAATTACTGTTCCATTTGTGCTTTATATCCTCTTCTCTTATTCTTCAGTACTAGGTGATCATATGTTTGAAGAATTGGTTTCCTCATTAAAGAACTCAGTTATTTTGTCTTGATGACTATTGTTTTTCTTCTTTTTTTTTTTCCTCTTAACTGGATTTTTTTTCAAGAAGCTTCTCACCTGTTGTATTTCCTTTATTTCTTTATAGGAATTGCCTCTTTCAGGAGGTTTTCTGTTGTCCTCTGTGGCAACAATGCTGCAGTTTGCTTACAGTGATGTCCCTGAAGTGGTCAATCCCTGAAACTTTTTGTGTTCATGTTGACTCTAAAACATTGTCTGTGTAGGTTGACTTGTCAGGAGGTGACACAGAGGGACATGTGCTTGTGTTTATGATCAGTCTGTACCCCATTTCTGTTATGCCTAAGGAACTTTGGTTTTTAGAACAATAATTTAATTGAAGGTAGTGTCTTGATATCCTGGAAGTCCACAGAAGTAACAACCACTTCTGTAGCTGACAGTTTTGGAGAGAAGTCTCCAGGGAAGAACAATTCAGCTGAATGAGGTAAAAAAAGGCAGTTATTTTTAAAGAATAGTATCAAATCCCACAAAGCCTACATATGCAATTTGAGTGAAGCTAGTATCTAAGATTTTAATGAGTTTTAACTTCTTGATAATTCTGATGAGCCTGCTTTGTTCTGTCAGGGTTCTTAGGAATTAAAGTGTTGAATTTCTTCAAGGATACATTTTACGTGTGCTTTAGTTTGTAGACAAATGAGTTTACTTCTGAGAGTGAAAAAATAACTGGCCTGGGGACATGTGCATTACTTCCCAGTTCTAAGTGGGAGATTTCATTTAACCATAGTTGGTATCTTTACACTCCTGAACTGTAAGGAAACCAGGATACACTAGGAAAAGAGGAAAAAAAAACTGTAGAAGGAAATTAAGTACCTGGAAACATTAACAGCCATACTTTACAACCCTGTCTCCTGCTCTGCCTGGCTATTAGTACCCAATATATCCCTTATTCCTGAGAGGTGCTTTTTATCCTGTTTTTCAGAAGTTCCTGTAATGTGAATATGCAGCCTAAGGAGGTAACCTGCATGTCCTTCTTCATGCTTAGGAGGCTTTCCTAAGGCCCAGCCAGCCCAACATTCCCTTCCTGGAAAAGAATCCCACTAACCCAGCAGGGCAGAGCCCTGCTGTGCCCTGCCATGTTACACGGCAGAATGGGATGGCTCCACCTGAACACCCCTCTCCAAGTGTGGATGCAGCTGTAGGGACGCCTGTGGGATCTCTTCCAGAATAAAGATGCCCAGGTCACTGAGGGTCACATCCTCAGCCCTGCTCTTTCAGGTGCCCATCATTCCCAGCCTGTGTGTCCTGTGCGTGCCCAGGCCCCGCTGAACTCAGTTACTGGGTGGCAGGACCCTCCTGCTTTGGGGAGGACAAAGTCAGCTCCAGATAACTTTGTGCTCTCAGGGACAGAGCAGCAGCTTGCACGATGGTTACTTAATTGCATCCATGTTCTATGTGATGAATAACATTTCCCCCAGAAAGAGCACAATTAGGAGACAAATGCCCTCCTTCCTCCCAAGGCAGGGATGGGAGAGCATGTAAAGATGTTCCATCTATAAAAACAGATGTGTTACTGAAATGCTGCAAGCTAAAGAAGGAATAATTAAGGTTAATGTGTTGCCAGTTGGGTTCTTAAAACCACATATGCGAGCAATGTCTTAGAAGGATCTGATTTAAGGTCAGTTGTTACTGGCCTGACTGAATGGCAAATGATTTGGTTGGTTGCTTTTTGAGGTGGCAGGTGTTTATATCAATCCTTTCTCTGCCGTTTTGGTTTTGCTTTCAGGACTTTTAAAATACAGATTGTTGTTTGTGTAAACGCTGAAACCTTCCACTAGAAATGTGAGTGCTTAAACCATCTGAAGCTTTGGCACTGTATACTAACTGCCTTTTCTAGAAGATTCCCATCCACTTACCAGGATTTAGTCTTGAAGCAAATAACTGATACATGTATTTTATCTTTTAGTTTCCTTTAAGCTTGGAGCCTTATCTAGCAGAAGTTTCTCCCTTATTTCTAGCAAGATACTGTTTCACTGTATGAATTTTACCTTTCTGCCCTCTGTTTAGCATAGGGAGAGATCTAAATATGCGTTTTGTTTTGTTTTCAGTTCAACTTTTAAATGAATTCATGGAATACAAATAATAGAAATTTTTATTACAATACAGTAATATGGGAAAAAATGAAAAATACATGTGGTGGGGAATCCACCACCAGAGAGAGCTTACCCAGTGTTCTGAAAAACGTGTTGTGTGTTTATAAATAAAGATACAATTTAAAGTTGGAACAGTGTATATATATGTTAGCTGGGTAGTAATAACTAAGAAATTTTGACATACAGAATTCTGCAGAAGCAGAAAAGAAACCACAAGCTGCTAGTAAAAAAAAGTTAATATTTTTAATTCTATTATTGACCTCTAGATTGCAAATGCCCTTATATACCTGAGTTTTCAATTAATTTCCTGGGCAGAATTGCAATCTGTTTAATCCTGACTTTATGCTATGTAATAAAGGCCAAATGAAAGAGTGGGTGAGGCTTGGAGTAACCTGGGATAGTGGAAGGTGTCTGAAGCAGGTGTGTGGAATGAGATGAGCTTTAAAGTCCCTTCCAACCTAAACCGTTCTGTGACTCTATGCAATACTGAGAATATAGATGTATACTTGCATAGCCAGTGTCTGGATTCCTGTAGTGAATACCTAGTTCTCTATTCCATTAGAAACACCTGTCTATTAGAGGGGAGAAGGGATAGTACTCACCTGATCTTTCAGCTGAAATACCTGCCAGTCAGCTGAAATGCTTTTCTTCCTTCCTACTGTCCAAGAAGACAAGAGGAAAGGCAAAGGGGATATGACAACCAGAAGGTGGGCTGTAACCTTCAGGAGCTCCCAAGGACTGTTTTTACCCTTGGGGGTGTGGGTGGAGAACAGAAGTGTGTGCTCTTTAACTAACACTGGCTTTGGCAGTGAGAATGGTCAAGGAGAAGATGGAGGACAAGGAATTAGGGGATTTCAGACTGGAGAAGTGCATGATAATAATGTGTAAAATGGCCATCTGCACATAGCTTGTCATCTCTTAGGAATCCTAGTACACCTTCCCCTGCTTTAAGAGGCGCTATAAGTATGAATGTGTATTTATCTAATTAAACATTCATCAAAGGTTTTGTCAGAATTAATTTACTTATGTGCCCCCCCCCCCAAATTAAAACAACAAAACCAAACAGCTAATTCAAAATATTCTCTAATTGAAGTACTTAAAAACATTCAACGTGTAGGTTTTTTATTATTAAAAAACCCATAACTAATAAATACTTCACTAGTCGTTTCATGCCAACCAATGTCACGTGAGGACTAAAGCTGTTGTTCCCGTGAGAGAGGGGTTATGAGTGCAGTAAAGTAGACATCAGCAGCACGTGGTGGCAACTGGGTAGACAGAAGGCCGTGAAGTCTGGCAAGCGAGGGA
Source organism: Tyrannus savana (assembly GCA_013399735.1). Classification (NCBI taxonomy): domain Eukaryota; kingdom Metazoa; phylum Chordata; class Aves; order Passeriformes; family Tyrannidae; genus Tyrannus; species Tyrannus savana. Next base: position 1,103,786 of record VXAW01007136.1, read on the forward strand.
TGGGGAAAACAAAGGCATTCAGGGGTTCTGATGGCAAAATTGATCACCAGGCCACTAAATAGCTGAACTGTCTAACTCCTGAACAATTGCAGTGATTCAGGAAGCTCAGGAGGTTTGGGCTTTGCTTTGTAGGAAGCAGAAGTCAGGAGAGTATGAACAGATTTGACTCAAGGGGAAGAAGCTGAGTTTCTATCCAACAAGTTTTTGTTTGTGTTCCTGACAACAGTTTGGGGGTTTGCTTTATTGATAACTAATACCAAAATGATCTGCTCCAAAATCTGCAAATAAAAAGTATACCAGCATTAGAGGAGGAGTGGCAGTAGAGCCATGTGTGCCTGTTATGTCAGGCGTTTTATTTGGGTGTAAAATTTCATTGCAGTGGATTTACCCCTTGCACCACTACAGAAGGGGGTAAGGGATAGCAGGAAGCTCAGCAAGATTTGGAAGGATACAAACAGTCTGAGGAAAAAAATTCAAAACATTTAGTCTCTTAAACCTTGACTATAGCTTACTCTATGTGACAGCTTATCAGAGTATGGATCCTGGTTTTCCAGAGTGCACAGTGTGAAGTCCTGCACCTCGATTAAATATATATATATATATATATATGTATTATCCAGGATAGCCACAAAAGAATAAAACATTTCTGCACAAAGATTATCCCCCCCCCCTTTTTTGAATATTACACTTGGTAGGTCAGATGAGCTTTGTAACTAAATTATTTGCTCCTGTTCTTTTCACACGCTGGCTTTACTTACAGAGGCGCTGTTGCAGAGCTCCAGGCTCCTAAAGGCACGGATGGGATCGTAGTCACACACTGGTGTTTGCTTTCTGGTGAAATGTAATTGTTCTGTTTTACTCCATTCCATGAGAAGGATTTTTCCTTTTCAGAAACTGGTGAGGGTTTCAAGGTTTCCATTCTTTTTCGTCAGCAGGAACTTGTGTGGGAATCAAATCCTTTGGACTAGAAATACTAAAGTGCTGCGCTAATGTTGGCTGATAATTGTTGTGGCCTTCACTTTAAACCAATTTCTAAGTTGTTGAATCATTCTAACTTCACTTTTTTTGCACTAACTGTTGCACTGACATGTTGAAGTAATATAATTGTAGTGTTGGGAAACACTGGTCTCAGTTTCTGACTAACTGCTTTTGGTTTGGTCTAGGTCTTCTGAGGCCTTGTCCACAAAAGGATGTTTGTCAGAACTGCTATTCAAGTGTAATATGTGGCAATACAAAACAAATAGTGTCATGCTCTGGGTGTTCACTCTTGCATTAGTGGGGACTTTTTTTTTTTATTTGGCTTTGTTCACTTACTTGATATCATTTGCCCTAAAGCAAGACTATTTGGACAGGCATTTGCAGGAATTCTATTAACCTTGTTCAAAACACACCTTAAGTGATGGGGAGGACTGGGAGCATAGACAAGCTTGCTTTCATCTTTGTCACCAGGAACAGAAACAGGATATCCACTGACTTCAGCAGGAGCTGGATTGGGTTTTACAGGATCATGTACTGGGAGTACATGGACATCCCATTTTGGTTATGTTTCTGTCACGTAAGTCTAACATTGGAGTATGTGGATTGAAAAAACCATCACAGCTAATTGCCTCAAGCTCTGATTTTTCTGAATGCTGTTATTAATTTTCTGTGAATTTACTGTGTCTGCATTGTAATGTAGCAGTGGGAGAATGTACACCGACAGAAGGTGTGTGTATGTGGGGACATGCTGTCACCTCCATCTGTAAGAATGAGAGCTGGTGTCTGTGTTATAAGGTCTGTTTTCCTGTGCTTCCCATAAATATCCATTATATCTACAGCTTTCAACTGCCATGAAGACTTGGCTTTGTGTCCATCCTTAGGAGACACACTTGCCTCTTGAGTCCCTCTTGTTAGTGGGAACCTGTTGGAGTTAGATGGAGACTGTGAAAATTACAGGAGTGCTTACACAATGTAATGTAGCCGAATAATTTGATGACAGCCCATTTAATTATGAGTTTCATTATGGGTCAAATGATAGTCATCAGTGGTAAACCACTGAGAGCCAGGGAAGGGAAGTGGGTGAGGAGGACTGTCAGCATTCTTTAAAGTCTTCAGCCAAGTCAACAGGCAAACTGGAAAAGACAATGTCTAACTTTTGTTATGTTGACCTGAATGCAGTGTATATGTGTATTCCTTTGGCAGTGTATATGTGTATTCCTTTGATTTATGCTTCTCTTTGTATCTCATGCAACATCTCATGCTTTTATAATTCAGGACTAGTAAACCAAAGGAATTAGTTGTTTGGATAAGAGGGGAAATGGCACGGAGCAGATGTGTCTGTTGGGAGAACAGGGCAGGCTGTGAGCAGGTGATGTGGCTGCAGGGTTTCCTTTTAGAAGTCACTACTTTTTCCATCTTGTTTTTACTAGGTTGGGGGAGTGTCAAAATAACTATTTATTTAAGACTTTTAGTGAATGGATTGTGTACATCCTGTTTCTTCTGCACAAGCATTTGGATTGCAAAAATCCTGACAAAAATCGGTGTGACTCAGCCCATTTGCTGGCAGCCTCAAAGCAGCTGGGCAGATGCAACTGTGGTATTAAGCTGAGAGTTCCGTGCTTCCAGGTGGGTTGAAAGATGGTTCCTACAGGTCAGATTTAATAGATGTAAAGCAAAATACATTAATAGACTGGGAGATCTAGTGTTACTCAGATTTTAAATGGTACAAGACTAGAACTGAGGCTCCCTGGCACAATTTGAGTCTATGCATTCTCTTTCCTAAAGAAAGCTGTGGGCTCTAAAGCAATCTGGATTGTCTGTAGGAACTCAGTGGAGCTCTTGTGCCCAGTTCAGATGTGAAGGGCAGCCTGGTTTCCCTCACCCAGCTGCACCTGTTGGCACAACCCTGAGTCTGCTTCTCAGTGAATTCTAAAGCCAGGGAAGGTGGGATTGGGAAGGGGCTGTTCCTCCCATGACTGGTAGCTCATGCTGGGCTAATTGCTGTGTAATTTACTAATTGCAAATCTTAAATTTAAAAAAACCCCCAACACTGTTAAAAGTATTTCCATATAGTCCTACTTATCTTTTTAGTGATTAAAGAAAGGGTTTAGTAGTTCAGAAAACTCTGCATCTTTGATCCATGCCTGGCAAATGTCCCAGCAGGGCTAGTGCCATCAGCAAGCAGTGGTACCACCTCTCCCTAATGAGGAGTCTGCAGCAGATGTGCTATCTGACCAAACCATGGGCCTTGGCTGTTCCCTGCCTCCTTTATTTTCAAAGTATTACAAAGTGTATAGGGCAGAAAACAAACATTGCTTATTTTCATTCGGAGGGAGAGTTGCTTTGCTAAGTGTGGTGGGTTTTCTGTTGTGTCTGTAAGCACCCTACATGGTCGGCTGAGGACCAGGATTAGTCACTGAACCAGACTTTGCTTCTGTGCTGCATTCATACAGCCTGGGTCAGGCTGACTCCCGTGGCATGTTTTTTGCTTTGGACCTTTGGGGAAAAGAAGTTTGCAGGACTGGTAATTAAATCTGTATTCCCAGGGCATCTTTTGTGCTGGTGGTGTTTCTCTCTTCAAATTTAGAAATTTGATTGTTGCAGAAGGGCTTGTAAGGTTCCCTATGTGTTTGCCTTAGTTTTCATTTAGTCTAGGTTGCTTTATGCAGCTGGTGTGGCTGTGTGAGCATGTCTCATGTACACTAACTTCTGAATGTGAGCATTTGTTAGTTCAGACCCTGTATAAAAGCTTTCATGTTATCTTAACTGGATACTTGGTGGTTTTCAATAGTGCAGATGCTTGAGTGAAACAAGTCTGTAACAGGGAGTCCTGCTAAATAATTCTTGAGTAATGTAAAACTGCCTGCTCGTGTTTTGCAAACCAATCAAAGCAGACATAGACTCCATCACATTATCTGTTTGAGCTCTGCTGTGTATCCAGGAGGATGTGCATAGGCTGAACACCTTTGGGGCTGCTTTCACACAGAGGCTTTAGGGGATTTCTGCAGGTTTCAATTGCTGGTTGACGCTGGCAGTGCCTGCAGTGGAGTGCTGCAGAGTGGAGACATACCTGGGGGCTGTAGGAAGATGAGATCACTTATGGGTGTGTTGAGTGCTAATATTATGTGTGTGCTGGTGACTACACCTTCCCAGGGGCAGAATCACTCACACAGCTACAGGGAAAAGTTTCTAGAGACAACCTCTAAAATTGCAAAAATCATTTGTCCGGGGACAGGTTCATTCTTGTTGGACAGATTTTTTTTTTTTTTTCCCAGTGCTTGGCTTGAAGAGCAAGAGAATCTGAGAGGTTCAGCATTTAGAGAAACAAAAGTTTATTTCTTTCCAGATAAATGTTAATGGTCGTGTGGAGATGCAAATAGCCATGAGTTTGTTAGAGCTGCAAGCAGGAATACCAGTGAGACAATATCTAATATACGAATATAGGAACAGGATCATTGGTAGGAGAAAAAAAAAAGGCATAGTTTTGATTTCTGTTTTGCATGGATATAATAATAAAACGCAGGCAAAAAATTCAAGGTAGTTTTAAGAATTAACACTTTGGTTAAAGACGCCCTTCAACCTATTGTGAATTTATTCAGTGGCTTTTACCCAAGACTAAATGTACTTGGGGCCAGAAGATTGTACAGAGAGGACTGAAACCTGGGTTGAGAGATGGAAAGAATCCCTTCTGCTGCGCTTGTGCAAAGGGACTGTGGGGCAGCTGAGACACGGGGCCATGATTTCCCAAAGAGCAGCATGATCAAATACAAACTTGCATTTTAGCTGGGAAGGCATAAACTTAAACCTGGAAACACATGGAAAAGCCTAGAATAGAAACCAAATGACTGAGATTCATTATATGCAGGAAGGAGATATCAAATATGGGACTGAAATGGCAGTTTGGTGGCAGCACTGGAGGAGAAGAATGTTGATGCAGGTGAACTTGGCACACTTGCCATGCTTGCCACAAGCATTCTGATGATACAGGGCAGGCAGTGAGTGATGGACTGGACCAGCAATGTGGAAATGAAGGAAGGCTGCAGGGAAGGCGTGGAAAGCTACGGCTGGAGAACAGTAATGTGGGGAGAACAGAAATGGGGGCAAGAGATGTGATTGCTGAGGTGTAAAGAAGCAAGAATGAAGCCAAGGAGGTGGTTCACTGTTATCAGAAGAGAGATTTTGATGCAAAAGTACAGGCAGAAAAATATTTTTAGATGTTTCAGTGGAAAATCTCTCAGATACTAAATTATTAACTTTTAAATTATAGGAACAACTTTTTTATTGGCTTTACTTGAAATCAAACTGCCATAGCAGTTACAGAAACCAGTGTAGGAGATTTTTCAATATAGTTCCTCAAATCACCTTCACCTTTCAGCTGAAGTGCAGAGACTCTGCCTCTTTGGCTCCAATTAGTTTAGGTTTTAAAGTAATTTCTGAGGCATAAGCAGTAAAGGTTTCTCCTAAATTAATAGATTCCTTCTTTTTACCAGTCCTTTACTATATTTAGAGAGTTATAGGCAGTACTTTTTGGGCCTTAAATACAATTTATTGACTAGCTTGAAGAAAAAGTACAACTTGTCCCATGAAATGTGTTATTTGCTAGTTGCTCTGTCATTAAATGCTCTGCCTTGTTTCATGGTAGCTCTCAGCTGCTGAGCTTTTGAAAGATAACATGCAACATAACAGCAAGCAAGAGTTTGCCTTTTTTGTTTCTTCCCCTCAAAAGTGGAGTCTGTACTTCTGTTGCTCTAGTAAAGCAGTGTCTGTATGGGGATATTTATAATTTAACCTGTACAAGTGTCTATCCAGCTCCTTGTCCACGTGCACTCATCATCCATGTGACTTAGTGACGTATATATTTCCTCAGTGACGTACCGCATTTAAGGACAACAGAAAAATGAGTTGTGATTTCATAATACCTCATCAAGTGAGCTATGTTTTTCAAAAACAAAATGTCTTTGCTTTATTCCATGATTCTCTGACTCTGTTTAGTGCAGGAAATGAAAAGGTATTCGTATGGTTCAGTTGTCAAAGGTTTAGAGCTCCTCGTGTGCATTCTGCACTCATGTCTACTGCTGACAGCGAGGCTGTTGTGTTAATGCTGAACTCCAGGAGTGTGGTGAACACTGCAGGATGAATTGGCTGCCTCCAGCATTCTGCCTGAACCCTGGGACAAGAGCTGAGATGTTCTCCTCAGCTTTGTGGATTGAGGGGAGAATGAAAAATCCAGACATGACTAAAGGAGCAGAAAAGAAGGTGCTTTGGGGACTATTGATACTAAGATGTAAGCATAGCTTTTTGAAATTCTGCTCCTAGACTTGAGCCTCTAAATAATACCACAGAGGAACTTAACATCCTGAGTGTTCTTTGTGGAATTGACCCAAGTTATTCACAGAGATGTGAGGAAAACATCATACTGAAGGTATGATAATGAAGGGTGAAAGAAAAATGGGTTTGGTTCTATTCTCATGTTCCTATAGGCATATATGATTCTGTAATACTTTGAGGAAATTAGGATGAATTTCTCAGCCAGAAAATTGCTTCCAATATGGGATAGCATTTAAAATGCATACTGTAACTGAGGTGGAGTTCCTTAGTATATACTCTGCTTGACAAGGTTTGAACAAATACATCAAAGCAGAATAAAATCACTCACCTCTGAAAAGACAAAGGTCAAGCTTTGTCACTCCTGACTCTTTTTTGAAAGAGTCCCTCGTGTTACTGAGGAGGTGACAGCGAAGAGGAACAGAGTGCACGGTCGTGGTTGTTTTCACCTGAGCACACGCTTTGCTGGGATACCTTGTCCCTCCTCTTAGAGAGCTGCATTCTGGCAAAATACAACACCCTGCCTTTTGGAAATACATGAGTGGTTTGATACACACTGCCAGAACCTGCTTGGGAAGAGTTTCTGCAAAGTACACTTGGCTCCCCTGTTCCCCTGGGACACATCTGTGGTTAGTGTTGGGAGCTGGAATGCAACGGCTGCAGAGGAAAGGCTCATGTTTAGGTGCTTGTTTGTGTGACATAATGTGCTGTGTGGGAAAGCAGCACAGAAATTTTAAGTTAAATTAAGAATTACGGGGTTTCAAACTTCCCTTTCAAAGGCTGCAGTTGTAAATGCGTGTATTAATTAGGCTGGTCTGCAGTTTGATTCAGGCTCTGTGTCACATTTGCGCTGAGAGCAAATGTGACACAGAGCGGTAGAGGTCATGTAGAGGTAAGTAGAGGTCAGGTAGAGGTAAGTAGAGGTCAACTGACTTCCCACCAACCCACAGAGTGGGTTGGTGGGAAGTCAGTTGACCTCTACTTACACACTTTTTCTTCCAAACTGAAAATTGTACAGTTCCAGTTTTCAAAGATATCCAGTTAGTTGTTTCTGGTAGCCATTGCCAGGTGAGAGACACTAAGTGAAGCCACTGTCCCAAAAACAGAGGGTTTTTTAATAACTGGTTTGTACCCATTGGAACCTAGCGACCAGAAGTTGTCAGGCAGTTCGGGATGAAGTTGAAGTATTATGTGGTATCCCCATGAGCAAAAACGAATTCATGCTCTCAGTCCTGTTCACTTACAGTTTAGAGAGGCAGGATATGTCATAGCTGAAAACTCACCAGGTGAAGTTGTGAAACTGAATCTGCAGAGGGGTAAAGCTTTTGCAGTTTGATTTAGTTTCCTACAAGAAAAATGTGCTTGCCCGGAGTCCTGGGCTGAGGTTTGGAAAGGAATTGCAACACGTACCTTTTGCAAGAAGCTGTTCAGCAGAAGGACAGGACAAGTGTGCTCCTTCCTTTTTAATGCTCCCTTCAGGAAGCAAAACAGAAAGAAAATTCTATGGCAACCTTTGCAGTAGACCAGCTGGTTGTAAAGCACGGATTTAGCTCAAAATTTCAATTTGGATCAGATTTATCTATATTTTATATTTTTTTAAGCATTTGTGATGATTTATTCTGTGCTGCAATTTGCATCTGCTTTCAGATGGCAAAGGAAAAACTTAGTACAGCATCTGGAGGTCCATTTGAAAAAGGAATGTCCTTACCAGTGTAATTACTGGTGCAGCATTTGGGACTAATTCATCTTCCCCCATTGTTAGTCCCAGTCCTAACAGCGCCTTTGTCACTGAACAGCTGACGAGTCCAGAGCTGCTCTGGCAGTGCAGGGCTGTGTGTCACTCCATCTTATTTTACATTAATTTCCACCCTTTTCTCGTAGGAGTTCCAGGATGGAACTTCTGTGCACAGGGACACAGGAGCTCTGGTGACTGATCTTTTCCAGGGTTAGTTGGCTCTCTGTGCTTATGCTGGCACTGCTTGGTTTTAAGGCTTCCAATTAGAAAATTTTGTCTTTTTGCCTGAAAAAGTGAAGTTCATTTTGAGGTTAATTGAAGCCCGTATTGCTAAGACAGATACTTCACCTATTGTTACATGAAACTGTTGCAGCTCTTGTTTGATCTGAGTACTGTGCACAACGTCCCTCTGGTGTTAATTGAGCTGTGTTACACTCTAATCAGATACAGCTTTAATACAAAGAAATGAACACAATGAAGGTTATTAAATATGGTAAAAACTCCAGTATGTCTTCTAATGTTATAGAAGAAGCACTGTATTTTGGAGGAGTCTGACCTTATGTAATGGTACTTTCTTGAAAAAATATTTATAATAAACTTCCTTTTCTCTGTTTGAAACGGCCACCTTTTGTCAGTACCAGGGTTAATACAGTTAAGGTCCATTTTTATGATGTCTGACTTTATTGCTGAAAACATTAAAGATTAGATCACAGTCTTGCAGAAGGGGAAAGGGTTTTGTTTGCTCTAGTAGTAAAATACTTTGGGAAATAAGAACAGTGTGGGCCAAAGAATTTTTGCAAACGTGGATATAAAATGTTGTTTTTTTGTTTTTTTTTCCTCCAATTTGAAAAATAAAATTACTAAGTTTGTTTTTCTTGTCCCAGAGTAAACTTACTACTTTATGTCAGGCATGTAACTTTCTCCAAGTCTTTGACTTTAGGTCTGAGAGTTTTTTAAAACCTTGAGAGGTTTTAAGAGGTATTTTGCTTTCCAAAAAGCCATCATTTTCATCTTTAAACATTGAGAGCTCTACCTGCCCTGTCCTCGTCACCCTCCTGATACACTGTCTGCTACTCCAGTCTGTGGTAAATTTGTGGGAGAGGAAATGAGAGGCCTGTTCTGTGGAGCTGGAGATGCTGAGGAGTCTGTGGACACTGGATGTGCGATTGTCCCCCAGAGTCACATCCAAGTTTGTACCGAGGAGAGAACAGAATGTGGGAGAAGTTATTCTGAGTGTGTGTGCATGTGATTCCAGTTTCCAAGGAGACCACCTTCTTTGTCTGAACATGTCCAAAACGATTGCCTGATTGATCTCATCATGTGGGACACTCTCTGTCTTTGTCTGCTTCTCTCACACGTTCTTTCCTCCGCACTGTTAACCAGAAAGTAAAAAATGCAAAGTTAGGTTCTGGAGGAGCCAAACAAAGCCCTTAGCCTGCCCAATGGGTGAGCTGGGGGCTGTCCTTTAGTCAAACTGATGGCAGGTGTGTCACCACTGGATGTGAGGGTTGTTGCTGGTCCCTCTCCCGCTCTGCTCCAGCTCGCACTTGGACGCTGCCGAGCGCGCCTTTCAAAGAGACAGCTGTTAATGCTCCTACTGAATTTCCACTAATTATAAAATGAAAGGACCGGCTCTCTTTTCCTTCCTGAACCTCAGTAGTCTAGTTTCACTGATTAAAGAACCAACAACAAAAAAATCCCCCCCAACACAAAAAGCTCGGGGAAGGAGGAGATGTCAGTCAGCACCAGTGCTGAAAAGCATGCTGATGTGCTTTTTTTGTTGCTTGTGGTTTTGTTGGTACTGATGATTTGCTAATGAAAGCCAAAGCTCTTTCAAATATAGTCCCTTGACACTGGAACTGGAAATGAAGAGTTCAAGTTTAAAAACATTCCTGGTAAAGGGAGGAGAAGATTGCAGAGGGCAGTGAGAATGAGGTGCTGCAGCAGAACTGCAGGTCACTGCACACTGCAGTTCCGATCACTCAGGAGCAGGGGGACTTTGGCCAGTCTCCACTAAGCAAAGCCTCCAGTTAACCTCAATAGAAATGTAACCTGAACTATGGAAACACAGTATTGTTGAGACAGAAACTGAAATTACATTGCAGCTCAACATGGAAAAAAGTGTAATGAAAACACAGTATTGAATCAATATAGGGCCTACTAAAATAATTTTTTTTTAAACCCCTCTCTTTTTGTAGGATTCTTTTAATTTTTTAAATTTTTATTGATTTCCTTTTCCCTGTGAAGGCAATGCTTAAAAAAGGAATATCAGTTGCATAGCATGATTTTGTTTGTTTATTTGCAATAAGTATGTGAAAGTGGGGAGAGGGCTTAGTCTGTGTCAGTTTATCCACAATGTGTCACACAGGGCGTAAATACCAGCTGGCACATGAAAAAAAGGTCTAGGCACATATAAGCCAACAGAATTAAGCATGGACAGCTTGAGAAGCAGAGTCTGAGAAAATACGTGGAGTTTGCAGCAGCCACAACTCTCAGCTTCCTGGTGGCTTTTGTTGGAGAGAGTACAATTAATCTCCTGTTTAAGAAAAGGTCCCCATGAGCATTAGAAGCCAGTCCCTCTCTACCTTTCCTACAAACTGGAAAGAAGGAATAGTTTCACAGGCTTTGATCTCGCCAGCTACTCGTGCTTCCCTCCCTCCTGCAAGCAGAGCTGTAGAGCTGCTGGGTGCAATCCAACATCAGAAGCATCTCTGCAAATGGGGTACAATAAGCAGTTTGAGGACAACTTCAGTGACTGAGAAGTCCAGGGCGGAGCACACATAATGTTAGAGACTGAGAGCACAAGGTGGGACAGAGCAGGGTATGATACAACAGTTGCTGTTGGCACCTGGGACTTCACTTAGTGGCCCGTTCAGGGAACGTTGTGCTGGTAGAAATGTACAGTACTGTGACTGGGAGTCCTAAATGTCCGTCACAAGCTCTGTGGTCCCCCCTCTACAGCTGGGGGAAATTCTTGAGCTGTATTTGATTAAGCATGATAAATGCTGCATTTGAACAAATAAGTCTCTTTCCCCCTTTCTGTCGCTGCTTGAAAGTTCTGGCCAAAGCCTGAGGCCACTTCTCTCTTCAGTTCTGGAAGAGTGATATGAAGAGGAGCTAGCAGGATTCTTGACCTTTTAGTTTGAATATTTTATGTTTCAGCTAAGAGGAAAATCAAATCTGAAGATGCATTGGATGTTTTTTTTTAAATTCTGGTTTGAATCTACTCACATTCCATGCAATACTATTGAATGGAGTTCATCTTCAAAAGGCTGGGCTGTGAAGCAGCACTTAACAAAGTCTTCCAGAGGGACCTGTTCCCTCTGGGGATCTGATAACATGCAGCACAATGGCAATAAGGAGTGTGCTTGCTGAGTAGCAGGGTGCTTCTCCCACCTTGGAGTGAAGCAAAGGAATAGCTCTCTCTGCACCTTCTCCTACCTGACCTGAAGGAACAATCCTCCCAAGCAATGTGTGCCTGTTTTTGGAGTATGGCACGTTTGGAGCACTCCACAAACAGAATTGATGCTCATTGACATGAGGGTAACGAAATAAACATTGAAAATAGACTTTCCTGACTCGCTTGACAAAATACCTCTTTCTGAGCAAAAGGTTGAGACTTGACAATTGGCTTTAGTGTATTATTTGAAAAAAATCCCTATGTAATCTGTGTGAGATTGAACTGGTTTTGAAACATAATATCAGGTGTTAGGCCACAAAATAGCTGTGTGTGCACAACTGCCCTGTGCTCTGTAACAGAAAGCTGTTGAGACATACCTGCTGCCCTTGGGTAGCAGCTGCCAGAAAATACAGGCCTAAACTCCCCTTCTCCTCTGTTCCCTTGCCTCAGAAGTACTGTCTTCCTTTTTCTTACCCTCTCCTGCAGCAAACTACCCAAAGGTGTTGGACAAAGTCATGCTCTCAAAGGGTGCTCCTGGCTCGCAGAAACTGTATTTACTCAGCCAGAGTCCCAAATGCTAAGTCTTTATTTGATCTGCCTCCTAGTGTTTCTACACTTCCCATCATTTAGAATCTTCAGTACAATATTCCTTGCCAAATTTACGTGGATCCAGCCTGGCAAAGCCTTTCTTGTGGGAGTGGTTATTAAACTGAAGTTAATTAACAGTAAGCACGTAAGAGCTTTCACCACAGGCAAATTATTTTTTGTTATTTCTAAAGTATATTCTATAGTACTTTGACAAAATATGTTTTAGTAACTTTTTTAAACTAAACAGATTAGAAGAACTCCTTTTTTTTTTTTCACCTCTACATATAGCTACTGTACGTGTTTTGTCTTTACCACATACCCTTTCCAGAACATGACTTCCATTGTGATGATAACCAAAAAGAGTCAACATACTTTTTTGGCATTAGGAAGAAACTTTGAATTTGATCAGGACAGGAGAACAGTGTTCCAGAGCATTGGGCAGGTCAGGAAATGCGAACCCTCTCTTTGCCCACAGCCTGGCGGCCCCAGGAGCACAGCGAGCTGTGTGCAGGCCTCTGACACACCCAGGGGGAAGTCCTTTTGCCTCGTATGCTGGGACAGAGGTTACGAGGAGGGAGACTTGAATTAGGTAACTGTGGGGTTTAATGTATTTTAACGTTTTATTTCCCCTTTCTGAGCGTGTAATTCCTTCTGTGAAGGCATAGGGCCTTTCTGCTTTTACCGTAACAGATGTTCCGTTTCCCCACGGGGTGCTGAGGGCCTGTGGAATGGAGAGAACCCAGCAAATGTGTTCCTGGTTTTACTATATTGGAGTATTTCAGCAGCTCTTTCTCTCTCGCCCACCACCCTGAGTAGAACATGGCTGTTTGTTTACCCTTCAGTGTCAAAGGACTGCATTTGGGGACTGGCACAATATCACAGGTGTGCATCCAGGCCTTCTTGGCCCCTCTGAAAGCTGTTTCCCACTGTCCTGAGAGCCAAGGGACATGGGCAGGCCATGGCATGGACAGGAGTCAGTACGTTAGGACAGGTTTTTCTCATTCGGTTCTAGTGTGTAAATGTTTCCACCCTGAGTGGAGTCACAGGGTGTAACTGAGGCAAAACCAGAGCAATACAAGGTTTCAGTTGGCCCCTCGAGTATAGGGGGCCGGAGATGTGTTGTCAGAGACTCACTTGCAGTGAGGATTGGCACTGTAAGATCTGCTCATCTAATAGAAAGCTACCCTCCCTGGCAGTATTGATGATAATATAATTGTCACCTGTGGCACCACTTGTTAGATTGCCTTTGAAAAGCAGGTGTGAGAACAATAATTCTTTGCGGTCAGTTAGAAAGTTAAAATTAAAAATTAATTCTTAACGTTATTCCTTCTTTTTCTCATGTTTTTCTAATTTAAAAATTTCAGAAGAAAAGTAGGAAACAAAAGCATCCATAATGTTCTGTGTATTCTGGTTTTGCTACTCCCATGATAATGCAGCTCATGTTCAGAAGCAGAACTTTCCTGCTTGGTCTGGGAGGGATTTCAGTGCTTATTCTATGGAGTGTCACTGTGCTTGCTGGGTCCCCAAGGCAAGGTGTCACTGGCAGGAGAAAGGAACACTTATTTCTTGAGCCACAGTAAGGGCACCATCCATTTTTCTCAGTAGTCCTGGAATTGCAGTTTATTCTCACGTGGACATGTAGTGTCCTCATTCCGTATGCACACATCTTTGGGCAGTATCCATAAATAAGCCAGTGTTGGTCAAGGACCTCTGACTGGGTAGCTGGTTCATCAGCACATAATCTCTGGAAGAGCTCTCATAATCTCTTCTAGTAGCTTAAACCACTCTTAACGAAACACACACACATATATATGTCTATGCCAGGGAGCTACTTAATTTTCTTCCCCTCTTGCATATATGGAATTTCTCCCCCAAATTATTTTGGCCTGGTGCCCAGGAGTCCACAACACTCAGTTGCTCAGTGGCATGTTGTAAGTTCTGCATGAAACAAGTCTTTATGCTGCTGGAAAGGAGAAAGTCCCAGTTTTGGGACACATGGCACTTGTTGAAAGTTACTCTTTAGAGAAGCAGTCTTAGAATCCTGAGTTTTGCACATTAAGAAAAGCTATACTGGGTTATAGTTAGTGATTATTTTTTTTTTAATATATTGTTTCTATTTTCCTTTCACAACTGAGGGTTTTAAGGTGGAGATACCACAGGGTATGAGAGCAGAGAGGAAAAATAACAAAGCTCATTATATCTTCCCTTTCCATTTAGAAGGTATGTGATGCCATGTGTGGTGTTACAGTTTTCTTGGCATTCAGTTCTGATGATCTTCATTGCTCTTGGCTTCACAGTTTTGAGGTCTTGTGGATGACAGGGTAGAGATAAAATGTTCTAGCACGGCATCTGCCTTCTGGGTAACCTCTGCAGGATACTCAGTGTGTGGATAGAACTTGGAGTATAAATTACATCTCTTCCATCCTTGAGCACAAAGACCAACGAAAAAGATTTACAAATAAACTGGATTAGAAGTGTGCACAACATTTTTCATGAAGGCAGCTTTTTTTACCCACTTAATTTAAAGTCAAGGAATAAAAATGGATAATTGAAATATGGATGACAGCCCAGTTCAGAGGGTGATTTTCTTAAACGATTTAGCTAAGAATTCACTTGTATGTGAGTTTTATACTAAGGCAGCAGGAATGAGAAAGCTTTTCTTCTGTCTGTTGTGTAACAACTTTTCTTCATGCTGCACAGCAGAGGATTTTGGCCTGTGCAACTCTTTAGAAATGCATCGAGAGCCATACCAAAGTGTTAATGGACAGTAAAACAGTCTGGAGTCTCTACCTTGACATTCTAATCATGTGGCACAGGGGCAGCACACTGATCTGGGTGAACAGAACCGCCCCTGGAGAAGTAACAGTCTTGTCGTTCTGTTTAGCAAACTTGAATCGAGGTAACTTTTCATTGAAGATAATGAAAACAAAGCTTTTCTCCCTCCTCAGATGCCTGCATTTTAAAACTGGGGAGGGAAACCCAGAAGTGTGAGTGAAGCAAAGGGACACTCAGGTGGGGATGCTTAGGAAATGGCTGCTCGAGTCAAATCAGAACACAAGTATTGGGATATAAATGTTAGTGTACATATACTGTGCCAGATGAATATTAATACTTTTTTGGTTGTTTCTGAATTATGTGATAAGAGGCAATATCATAGGAATAAATATGAAAAATTGGTCTTCTCTCATAAGAGTAAATCGTTGTTTTTCCAAGACCCTGTGAGCACTTGTACTATCTACATTTTCTTACGCATTCTTATTGACCTCAGCAGAAATTGCATATAAGTACTGAATAATTCACCATGCATCAAATGGTTTTGGTGTTTGATGGTGTCTTTGACAAAGCATTTTAAATGTTATGAGTGTTTCAGCAGTGAGATTTCTTTTCCGAGTCAAATTTCAGTAAGGTCCAAGGACAGTCTGGGAAATCTCTTGATGCATGTTACTTAAGGATAAGTGCAGGTGATTGCTGTGGTTGCTTTTGAAAACTGGAACTGAAGCCACAGATTAATACAGATCCTTGAAATCAGCTTTACGACTTAGGGAAAAAATGATAAGGTTCCATAGTATGAGAGTAATAAATACAAAGAAACATGTGGCTAAGGCAGTTGCTGTTCTAGTTAAAACAGTTTTTCTCTCTGCATCAGGCAAGGCAGAAGTTGTCTTTGGGGGGGTTTTACAAACTCGTAAATGATTTGTGCCACAACAAGCACAGTTTTGGTTTGTGTCTTTCACTGTGATATATCTGTATTGTGTAAATAAATCAGGGATGTGTAAGTTACTGTATGAGAGTAACAACTATGCTCTTGACACTTCAACTCACCAAGGGCTTACTTCCTCAGGTTTTTCCACTGGTGTGTTTTGTCCCACATTTCCTCTCATCTACGTCACAGATTTCTGAAATTTGACAGCATTTTTGTGCTAAAGCCAAAAAGCCCAGAGCTCAATATCTGGACCTGGAACAAGAGCTGGAAAACAGATCAGCACTCAGAAGCTCAGTGCTTTGGGACTTCGGTCACGGTGTGTGTGTGAGAGCAGGGTGCTTCTTCAAAGCAGGCCCTAAGATGATCTCCTTCAAAAAATGTGACTTTACCTAAAGGGCTTGGCAGCATCTATTCCACTTCGAGTGTAGAGCTCCAAATTCTTGAGTTGTCTGTTCTTGTGTTGGGAACCAGCCCCACCTACCCAAGGGAGTGTGGCCTGACAAAAAGAGCATTGAGATAATGAAAAGAAAGTGCATTCCGTGATCCAAAAAAGGGCAGATAGAAATATTTCTAGCATAAATTAATGCTGGGTTTTGCTGGAAGAAATTGTGTTTTAGAAGGATGTTAGAAATTTACATTGTTTGTGTTATTTTCATCTGGTTCAAACCAAAGAATGAAGCTCACAAGTAGCATATTTATATATATATGGAATATAGGGCTATTATAATGCCTTCAGATTGAGCCTGTAATTCATTAATAGCACACAATGAAGTCGTATTTGCCCTATGACACATATACTGCCATATTCTTACATTAAGTAAAGTTATCCATCTTTCTTTCTCTCAGAATGCTCCCTTGAGCATTCCAACACAAGCTCCTGCTATGCATGAAGGAAGGTAGAGTATTGGGGCAGTTTATCATGAACGCTCTTGCCCAGTGAACAGGGTAGTTTGTTCTGTAGGCTTCCACGATGGACCTGTTTTCTGGGTGTCTGATATGCAGGCTGAATCAATGAGGGGACACAAGTCCTGGAAGCCTCTTCCCAGCATGCATGGACCAGATATCCACAGAGATATCAGTCAGTTCAGACAGAGACTAACTCAGTCTGGTTCAGAGCCCATTACACTGTTCCTGAAGCACAGCTTTGAATTCTCATACATCCGCATGCTTTATAGGTTTGTGCTACAAATGAAAACACAAGTAAACAGAAATATAGTAGCATGAAATCACCCCACAAAAAGCAGAACAGATAACTGAACTAACATAATCAAGGAGGGAGATGGCAAGGCTCTATTGCTATTGTGTCACACAAAAGGTAAGCAAAGAAAGGATGAATAAACTTTCTGTAACAGAAAGCTGTTGAAGAACGATTCTTGAGAGTATTGGATTATTTTATGTAGAAGCTCTCTGATCATCCCTGTAGTTCTCAGATTAGGAAATGTCTTTTTTTAAAGGGTCTTAGTGCAGTTACAGAAATATTAATTTTGAAGGCAGAAGAAGTCAGCAGTTAAAGCTGTTCACAAGATTGTCTTCAGCAAGAGCACACCAGTATTTGTTTCCCAAAGAAAGGAAATATGTAGGTAGATTAATTTTGGGACTGAATAAGGGTATGAATGTCAGCAAGTCTGACATCAAGAAGGTTGTCTGGTTGTGCTTTTCCCAGAGTAGGCAGTCGCTAAATAAATTGATTCTTGGAATACAGGTGTAGCTCCATGTATTTTTGCTGGGATTCAATTTGAGACAATGCGTGAATTCTCTTACTTTTCTCTTAATTCTGTTGCTTCTAGTGTGGTCTGCCACACTCTCAGGAAAAAGTACCTTAACTTGACTCTCCGTTGTGATCTGTGAGTGAAGAGCTAAAGGTGGAATCGTTCCTCCCCTGTGTGAGGCTGACGGTGGCAGCTCCGCCAGGGCCATGAGGCACAGGGAGGGCCTGTTCCTGCCCCCTCCACGGGACCAGCCCGGCACGCTGACAGCCTGTCAGCCCGGGGGGATGTGGAACTGCAGAGGTGATTTACTGCAGCCCAGAGCAGGCGTGGGAATCGCCTCCCACTTCCCAGCCCCGGTGGGAACAATCGGGGGGATTGTGTCGCTCGGAGACTTCCTAATGATCCATCCCAAATGGCTTGGCCAGGCAACCCTTTTGTGCACCTCGGCATCTCCCCTCGTGTGGCTTCCCCCTTAGTGCTGTTGCAGTGTGTGGTTGCACTGGGGCTCACGGGCTTCCTAAAAATAGGAGGGAGCAGTCCTTTACCTCAGTCGTGAACTCACCTGTGGGAACAGTGGAAGGAGCATTGGAACGCAAGGAACAGCTTAAATTAACTGAGTGAATAATCAGAAAGACTCGTCCCCCCAGTCACACACACAGGTCTCATGCTAACTGTGCAAATCTCTTAACATTTACCCACAAGTTCCTAAAACTCTCACGTATAATTCATGGCAACAACCTGATTTACGGCAAAGACCAGAAATTAGGAGCATGGATCCTACTTTCATCCAAGGCAAGAGCAAAACTTGAACCAAGGGCCCTGTACAGGGACAACACATTGCTCCTCAAGGTCCATTAGCTTTCTCAGCATAAACCATTTTTGTCTCTGCTCTCCCAACCCCATGTGATTAAAGCAGGACCTGCAGCAGTGCTGGCACCAGTGTAATGTGAATAGCTAAATATGTTTGGGTACATTACTATACTGGGTCTGGGGCTTGCAGGAACCCTAACTCCAGCCAGGATGCACAATAACCAGAACTGACCTTTGGGTTCACTAATGAAGAATGCTTATGTTATATTTGGAACAGAAGAAAGTGCAGGCAGGAGGCTTTAGATCTTCTGTGACCAGGATTTCTGTGCTGCTGCCCGTGCTGTTGGGTTGAAGATAAGAGTGGGCTGTACAATTATCCTGGGGAGATGCAGCAACTCGTTTTTCCAAAGAATTATATTGTCCCCTTTGCCTTACAAAATAAGGACAAACGACCCAATGGAAATGCTGTGTATATTACTATGATGAATAAATAAGTTCTTAGAAAAAAATTAGCAAACGTAACTGGGAAAAGTCTTTCCTGGAAATTAGTACATTAAACTAAACTAAAAATTGACCAATTTATTTTTTCTTCAAAGAAAACACTGTCTGTGACACAGCAAAAGCCACAGATGTTGCATCAAATGCAAAACAGAAGTCCGAAGCAAACTTTTTACTAAAATGTGTTAGAACTATCAAAGTTTAAACTTTGATGATCTGATAGGATTGTGAAAATCAATTCCCCCCACCTCCCCAGTTTTGCTGTTTAAATTAATGGGAAATTATTGCTTTTAAGTTGGCTGCAGCTGATAAGCATCTATATTTGAAATTTAGGTCCGTGTTTTTATGTCTATAACCAGATGTGACTTGATCTGACAGAACTTCACTAAGACTCCTTGCTCCAAAACCCCTGCACATCCCAAATCCTGTAGCAAAAGCCTTCCATCGCACTCTTCCTGGAAGAATACCTTCTGTCCCTGTCCTTTTAAAATGAACTAGTCAGTTATAGTTTTGTCAGTGCTTGGCTATAATACCCTAAGAAATGCAGTGTCCATGTGGGTTGTACCTTTCATGCAAGAGGTTTACATGGACACTTTTGTATGGGAGGTGGCCCTGCTCTCTAGGATGGGCGACTACAAATAATCCGCAATTTTTAGACTGGGGAGTGAAACCAAACCACCTCAGTAATAACAACCCAACCAAAAGCACTCTCTCCAAATTCTGGGCATTTTCTGGGGCCGAGTTTGGATGAAATCCTCTCTACAGTCCTTGCTTGTTTATTTTACTTGTTCTTTGTGCCTTACGTTACCAAACCTTTCTTCACAGACTTAGATGGAGAATTCAAATCTTGAATTATTTATAATTTGAACTTCTTATCTTGGAACAAAATACTGTGTTGAGGACAAGAATTATTCTTTCTGTCCCAGTGTGGAGTATTTCTGTAGTGTGTCTAATATTTGCTGTTGATGATTTCCCCATCTGGTGTGAAGAAACCTATTCAAGGAACCTTTGTGCTGAAAGGGCCGTTTAGTGTGAATTCAAAGTTAAATTGACTGAAACACCTACTCAGGTGTTATTCTTGCAGAAGGGCAAAAGGGATCACTGAAAAAATCTGCTGCTTCCAGAAGTGCTCTGAAACCCTCTCCCCCCTCTTCAGCCCCATGTAAGACACAACACATGTGAAGTGTCACGTGGGTTATTCTCTTCCTGCTGGGAGGGCACACAAGTCTGTCCAGACAGAACAGTTCTAAATGGCTGCATCCTGTCTGTCTTGGGCATTAGAAAGAATCTTCAGTGCTTTCTAAAAAGAACAAGGACATGAAAAACGTGGTGTTTGCAACACTTTATTAGCAGCTTTCCTTGTAATCAGCTGGCTCATGGAGCTGCTGAATGGAGCAGACCTTTGGGAAAATGTGTTTTATCCTACAGCTTGTAGTAACCCGTCATAAAAGGACTCAGTGGAGGAGATGATGTGAACTGGGAACTAGTGTGGGGGAGTGCCCTGACCCAAGGAAGGCTGAGACAGGCTTTTCTGTGTCATATTGGGTTGGTTTGGGTAGTCAGAGCTTGTGCATTCCCAGAAGGCCTCAAACAAATGTATGGGATGCCCTGCAGCCCTGGGTACCAGGACAGTGTCGCAGCTGGAGGCAGAGCTGGGAGCTCACCTCTCAGCTGTGCTCTGCCTGCGTTCATGTTCTCAAAGTGGGCAAGGACGAGATGGAAGATTTGGAGAAGTTAAATGCTTTTAAAACCCATCTGACTCTTCAGATTCTTGAGCTGTAGCAGATAAAGATTTAAGAAAAAAAAGTAGCATAGTTGTTTTTCCCATTGAACTAAGTCCATAAAATGTATGTCCGTGCGTTTTAATGCACACTTCAAAGGTAAATTCCTTTTAATCCACAGAATAAATTTTCTGCATTACATTAAATGTGAAAGAGAGTTTTAACATACGTTTGTTTTTGCAGAACTATCTGCTAGTTGTTTCTAAGCTAGAATAATGGTAATTTGGCTTCATTCTTCATCCTTGATTTCATCACCTGGCAGAATATTGCTGACCATCTGCAACATTAGCACCTTTAGCAAACATTGATAGAGAAAAGCCAAATGAAGAGAGTGTCTTTCCTATTCTCCTTTTTGCCTTACTACAGGCTGTAGCCCCCCAATGCGTGTAAATCCTGCAAATCCAGACAAACTGGAATCAGTACTAATACTATTGAAAAAGTATTTAAAAGGAAAACAAAATTAGGGGATAAAAAATCTGTGCAGAAATGCAATGAAGAGATGAATGTCAGTGAGTTTTAATGAAATACCTGCTTCTGTTTAACCATTTGCAATTTCAGCATAGTGGAATTTAATTTTTTGGGGGGAATGTGTTGTTGCTTTATAACAAAACTTTGGATGGAAAGATTCAGCCTCTACATGTTACATATCTTGTCTTTCGGGGTCATCGGGGAACCTCGTGATAGCTCTGGAGGTGGAAAATGCCTTCTGTCTAAATTCAGTCATCTCGTACAAGGGTTCTGCTTTACCTCCTTCTCCCAGGTGACAGAAGTGTGAGCTCCTCTCTTTGTGTTGTCTTTCAAGCTCTCCTGGGGGCCATCTGCCTGCATGCTGTTGTGGGGGAATGTTTGTGAAATGGTTGTATGTCACACGTGCTTTAATGGAAACCTGAGACAAAGGTCCTCAGCTTTCCTTTTAACACTGTGTTCCTGAAGGCCAGATGTTGCAGGGGTTTCAGGAATGTCTGCCGTGCTCAGAATCCAAGCAGTTGCACACAATCCTTTCATCCATGCAAGGAGTTTACTGGATGTAAGGAGACTAATGGCAGCTGCCTTAGGACTGGTGCTCTGGCCCAGATTCTTTCTGCATTAGGAAGATTAGATTTGGGGAATAAACCAAGGTACCAGAGCAGGAGTTTGCTCAGCCCAGGCTTCCAGCAGTCAGACAATGGTCTGAGGGCTCAGCAGGAGGTGCCCCTTTTTCTTCACTCCTTATATCCGCCGCTTCAGGGATTTAGTTGACTGGATACCTGAATTGAGTGGAGTAAATGAGACCCCCAAATTTATCTGGTAGTGCTGAGATGAAGGTGCTCTGGCTCACCCAGTGAGTTTTCCAGCAATGCAGGGCCCAGGCTGGAGTCCGGGGCCTGACTCCATCCCTGATGGCTCTGCCTGGCACAAAGCAGGAGTGCTGAGGTGGCACCACGTTCCCTCTACATGCCTGTGCTACTGTTCTTCCCCTTCTTTCTGCACGGGAAGTGAGGCTGCTTTAAGTGGCCTTTCCTAGAGGCAGACCAGGAGATGGCTGCTTGGCCCCATTCAGTCAGGCACAAGGATAGTGAGGGCACACGGATACTTGGACAGACCTGCTTCCCTAGTTTAGCTCCCTCATGGAAATGAATTGTTTGTTTTCACTGAGTAAATGCCCTACACTGGTGCCTTGTTGCCTTTCTCTGATCAGAAAATATTTTGATGAATTACTACATGAGTTGGATCTTCCTTGCCTGTAGCTGTTTTTGGGACTGGATGGAAGCTGGAGCTGTCAATACCTTTGGGTATCTCCCTTCCCCTGAGTAAAAACACAAGGATAGTGATCACTTAAAGAGAAATCCAGAGGCTTGTGAAGTCAAGCAGACCTTTTACTCTGGATACACCTTTCCTAAAGTGTAATGTAGTTCAGTGTAGTATGTAATTGGTTAGCACACAATCATTTTTTAGGTTTTGTTATTTACCGTAAGTTTGCTTTTAGGGCATGAAATTTGATGGCTGAGGCTAAGATGGGACTACAGACAATGTAGTCCCTGATTTTCTCAGCTGCCAATTCCCAGCCTGTTTTTAAAATTGTATACTCTTCTTTGAATAGTGAAATAATTTTACTCCATATTACTTTTTTATTGTGGCGTTTTAGGTGAAGAAGTATGAAAAAAGATGGCTTTTTTTTCTGGCGTAGTCTGCACTTTATGTCTCCGTCAAGTGCTTTTCTAAAGCTGTTTTTCCCAGACTGTGTGTTTTGCATGGGTGGGACAGTGGGTTATTGTTAGCCTGTTAGACACAACTCGGCTTGAATACCCTTCAGTAGTTTGGGAGGCAAGTCAGCTCTATTTGCATTTGTTCCAGTCACAAAGGTTTATAGGTCAGCAAAGGCTGGCTGGAAAAATTCAACATGCCAATGCACTATTCTTCTATGGTTGTCAGGAATTCAAACGTGCTGGTTTTTATATTTCTCCTTGGTCATGAATATATGATCGCACAGTCTGAAGTCGCTTTGTTTCTCCGGAGCTTGGTACCAGCTGGGACTAAGATGGAGGACGTGATTTGATGCCAGCTTCCCCCCCCCCGCCCACACTAATCAAATGTCCGTGCGTCTGGAGGCAGTGAGAGGGCACTGCTCACCACTGAACTGTGCTGCCGCCGCTGCTGCCTTTTTCTCTTCCCTGCAGAAGGGTCCAGCTGAATCAAAGATGACATTCGTCCTTTCACAGCAAACATTGCAGTAGCTTCACCTCCCTTCTGGTTTGGGTTTTCTTCTTTTGCTGTTTCTGTTTAGGTATGTTTGGGTTACATCCAGAAGTGTTTCTTGCTTGCCTACGTGGAGATCTTCATTTATGCATAGACTGACAATAGGCATCTCTTAGAACTCAGGACCTGGGAAGCTGTTCTTACAGCTTTAATGGTCCCTCATAAAGATACCTCCTAGAAACCTTGGGATAGCACTGATAACCTGATCTTTGACAACTTGCATGTGAAGCTTAAAATATGTACTAAAAAGAATCTCTTCCCCAAAGAAATAATTTCCTTAGCTTTGTTTTTCATCCTCCAGTTTTAGAAGAGGTTTGACCTTTTGCAGTTGTTAAGATGCAACGTAGATTTATCCACTGTAATTTGATTCCTTCCAGGCTGCATTTTGAATTTTAAATGGTGTGTCTGAATGCATTGTGTGGGATACTATTGCAGGTTTGGTAGGAGCTGACATCTCATTTCCAGCCTGGCTCACTGTGCCTCATTCCCCCAAAACCAGTAAGCCTTACTTGATTTGGACTGATTTAAACCCAGTTACAAAAACCACTTGTCTTCATAGTTGTAGCTTGAGACCTGAGATTTTTCTTATGAAGGAATAAAATATGCTAGATCTCCTTTTAATATGCTCATTGAAATGCAAACTGTGACCTTTCTTGGTGTGTTGTAAAGAGACTTTCTGCGGAGTAGGAGCTGTTTTGGGGAGAAGGTGGTGTAGGGCCGAGGGGCTGCATCTGCAGCTCCCCCTCCTCCGCTGGGGCAGCCAGGGAGCCCCCTCCTTTTGAATGCAGTCTTCACTGCCAAGTTGGCACCATGGCCCATGTTTATAGATTGAAATTCAGCACATGGCTTTAACTCTTCAGCTGCACTGGCTGCAAATAATCCCCCCACCCCAAGCACGTAGGTATAATCAGTTCATTGTCTTCCCTTTGCCAAGGCGAATCTGACCCTTGGAAATCCGGTGGGGAACATTATTTGAAATGCCGGCTTGGGTAAGACATGCGAAGAGCAAAAGCATGACTTACATGGAAATGTTTACAAATATGGGAAAGAGCAGCTCCTGAAATAAGCATGGAAAAAGATCACGTAAAGTATTGATGGGAAGATAGTCTTTAACAGATGAATCGTTGAAAAAGACTCCACAGTTAGAATACTAATAAGCACCCAAAAAAAAGAGTTGTTTATGCACCTCCTTTCTCAGCCTCCACAACTACTAATGTGGTGGAAACAGCATAAAAATTGTCAGTAGCTGGAAAGTCATTTGGGAAGGAAGAGCATTTCATAATTTGGATGGAGGGATTTTTTTGACCCTTAAAAAATCAGTTTTCTTGCAAGATTGTTTTAATAAATGAATACTTCAGTCAGTTTTGACTATTTTTTAAAGCAAAATATTTTGCCACACGTTTAAATTAATTTTAAAAACACAACTACGATGGATTTATTAAGAATATTTCCCGCAATTAAAGACGTATCGGTCTATGGCTTTAGTGTTTAGTAAAGCAGCAGTGATAAGCTGTCTGCAAATGTAGTCATGCTCTGAAATCTAATGTGAATCTTAGCTTCAGAATGGACAAATAAAATGAACACATTTAATACAGTAATTGGGTGAGAACCATCAACCCAGGGAGAGCGCAGGCTGAACCCCACCAGCTCCAGGCATTGCGAAGGTTTGGGCATGGACAAAGCAAGGAAATGCAATTGCCAAGTTTTTATCTGCAACCTTTTATCTGAATCAAACAGGATTTTCTAACTTGCTCACGTGCTTCATGCTTACAAGCATCTCAGGACTCTTTTGGATACACAGATATTATGGGTTTAGCAGCTGTATTGAATCATAATTACAACAGCATTTGGGTTTGTTTGGTTTTTTTTTTTTTACTTATTTTTTCCCAACAATTTTTAAGGCATAAAGCACTTTGCATGTGACAAAACAGCTCTTTCATTCACTAATTATTTCCTTTAGCATTAATTTCTGGATGCAAGCAAGTAGTGACCTATCTGTAAAGCATTCAGTGTAATCAAAGGGTAATTTGATAAGTCCAAAAGCAAGTCTGCACAGACATCCATCCTTTCTGTGATTTCAAATATTTTCATAATCATGGATGTAGTGGGGCTCATGGAAAGCGTCTTATAGGTAGCTCTGAAAACAAAGGGCAACAAAGCATCTCAACTTCACTGTAAACATGTAAACATGTAAATATATTCTGATTTTAGATCACTCCAAATTTCTCGTGTATTTTTCTCTCAAACCTTCTTGAGTGTGCTGGTACAGGATGAACTCTTGAGTAGCTTTCTTTTTGGAAGTTTATTCTTAAAGCTGAGTGATCCTTTCATAGTGCATCAGACTTAACAAATTAGTAATTTGTTGGCATTATTCTATCAATTCCCACGTGTGTGTGTCTGTACATAAGTATGTGCTCTTTTGTTGTCTCTGGGGTTTTAAGGAGGTGAGAAACCCACAAACGGGAAGAGTTTTGTATTCTCTAGCTGTTCATTTGCTGTAGAACACAGATTTAATTTTATGAAAATACACACTACTGCCTGACCTAGTGGGAAAGATGCTTTATTTGTACAGACGCTAATGTTGGAAATGCAGCTCTTATATTAGTTCATGCAAAGTGTGGGTTCTGTTAGTTCCTAAATCCCTTGGATCACTCATGAGTGATAGTCAATGTTGCACAATGCCCTTGGGTGTCCTGGTGTAGTGGACTTTTTGGGTGTTGCAGCCATGACTGGTAGATGGATTTTGTTAGTTGTTGGTGATATTTTGCTTTTCTTTTTTTCTTTGTGGGTTTTTGGTTGTTTTGTTTTGGGTTTTTCATGTGTGTTTGGGAGGTATTTTTTTATGTTTTCATGGAATTGGTTTAGAATAGTGGAAGCAAAATACAGGAATTGCATATTTAGATTTCAATGCCCCAGAAAAGGAGCAGACCACTGATATATCAGATTAATTTTGGATGATGACAAATCCTTTAATTAGGTACATGCAGTGTGAGGACTTTGCAGAGATCCCATGGATAAGGTCACTAAGAGCTTGCAGTTTTCCAGAGAGAAAAAATAAAATAATAAATCAACCTTAGAATGTTGCTTTATTTTAAAGTGGGAAAACAAGAGAAGATAGGATTTTCTTACCTGGTTTTCTTCTCCTTGATGTCTCTTTTTTCTTTTTCTTTTTTTTTTTTTATTTAATATAATATGTCTCTTTTAAAATACAATTCCATCCTTGTGAGTGTCTCAGCTCATGTTCGTCAGCTCTGCCTCAGGACCTCAGGCTGGGTTCAGGCCCCAGCAATGCCCACCCCATGCTGCAGAGGTAGATTGCATTGGATATTTCACTGTTGGAACAAATGACAAAGGGCATTTTTGAATTCTCTGGCTATGCCAGAGGTAATGGAGACGAGCACAGGAGCCCCAGGCCTGTCCCATGTAAGAAATGTCTCTTGCTAACAATTCTGTATGTGAGTCACGTGAATTCCCCCTGCAGGAAGGGGGCTGTTGTGTTCCTAACAACAAAAAACTTCAGCACAATGAGCTTGTGACCAAGGTGCTCCTGTCCTGGTGCACTCCTTAGTGGCACTCAGGGCTGAGTGGGGGCAAGACTTGGGGCAAGAGCTGGAACCCACTGGGATGGAAGGGATGACATCCTGGGGGCTTAAGTCAGTGGGAAGGCCTGGAGGAGAGCCCAGGGTAGGAACCTGATGAGAAAAAACCCAGGAGAAAAACTGGTGCTTTCCTTGTATCAAATCTCGATCAGACTTGACCCCACCTTGTCCTTCCTGCTGTCCTCACAGGAATACCAGCTTTGACACATAACCGAGCTGAGATGATGTAACCACACACTGAGCAAATGAAAGTGTGGCACAGAAATAGGCGAGAAAGTCAGTGAGGGGATTGCCAGCCATATAAGTGTCATGGTTTTCTGAGGAACACTTGTCATTTGCCAGACATGAAATGGAATTAGGTATTGTATGTAGTCCCTCTGGGATTTTGTGTGCCATATCCAAAGGATTTCACTTTGCAGGGAATATTGACCTGGAATGTGGCCAGTTCTGACTGCTCTGTGTAAATGTTGGGTGTCTGTGAAATGGAAGGTGCCAGGCTTGGTTGTGGTCCTTCTGGCATGTCAGGTGGACAGTGCTGCTCTCCACTGATGGGGTCGCAGCGCTGCTGCTGCTGCGGGGAAAGCTGTACCCCGGCACTCGTTATAATGTGGAGGGGTTGTTTAAAGAATAATCGCCATTAAATAATAATACTGCATTTTAATTACTTTGAAGGATGGGGAGTCTAGTTCTGCAGCTATTTTCTTTCTGTGTTTGCATGCAACGCTAGAAAATTTTAAGTTTGTGCAAGAGATACAGGTGAACAGTTGGCTCTCAAAGCCATTTTATAAAGATTCACCTAAAAAGGGTATTTCTAACAAAGCAAAAACGAACTAAAACCCCAAACCCAAACGTAGTTGGCTCTTTTCTGCCAAACATGCTTTTTTAATACAAGTGTCCAGGTGTGGATACTGATGCTGTGTGCGTGCCATGGATTTATTGTTGCTATCCTATCTAGCAGTTGGCAACACCAGCCAGAGAAACTGCTTTTCATGCGTTTTTAGCATTAATCCAACTCTTTCGTGATGTCCTCTAACATGCAAAATTGTCTGTTTCCTCTGAAAGGCAGGAATCTAACAGAAAAATAATTATCTACCCAAATACGGTTTTTTCCTAAATAAAGAATCATAGTAGCTGCAGTACTCAGTCTCGGATCAGCAGCACAGTTGTAGGATCTTGTAATTTGGTGGAATAGCAACAGTTTTATTCCTCCAGTGGCACTCGGGTGCGAGTTACAACTTCAAGCCTATGAAAGTCTCGAGATAGCAGACTTTGCAAAATTGCAGCATTCCATTGCTGAAAAAACATGTAAAATATTTTTACGGAGTTTAACGTTTACTAGCACTCTGATGTCTGCACAGCAAAGGCTTTGGTAACCAAAGTAACTGGTTATCAGCATTTCTGTCAGCATTGCATGACTCGAGGAGATGCATAAATCTGGTTATGCCACCGGTTGTTGTAGTTAAATGTGCCCTGGGTTTAAGTGCCTGGAAGATCCTCTCACAGGTGAGAGTCCCCCTGATGGGGAGTGAGGGGCAGCTGCACACCTGATGTTCTGAGGATGGCAGGGGAAGGCTGTGGGGCTCTGTGATCCTGGTCCTGCAGGGCAGTTCTGCACCTGCCTCCACAGCACAGCCTTCCCACCCACCATGGTTCCTGCCTGCAGGGAGATGCTGTGTGACTGTACAGCAGGGACTGGTGACAGATGCTCTCATACTTCACTTGAGCATATCAGGTGTCCAAACATTTGTCTGAGTAATAGTGTTAAAGATTCTGTTGTTGTCGTAGTTTGTGTTCTGGAAAGGATTTTAAAACAAAGGAATTCACTCGCTCACTGTACTAACACCTCTGAGCACTTCTGATGGCTGCTGGCTACTGTGTTTGCATAAAGTCATATACCAGAGTTCAGGCAAAAGCACCCTAACTTTAGGAAATCTTTGTGGATTTATAAAGATGATATGTAGAGAAGTGGGCTGGACTCTGCTGACAGTGGGAACCAGCCTTATCCTACTTGAGTTACTGATGTTTATGCCAGCCCAGCCAGGGATCTCCTCTGAACTCTGGAAAAAGAAGTGTGGGGAAGCTTCTTCTGTAGTTTGCTTCGTACAGGTCATTTGCTTCATACTCTGTCATTTTAGTAGCTTTTCCTTTTGCAGTTGAACACAGGTTTCATTGTGTGAAATCCTGT
The DNA here is from genome assembly GCA_013399735.1 of Tyrannus savana. Taxonomy (NCBI): domain Eukaryota; kingdom Metazoa; phylum Chordata; class Aves; order Passeriformes; family Tyrannidae; genus Tyrannus; species Tyrannus savana. The sequence goes on from VXAW01007136.1 coordinate 1,132,833, forward strand.
TGTGGTTTAAGCTCAGGTGCCCACGCAGCTGCTCGCTCACCCCTGTGGGACAGGGAAGAGAACTGGAAAAGGAAAAAGGGGGAAAACTCATGGGATGACAGGCAGTTTAACAGGGAAAGCAAAGGCTGTGCACAAGCAAAGCCAGACAGGAAATTCATTCCCTACTTCCCATGGCAGGCAGGTGCTCAGCCATCCCAGGAAAGCCGGGCTCCATCACAGTCACGGGGACTTGGGAAGACGAACGCCATCACTCCCAACATCCCCCCTTCCGCCTTCTCCCCCAGCTCTATGTGCTGAGCATGACCCCACATGGTCTGGGATGTCCCTGTGGCCAGCTGGGATCAGCTGTCCTGGCTGTGTCCCCTCCCAGCTCCTTGTGCCCCCCAGCCCCTCGCTGGTGGGGTGGGTGGGGAGCAGAAAAGGCCTTGGCTCTGTGCAGGCCCTGCTCAGCAATAACTAAAACATCCCTGTGCTGGCAGCACTGCTCCAGCACGAATCCAAAGCACAGCCCCTACCAGCTACTGGGAAGAAATGTAACTCTACCCCAGCACAGCCCAACACAAATTCTGAGTCCTTGTCAAGGTGAGGAATAAGGCCTCTGGCTGGGGAGGAGATGGCACCTGTGGCCCTGTGACATTCACGTCCGGCTTTTCCCTGTATCCTGCTGGCAGCCCCTGGTATCCTGCTGAGCCTCAGCAGACAGGTGGGCAGTGCTGTGTCCCGGGAGTGGAAAATGTTTTACAGCCTTAGTAGTTTTGCATTTATTTGTGCCTGGTTTTCCCCTCGTACAACTCTGGAGTTTTTGTACTGAAGTGCCCATGAGGTGCAGGTCAGATGAAGTGATTCCAGCCTGCTGTAATGCTGAAAATATGCTGATTCAGCTAAACATGCTTTGAAGTACTGGCAGAGCAGCAGCCTGCAAAGTTCGGCTGGAAGCAGTTTACATGCCTTCTGAGGCTATTTCCTCTACTGTTCAATGCATCAGCAACGCAGAGTGCAACTGCTGTTCTTCTGCCCCTGAAATACACCTCAAGAACAGAAGCTGTGTTTTTAAGGAACATGGAATTGCTTATCTCCTACTCCAGTATAACTGAATAACTCACCAATAACTGGAGTATTTTTTACACGCAAACCTCACACTCGAATTTTTAAAATCTTAAACTTCTGTATTTACAAAATGCTCAACTCAATATGGTGAGCATGACAGTACAAAATTATAGTCACCAAAGTAAAATATTTTCTTCTTTTTTTTTTATTTTTTCTGTAGTTACCAATGTAAGAATACATTTTTTAAGAATTTTATCTTTGAAATGTTTTTATTGCAGAAAAGGCATACTGAGACTTGTCCATTAAAAATTATCACGTGCTAATCCAGAATTTGGGGAAAATTTTAGATTCAACTATGATATATATATTTTTTAAAAATCAAATATTTAATTTAGTCAATAAGGTGATGAAGTGCTTCTTTTAATTAATACTTGTTAACTAGTCTGAACTGTGGAGGAGAATACCCTTAAAGTGCTATTTCTTCAACTAAAATTTGAGATTGTCTATTACAAATATGGCAGTTTTACTTATTTTGTAAAAAGGGCTGTTGTCCTAAAGGCATTAGAGTCAAAGTCCTTGTCTTTGCTGAGCATTGAACACGGTCAGGCCTAAAGTCCACTGCTGCCACCTGGAAGTTCAGTCATTCAGATAAGGTGGGTAAGGCATTTTTGGGTAATGTTGTGCTGTGGCTGGTGTGTTCCCTCAGACTGCGCTGTGAAAGAGCTGTAATTCTCACTAATTTTCACTCAATGAGATTTAATCATAGAAAATTCTAAGTAGGTTTACGTAGGTTGGCAGTTTTTGGATTAAAGATAATACAACTTAAAATAGCGAGGCGGAAATATAAAAGCAAATCTAGAAAGGCCAATAAGGCATGAATCATTCAATAAAATGAGATCTAATGGTAGGAGTGAATTACGGTAGAGTTAGAGTAACCTTTGATGTATATTATTTCATCGCCTGTTAGGTTTTGTGTATAAATTCAGTAAGTTACAGCTCCTGGAAACAGTTTTTGATTTGCTAGATTTCTATCTGCATGCGAGTGCTTTAGTCACAAGTGTGTTTGGGTTGGGAGCAGACCAATACAGACTTATTTTACAACACACACAATGCTGGGAGTCCCATACAAGCTCGTGCATGAATTCCTGACAGATGTATCTGTATCAAAACAACCAGGCAGCATGTGCTTGGCCACTTTTTCAAATGTCAGGATCCCCTTAGAAATGCAATTGAATTATCACTGATTTCACTACTCCACCTCATTTTTCAGTCTTTATTTTAAAATAATTCAAAATTTAATCCATTGAGACTAAAAGCACTCTGGAAGGTATCTTTGAGTGCCAGCCCGCATGTTTATGGGGAAGAAACTAACGGCGCACAACAAAACGCACCAACACTGCTTGTCACACAGTCCTGAGGTACAATAAATTCATCAACCAAAAGTCACATTTCAGGGTCACAACATCAGGGGATGTTGTGACAGAAAGAAACTAAGGCTAGGCAGCCAGTAAGTGCACTGTCACCTTCCCCCACTGCCCTGACCGTGGGTTCTCCTGCCCCAGGCACTGCAGAAGGAAGGAGCATTCCCTGCAGCTTCTCAGCCATCCTTTCATGCCCAAGGACATGGAAGGCCAATGGTGCCGTGGCCTGGCGAGGAGTTTCGATGGTCACTTGGCAGGACGTGCCCTCTGTCGAGAACAGCCGAGTCAGCCCATGTTGGACCCTGAGCTGTCAGGAGTTACAGCAGCTGTGAGTCACAGCCAGTGCATTCTGCATCTGCTGGGATACAAACTGGGAATGCTCAGCAGCCCATTACACCCCCAAGGCAGAACTGGAATTGGCAACTGTACAAAACAGATGAGTCAAACCTCACCTGATCTTAATATTTACCTTAAATGAAGATGTTTAAGAATAGAAAGCAGTTTTGAAACTAATTTTATATAGTGTTCCAACTCCATAATGCAGAGAAAACAAGTTTTATTAACTTGGGATAATAGGAAATGTTCCCTAACCCCTAATGCCTGGTAGTACTTGCTTTGAAACTGTCAAAGAATGAGGGGGGGGTGTTTGGCAGAAATCCATTAGGTCAGGTATTTTACTTTTAGTTTTTAACACACTCAAATTTTAAGTCAATTAATTTTTGCTCCTCATATTCTCCTTGGTTGTGAATTCTGGCGAGGGTTTGCCACTGCCAGTGAAATCCAGGGAAAGGTGCTTTCAGCACACAGTGCCAGTGTCTGTGGCACTTTACACAGCTTCGGGCACCCAGAATGGAGGGGATGCTTGTGCCAAAATCCTGTCCTTAAAACGTGGGTAGTATCTCTCCTTCAGCTCACAGGATTTCTGCGAAGATAAATTAGAGGATCTCTGAGAAGCATCTGTGGACCTCAATGGTGAATAGTGCCACAGGAAAACCTTGTAATTCAGGCTCCAGTGGGCAGTTTGAGAAGCATCCAGTAAATAAGACATGGAACTGCACCTTGTTAGTGAGGAGAATACAAAATAGGGTAGCTGCCAATATTGGCATTGTTTGTTCCATCCAGTTCTTAAGCTGGGCCCCCACAGAAAAGACGGAATACAGGCAGTGAGTAAGAATTGTACTGTACATACAAGGGCTGTACACAAGAAATGCTGCTTGCTGCACAGCAGATTTTATCCTGGTTTTTCTCTGCTCGATTCTCTACTCTTTAATCTCATTTGAACAAGATTAACCCTTGTTTTAATACAGTTCTGACACGTGTGCATGTGTCTGTGTGTGAATGCACATGCTTGTGCACGTTGATTTTTGCAAGTTGGGGGGTTAAAAGCAAGTTGCATCAACAGAGGTTTTATCCTGTAGCATGCTACTAAGATCCAGATGAGTCATCAGGAGGAGTGGAATCCTCTAAGCCATCCCATGGTGCTACGTGAGTCAACTGATAGCAATGAGAAGATAATTCTCTATTTCAAGCATGTCCATGGAGAAACAACACAGAGTTGCTGGTGATTCCCTCTTTTCCCTTCACAATGTCCTGACTTCCCAGCCCTGTCCCTTTTCCACCTGCTCCCATTTGCTTTCCTGGCCAAGAAACCCAGTTTCTTTCTGCATTTAATTTCAGCTTCCCTGATCAGACAGAGTTAATTCCCATGTTCTGCACCCAACCATCACTGTACTGATGTCCTTGCCTTTCTGGTATTCTGGTTTGATAGCTTTAGTTCTCCATGCTGAAGTCAAACACCAGGCTGTCAGGATGCCAGCCTGACAGACATTAGGAGCTGAGGATCCCGTGTTTGGCGCCCAGGTTTCAGGTGGAATGACAGCTCTGGTGTGGGGCAGTGGAGGTTTGTCTCCCCCTCCCCAGCCGGGACAGCTGTGTAGCTTGTGAGAGGGAGGGCTTTGGGATTTTGTCCTGTTAAACCTCAGCGAGTCCCTGGCCAGTGTACATGAACTGAGGCTTTCACACGGTGGCAGCCCGGCCAGGATTGAGTGGCAACCTCCAGTTCCTTACCAGGCCTCCCCTCCCAACCTCTGCGTCAAACATGGGGAAGCAGGAGCTTCTCAGAGAAGAGGTGCCTGTCTTTTTTCAGCGAGGCCAAACAGTGGAGCCTTCCACAGGCTCCTTCTCAGAGGGGCTGGAGCTGTTTGGCTGGAGATTTTCAAATGAGTTATCCCCGAGGCACGCACCTGGGCAGCCAAAGAGTTTGTTTGGCAAACTTTTTAAGCAACTGAAAATGCAGTCTTGTAACAGGAGGTACCTGGCAGTCATAGCACCTGGCAGTTGTGCTAGCCCCACCTGCCATATTTTTGGATCGCTTAAAAAAAGCAGTGAAGACTTTTAAGGGAGTGTCTTATCCATTAGAATGTAGTAAGATACAACTATGCAGCTTCCTTATTCTCCTTTGAGCTACAAACCACAGAGACATTATTTTAAACCAAAATGTGGAATTTGGAATCACTAGCCAATTCCCATAAGCTTCATAAGAGTGGAAAGTTTGTAACTGAACATGTAGGTAAGAAATGAGAAAAAAAAAAAACCTAAAATTATTACTGACTTCTCCAATGTTAACACCCTCAGTGTACATTTAATTCTTTTAAAAGCATATCTTTACATGTTTGGAAAATTATTTTAGAAATGAGAAACCAATCTTACTGCTGTGTTTCATCCTTAGTTTGACTATTTGGTGTATTAGCTCTGACAATGCCATGCTGCTTTAAACCAGAGAAAAGCAGTAAATAGAAAGGAGACTGATGAACATTTTGGTATATGCAACTTGGACAAATTATTTGGTATTTGCTTTTGTGACAACACTGAGCAAACATCATAGGAAAGAACCAGTAAGGTTTTTTTTTCATTTTGACCTGAGTATTTATTAACATTTTCATAGCTAGAAGATTATATCCTCCAAAGAATTCAGTAGCCTCTAAACACAAACAAGTATCTGTAGTGTTTGGGCCTGCCTGCCTCCCTAAGTCTTTATGGGCTGAAATTTGCTCCATCTGCGCTTTGCTTGTTTGTTGGATGCCAACTCAAGTGCAAAACCTTTTGGTGTAACAAGTTGCTCTTCATATTTCACAGCAGAATATACTTCATTTTGATCTGTGAAGGGATGGAAACATTCCTAACAGTGGTAGTCACAGCATGGCTTTGATGGGTTGCCCAGTGTGGCTTCACCCATTACAAGGATAAACAGATTACAAACAGTAAAAACTCTTATAGAATGTCAATAGCAGGAAGGGAAGCACAAAACTTTGTCATCCCTTATCGCCCCAGAGGTGTTTCAGCTGTCCCCTGGAGCAGTCCCCAGGTGCTGTAGAGGAAATGGGGACATTCTGTATCTGTTAATGTGTAGATGGGGAAAATTGCTAATGGGAAGCATCTAGTGGGTAGCATTAGGGTCCTAAAAGTGGTGCCCTATACGTGACTTAGTGTCAGTTTGGAGCCTGTCCTGTCTGTCCTTGCACAGAACGTCAGTGGATGTGCTGAACTGTTCCAATGGGATTAGAGCTGCCTGGATGAAGCTGGTACCAGGCTGCAAACTGACCACACCTCGCCTGAGCCCTGCCTGCATAAATGCTTTTTGCTGGAGCTCCTGGCGGGTCACAGCCAGAATTCATACCCTGCAAAAAGGGAGTTTAATAAGTCATTTGGATGTGTGCTTAGTTTTAGTTTAGTGCACAGTCCATATAAAGGGCCTGTCTGCAGGAAAAGCTGTAAATGATGCTAACTAATAACCAAAGGAATTGAAGATTAAATGGGAATAAATGACCGAAGGGTCAGAGATGAAATTCTGGAATAGCTGGATGTAAAACAAGGAGAGGATCGCGAAAGGGAAAGGGTTGGGGCGGGGTGGGGATGGGCGAGGCGTTGCGGGGAGCGCGCATGTGCTCACGTCTGTGCCCGCCGGGCGCTGTGATGGGAGCAGCCCCGGAGTTCCTGGCACATGGGGTTGGAGGCTTTGGGGGCTGCTGCTCTTTGCTCCATTGCTGCCCGAGAGCCGCGACCCCCCGTGCCGCTTCATCCCAGCGCTGCAGTGGGAATGTGCACGGTCTGGAGCACTCAGACGGCTTTAGATTACACGTTTTTACAGGATTTTAATTGCAACCATCTCTTTATATAAATAACTTAATATAATAATTACTGTTATATAAATATATGTATTTATAACTTTATATAAATATTGTTTTACCTCGCTGCATGAAAATACATTAATGTACAGTCAAGCTAAGATTTATAAGGTTGGGTTTTTTTTTCCCCCCTCAAATGATGAGCGGATTGCAGCAAATTCTGTTCAGTAGTCCGTGGTTCCCCCGAGCTTTTTCCAGAGGCCTCACGTGGTCGCCGAACGACACACAAACAGCAGCATTAATTAATATTCCCGGCGAGTTCCTGGGCGGGAAGGGGTTAACGCGGCCGGGCCTTCGCGTTCACCACTTTGCTTTTTCTGCTCCTTAATTAATCATGCGCTGCCCCGCGATTTCAATATGGAGATGGCGAGCAATTATTGATGAGCCCGCGGGCCGTCCCGCGTGGCGGTGCGGGGCGCGCACAAAGGCTCCTCCTCGGCGCGCACACGCCCCGACCATCAATAAATAACGAGGGAGCGCTTTTGTTGTCGCGGTGACACCGCGGCCGGGCCGGGCCCTGCTCGGGGCTCCTCGCTGGCCCCGCCGGGCAGGAGGGGGAGGTTTGCCGGGTCAGTCTCGCAGATCCCCGCGGCTGCAGCGCCGTGCCCCGCGCTGACCCCGCGCACAACATGGCCGTGCTGGCCGGCCCACGCTCGCCCTTCCCGCAGCGCTCCTGCCGCACCACCCCGCGCTCCCCAGGGACGCGTTTCTTAGTTATTCTTCTTCCCGCCCTCCTTCCCTACTTTTTTTTTTTTTTCCTTTAAATTATTATTTTTTAAATGTCCTTTTCCTTCTCCCGCCGCTGTGCCCGCTGTCTTCTCAGTGCAGCACACGAGTGGGTAAAAGCCACCTACGGGCAGCCAGTCTAATGAGTCGGGGTTTCGCAGAGCCTTTATAAGCGAGGAGCAGCCCAAGGTGGGAGGAGGCAGCGCGGAGCGGGAATGGGGATGAGCGGTAGGGATAACAAAGAGTCAGGTGCAGGGCTGTGTCCGCCTATGGAAGGGTTTGGTTTTTAAGCATTCCTGGTACAATTAAATAAGCAAATGGGGAAGACGCGGAGGCAAAAGCCGCATTTGCTGCGGCAGCTGCGGCGCTGGGAGAGGCGAGTGCATTGTGTGGGGAGCGGGGAAGAGCCCGCGCGGTGGTGATGGAAGGACGTCCCGCCCCATCCCACGGGACATCCACAGGGAAAGGTGCGCCTGGCTCCGCTCTCCGTCCAGGACAGCCCGCAGCCCCGGCCAGGGACATCCCTCGGACGCCTCTGCAGGTTTGCCGCGGAGCGCAGGAGCGGGCTCGGAGCTCCGCATGGAGCTGCGGAGAGACACGCAATCCGGGGCAGAGCCGGGGATTTCAGCTATGGTGAGGGGAGGATAATAAAAAAAAGGGAGCAGGATGTTATAAACAGCACTAAAAAAAATGGCAGGAGGATAATGTTTACTTTTGAATCCCTGGCCCGCTGCCAGACTGGCGCTGGTTTTTAGGTTAGCAGAGGTTGGAGGAAGGGCCAGACTGAGGCGGGGCTTGCTGCTGTCAAGGAAAAAAAAAAAGGGCTGCAAATTGCTGTTCTCAGCTTTTTTTCTCTCCTCTCCTCCACCCCCGCCCTCCCCCGAAAAAAAGGCAGTGCTTTTCTGAGGCTCTCAAAAATGATGCAGAATTTTAACCATCTGCTGTAGCCAGAGCTCTTCGCTGGGGCTGCAAAGCTGAATTTTTGCAAAGGGAAAAAATTGCAAAGCTTTCCAAACAGAAAGCTGTTTTTTAGGCACGTAAATATGTCAGGAAATCCTGTCTTTACAGAAAGAGTCTATTTACTGGCGGATTGAGGAGTGGGCATTAGCAGAAGTGAGGCGGTTTTAGTCTATTGTGATGGGGTTTTTGCTCAAACAGACGCAGGTGTGGTGCTACCGCGCAGCTCAGCTTTGAAACAGTGTGTGAGCAACGAGAGGCTCGGAAATGCACAGCAAGGGAAGCTCTTCGGGTTTGTAGCTCAGTGGGGTTTTATTTCAAGACTTGCTGTGGAAGTGCCCTAGATGTAGCTGAATGCAGCAAAGTCATTTCTTGACCAGCTGCGTGTGTACATGTGAGAGTAAAATTATTTAATGAGCAGCATGGGGAACTGGTAAGAGAATCGTGTCACTGCCACGGCCTTCTGAGCTACAGCAGCATGTCCAGTGCACAAAGGGGAGACTATTTCTAAATGATAATAGATGGGGGAAATGCTTTTGAAGTGGTGCAGCTCAAAGGAGAAAATATAAGCAATCTTTAATGTGGGATCCTTACTTCTCATAAATTAGATAAACTGTTTAAGTGCCACGAACAGCAAATTAAATATTTCAGATATCTATAAATCAGCATCTAATGTTTGGAGTAAGAGGTAAGAAAACTGGAGGTTATTGCCTCATAATTCATCTATGTATTTAAGATCAATTAGCAAGTTATTGGAAAAGGAGATTGTAGTGAAATATTTGAGGCATTCAGTTCCTTTGAAAATGCATTTTGGGTTTTCTCTTTTAAGATCCGTCGAGACCAGATTGTTACCTCAAGGCCCTGGTTAGTATTTGTAACTGTGAGGGCTGTATTTTCTTTAAATGAAACCTCTACAAATGAGTATTAAGAAAAGCATTTACTTTCTGATGCAAATGTAGAGGCCCAGTTAAACCTCTTCATGCAATTTCAATTTATTAAAAAAGACTGAGTTACAGCGTAGATTTCCTCTAGACTCTATGCATTTTTTTATTTTTAAAGTTGAAGGCTGGGGCTGTATTTTATCACCTGTTGCCTACACAGAAAGAAAAGGGGGGGTGAAAGAAAATGCCCTGATGGTGCAAGCTTTTGCAGGGAACGTGCGTGCCGTTCATCATTTCATTCCCGATTGGTGAAAAATAGCTGCTTTTTTCCCCTCTGCTTTTAGGTGCCCCAGAAAATTGTACAATATGTGTGCTTTCAGACAGTGCCAGAGGAGCATAATGAGGTGTTTAGTCACAGTTTGGATGTGGTATTGGTAGAAAACAGTGCAGGAACTGTGGGCTGGATATTCAGGGGAATAGTCCTTGTAATCCAAGGCTGCCTAAATCCCAAGCTGGTATCCAGGCAATAGCGGCACTAAATTCTGTTTGCTTTTTGTTGGGCTGTTGTCTGCCGAACGTTTTCCTCTTCTTGCAAGGTCTGCAGCATGGCTGGGCATTTCGGTGCTGGGGTTTGTTGTTTTGGTTTTTTCCTTCGGTTAACCCTTGGATTCCTGTTTACTCCTTTATTGCAGAGCAGCTCCGTAAATAGGAACGCAGTCTGGTGTAAGTGTGCTGTTCCGATATGGAATACAGGGCTGGGAGGGCTCGGAGCAGGGAATCTTAGTAAGGAGTAAAATCTGAAAGTGCTGGCATTTCCCTTGCTGTGTATTTGGATTTAAAAGTCGGTGGTGTTCTGGAGCACTCCAGTCTGATGGGAGGTGCACGTCGCACCTAATATTCTGCATTTTAGGGAACAAATATTTCTGTGAGAATAAACGTGTCTGCAAATACTTAAGGATTGGTACACACTGCAAGTTAATTCTGCTTTACTGTGTGTGTGCAAATACAGCACTAGGCAGGCTTTGAGATTTCAGAATTGCTGATTGGAAACCTGCTAGGATGCAGGACTGAATGGAACTGGGAACAACACCTTGACAACTGGATCACTTGCTTATAACAGTCTTTTTTTGGGGGTATGGAATTGTACGTGAATAAATATGTAGAAGGGGCTGGGCTTGCAAAATTATTTTGGATTTGGCATGATTTAGTATACTATCTGTAATACATGTTGTCATCCCCTGACAGACATCTCAGCATAACCTCAGTGTTCCTATTTTAAGATTAATTTGGTTTTTCAGCAAGGATAATATCATAAAGCTGTGGATTCAGGTTGCTTATTTAGTTCTGAATTTAAATAAGCAAACAACTTATTTTAATATTAATTTCACAGACCTAATGATAGCAGAACAAAAATATATATGTGCAGTTATTTGCAAAAGAAAATTGAGCTTAAGTTACTGAACCCTAAATGTTGTGTTTTGAACACTAAATATTTGTATTTTGTTGAATGCTGGAGCGGGTTATTTGCAAATAAGTGGGTGGCTTTCAAGATATGGGAGGAAGTTGGTTTTATCACTTTGTTTTCGTGTGAATATTTTCTAGTTAAATAGAATATGATATGTTGTTTTAGCTAATGAATTAAAGCCAGCAGATGACACAATATGCAAAACATTTTATAGCAACAACCAGTTTCCAAATAGTTCTCTGTATGGCAAAATTATTAATCAAACAAATGGTGTGAAATATTAGCAATAAGAGTAAGGACGTGTTGTGTGATACTTGCTCTCCTGTATCATTATTAACTGTGCTGCAGATACTGTGATCTGAATGATTTGATGATCTGGGAGAGTTTGAGTGGGCCAGGAAAGTTTTACTTTTTTTTTTCCTAAAAAAGTCGGAGTTAGATCTGCCCGAGTGTCAAACCCATAGAACCCCATGGGCTGAAGAGACAACCTCCAGGATGTCTCTCTCAGCCTGTCTTGCATTGGCATCTGTTACTGCTACAAAATATACAGGCTTGTCTGAAGGTTGCTCTGAAAAGCCCTGACTTGTGAATTTTCCCAGTACCAGTGGACAACATGTTACATAAAACTCTAAGAAGAGCCAGCTGGAGGGCTTGATTCTGCCCTCAGCATACAACACCTTTTCAGTGTTTGCCTTTGGTTTGAATAGAGAGACAAATCAAGCCTACGGAATTTCTTTGAAATGAAACAGAAAATAAAAATATGTGCGTGAAAATACATTGATTTGTTTCTAATCTGCCTAATTAAATCAGCAATGTGATATCTGGTGTCCATTAAAAATGTGGGGTTTGTTTTGTTTTTTTTTCAGGGCCTGGCTCGGAAAATACTTTATGATCAGTGGAAAAAAATGAGGAAGAGGAGGGTGCGGCTGCTGCTGGGAGGCTCTGGCCCTGTAGAGGGTCCCTGCCTTGTGGAGATGTGGCTCTTCATCAGGACAAAATGAAGCCTTCTTTTAGGTAAAACTGAATTTATTTGTTTAAATTGGAAAACAAGTGAGCATGTAATCCTGTTATTGCTTGTGCTGGTTTCTGAGGGTCGGTCAGTGGTCCTCACTTTAGTTTGGTAGCTGTATTCACACCTGGTTTTGCTCCAGACCTTTCAACTCTCTCACTAATAAGTCATGGTAAGAACAACAGAAACTAGTTTCAGCTCTACAGAATAATAAGAAAAGTGGTTTGACTTTTTGTTTATTCTGAATAACCAGCGAGGGACTGATCCTGTATCTTCCAGAGTAGATCTGTACCCACTTCTGGATTTTCATTTCCATGCTGTTAGTCCTCCAGCTGGCATGTGACACACAGATAATTTCTGTCCATAGTTCTTTATGTTATGGCCACTTGTGAGAGCATTTTCAGGTCGCAATTCTTGTGGGATGAGATTTTGATGGTATTTTTAGTAAAACTGGGTTTTTTTTAAGACATTGCCCTTGTAACAAGTGTTGACAGTTTGTTAATAATGCTGATTTACAATCTTAATTCCATACAATCGATGTTAAAACTATTTTTCTGCAGTGGCATGATTGTAGCAGTCATTTTTTTTTCCCTCTGCTGCTGCAAATGTATTTTAAAAATGTGTGAGTTCTACATGGGAGAAGACAGAGGTGAAGAAACTTCTTTAGTAGTAAAACCACTCACCGGTGTGGTTACAGAATCTGCTCCCACATCTCCTGTCTTACATTTCAGCTCATCATCTCTTAATTATGTACCCTTGTCTTCCTTTGAGGAGCAGCGGCATGTGGGTTGTGGTGAGCTGTTCTCACAGCTCGGGTGAATTGTGAGCCACAAGACCAAAGGCTGAGTGTAGCAAACCAGTATGTGAGTGGCAATATCCCAGGATCTGACATACATCTTGGAATCTCTCGTAATTGTTAAGTGGTTTTTGCAAATAACAATGCGCGGATGGGGAGAAAAGATTGTAAGATAAAAAAGGAAATGTATTTACTTGGTAAAACAGTGTCTTACAATTTAGGCTCTTGCTAATTATTTGTGAGGGGGGAGAGTAGGTAGCAAAGTAGCCATGCATGGTTTGAGGTGCTGTGGTGAAATGGGAGTGAGGCACTGGCAGGGTTGTGTCAGCCCCTGGCCGAGGAGGGGGTGAATGGCTTCACATCAGCCCAAGGGAACTTGTCTGGTGCTTTGCCCTCTCCTTTGGCCATACAAAGCGTAAGAGTAAGTTACTGCCTTAGAGTAAGTAGCTCCACAGGCTAATTAATGCCAGGTTTACCCTGACATTTTTTACAAAAGGTTGGTGGTAAGAGAGCGGAGGACGAAGATAACCAACATGGGGTCCTTCTTGAATACCCTGTCCTTGCCAGAAAGTGGGCCAGGTGGATCCCTTGGCCAGTGGTTTCATCGTGGCTTTGTGCAAATGTCTTTATGGTCTTTCCACCCAGCAATCCCATTTAACACTGTATTTTTGTAGGCTATGTGTAGAACTCTGTTCTTTCAGATTCCCCACTGAGTGAGAGTCAGGCTATAGTGATTTTCACATGCTCAGTCTGTATGTGGCAAAATAATATATTCCTATAGTATAAATTTACTGGGTTTTTTATTTAACTGAGTAATTTCCCATTCAGGATTGGAAGTAGGTGGTGAGAGTCAGGCTATAGTTTTTGACTTTCAAACCGTGCCTCTCTTTGCCTTCCCTGTTACTCATGTGCTCACCACCATAAATAGTTCGGCTACTTTGTCTTCATACGTGGCAGTCTCCTGTAAGTCACACTGCTTCAGTCACCTGCCCTTGCAGTCCTGTGATTGCTGTAGCTGTAGAGAGGGAAGGCAACAAGAACTGCAGACAGCATTCTCCAGGAAGGTATCTCCCTGGCAGGTGGATAGTAGAAGGGTAAGGTTTTGAATGCAGGAGCCTGTTTTCCTGCTTGGCTTATCTGACATTGCTGCCTGTCCTTGAAAGCTTTGGTCAACTTGTCGTGATGGCACCCAGGTCTCTTCCCTTTGACAATGTTGCAATTTATCTCCTTAGCAATTATAAAAAAAACCATTTACCATGTTTCACATTCACGCAACTTTGTTAAACCCCTCAGTAACCCAGTACCCTCCCCTTGCCTGTCAGTTTTGCCACTCTTATTTTACAGCTGATCTTTCTAGACCACTAACTAAAGGTAAAAGTTGATTCCAGCATGACCTCTGCATGCAGCAACTAGTAACTTTTCTTGTGTCAAAGTGTCTTTTCATTCCAACAGTTTACTTTTGGCTGCTTAGCTGGTTTTTAATCACGATTCCAACTTTGTCATGATGACTGCATTTTCTTTATGGCCTTCACAAGTCACATTGTCAAAGCCCTTCTGAAAGGCCAACTAAATAATAATTTCTTCTGTGGGTGCCTCCAAGTGAAAAAAGACATATTTTCATTCTGTTAGCAATGCTGTTTTTCTCTCCATTACGTAATCCCTGCTCAGGCATTAAAATTATAATCTTTTAAAGTAGCCTTCCAGACGGTTTACTAAGTCACAGAATTCATTGGCATGTAATCTGGATCATCATTTGTGGCTATTTTTGAGGACTGCTACCCTTTCATTCCTGATAGGAGAGCACAGATTTTTGTTGGAAACCCTGCCTCCAACCTTGAGCAGCTTCCGAAAGCCTGCGTGTGTCCTTGGAGTGGCTTGCCTTTTAATTTATCCAGTTATTTCAGCACTTTCTGCTTTGCTGTCTGCTGCTCTTTCACCCTTTACTTGCAAAATAATTGATTAATGGGATTTGCTGTTTGAAGGGACCAGAGGGGGGACAATTTGACGACTTGAATATCATAGAGTTTTCCATCTGTATTAAGCCTGATAACTTCTTTTTAGCCTAAAAGATACCTTTGGGTCTGTCTGGATTTCTGGACATCAGGAGATAAAGGGGTGTTTCTCAGAATATGTGGTAGGGTCAAGATTGCTCCACCCCCCCAAAAAAATTGATTGTACAAGAATTCTGTGTCACAAAGTCACGTTTTCTCTGCTTTCCTGTTCAAGAGAAGGGACATCTCATTCTGTAATTCCGTAGTGGTGCTGTTGCTTCCCATCTTAGAGGGAAAGTGCTGTTGGCTGGTGAGAAGGTGAACAAGAACTGGAAAAGACTAGGAGTTTCCACTGGAAGAAGTAATTGGTATATTTTTTAATGAATACCCCAGATCAGGAACCCAGCTAACAAGAAACGTCAATATGGTCATACAGGGTGGGAAAGGGTGAAGGTTCCTCTTTTGTAGGACTAAACAGCTCAAGGTCACAATCAGCCGTTACCTTTTCTGCGATGTTTTTTGTCCTCTCTCTTCACTCCCTTTGTTTCCCAGTACTATTTCAGACTTGCCAGACAACTGTTGTGCAGTTCTAATGTATGTCAGTAAATTGTCCTTGTGTCACTGGTTTAGTACTTATGCTCCCACTCTCCACTGTCAAATATTAATTTCTAAGTATATTCTTTGTTCTAGTTGTTTCAGTCCAGTGCTTTTGCTTTCTGGACAAGGTACCTCTTTGCCTCAGCCTGTTACAGAGCTTTGCTCAGTGCTCACGTCCTTGCCCACCCGCTCACCTCTCAGCCCTGCCCTTGCAGTCACTGCTGTACCCTGGTGCTCCAGGACCTTGTTCTTTGGCTCTGGCACTGTTGGTGTGATGGTGGTGATCTCGTGCTGATTTCAGCTGCGTTTACCCCGGGTGGGCTTTGTCTCTGCTGCTGAGCTCCCTGGGCCAGAGACTTGGATCAAGAGCTTACCCTGCCTGCCTGGCTTTATTCCTATTATTTTCTTCTGGAGCTCTAAGATAATGTTCAGCTTCATCAGAGGTGCTGCTGCCTGAGGGTGGAGAAGGGAAAATATCTGTCTAGACCACTCCCTTACAAATGCTCTCCTTCTCCCAGCCCAGCTAAGTAACTGATGCTAAAATCTGCATCCCAGTGAGCCACATCCCCAGAGATGAGGAAACCAAGGTGCAAAGCAAAAGCTGGGATCATCCAGCAGGCGAGTGGATTAGAGGTGAGAATGGGAAGGAGGCACTCCTCTCTAACTGGCTGTGTTGCCTCCCATATTTTAACAAGGCAGCATTAATTTAGATGTTTCAAGAGATGCTTCTGTTAATATTCATATTAATAATGATGTTCAAAGATATTATAAAAAATTGATAGAGGAAGCTTAATAGCCAAAAGAAGTGCTTCTGTAGCCCAGTAAAGCTCAGGATATCAACCTATGTGAATTTTCTTAGGTAGCGTACTTTCAGTTTGTTTTCCTTGTTCTCCTCTTTGCTCGTGAACCATCAGGGAGTTAGCAATTGTCTACAGCAACAAGCTGCCCATCCACAGACTACTTTAAACCACAGGATATTTTAAGAATCTCATTTATAATAGCTACAAAAAAATTGCACTTTTTAATAACCACTTTAAGACCCCAAACAATTTTATAAATCAATTCAGAAATTTTCAGCAGGAAATATAAAAGGAAAAATTGTATTGAGGTGATAGTTTTCACTTGAAATATTTTGATAACTTTAAAAATTACTTCAAAACAGCTGGCTAGCTGTGCAGAAAATAACCTGGGTTTGAAACAGGAATTTGTACAGGCTTTGGCTCTGGAAATACTGTGACATTAAGCTGTGGCAGCTTAAGGTGTCTCTATTTTGAAGGGGGGGCAGTGGGAAATCAAATGATTTAGTGACTGAAGAGAGTTGCCACTTTCGTGAGCTCCATCCCTGGGGATATGACCTTTTTAATCCTCTTTAGTTAATGTATTGGTGATCTTTACTTAGGCAGAGTAAACAGTGCTGTTCTGAACAAAGGGGAGGTCATGCTTCCTGCATTACACTCTGACCCCGGGGTCGCGGCCTTTGTTCCCTTCTCAATGGGAATTGCTCTCAGAGGGCCACCACCAAATGGAGAACTAATTTCGGCACGTGCTGGCAGAGAATGGCAGAGTATCAGGTTTGCCTGTGCCGACCCTGAGCGTGGAGTGTGCTGCAGCCTCAGCCAGAGGAAAAGTCAAACTATTTCAAGGAAGACGTATTAGCTCTTTAATTACCAATGGCTGTGCCACTTAATGCCTCCTTCAACTAAATCTATTGCTTGGGTCTTCCCCTTGTAATTCAATTGCTCTATTCTCAGCCTTTAAACATTTTTTGTTTTACCCCCACTGGATTTTTTCCAAAGGAAGAAGCACATACTAGTGAAAATTAGTGATTTTTTTTCTCTTAAAAGTAAGTGAGAAACCGCAACTGCAGCATCAGACTTGGGCCTCTGAGGTCCTTGTTTCTCAGCCATAAGGAAACATGATTCTGTGTCCCAGCAGATAGCATCCAGCACCTTTTCTTGTGTTGCTTCAATACACATGCAGGGCCCTCTGAGGCTGAGCACAGGGTACTGAGCCAAAGAGAGCTAGGACTTCCTCATCTCTATCACTAATTTTATGCAAAAATGCCTGGGCTTTTTTCTTTTTTTTTTTTTTTTTTTTTTTTTTTTTTTTTTTTTTTTTTTTTTTGGCTTGTAGCTGGTGGCAGAATGTGATGCACCTCATTTTTAGCTGCTGTGACTAGGGAACATATATAAACATGGAAGCTGAGATAAATTATCTGGAAGACTCACTTACAGAAAACCATCACCTTTCACCAAAGGATACTGGTTATTTTTCATCTATGTACTCTTCTTTGCTCAGCAGTAAAATCTGTGAAATACAGTTTAATTGTTTTATGATCAATAATTGTAAACACATATCTTCAGTCAACATACTGCTTTTTCACATTTCTTCGTTCTATTAAAAAAAAACCTCCAAACCCAAGATAGCCCTAATTGCTGGTGACAGCCAAGTTGTATAAAACTCAGCAGGGTTGGAAATGAGCACAAGAGATGTGAGTGTACTGGGGGAGCTTATGTTGCCATCACAAAAAGAAGTAATTCTTACAGTAGTGAGCTTCGAGGCTTCTGTGGCGTCAGCATGAATAGGATTGAGGTAAAAATGTGTCTTTGCATTCCAGTCAGTTCAAGTAAAACATTATGTCTTCAGTTTTCTTGCAGTTGTCTTATTTAAATAAACACTTGTACTAAACTACTCTTAGATTAGGAAATGAGTTCTGTAATACAGCAGAATGAGCTCTTCCAACAAGAGAAGTGGCTGAGCAACTGAGACGTGGTGCCCTCTGAATGAAAAGTGGCATTCAGAGCTGAGCCCACCGTGAGCAGCAAGTGATGCTGAGTGCAGCAATGCTGACACCAGCCCTGCTGTGGCCGTGATCCCTCACTGGAAATTCCCAGATTCCACTAGCTCTAGATTTTAAGGGCAACCAGGCGGGAAAGGTACATGTACTCCACCCGTTTTCCAAGAGAAATAATATTGTCAGTTTAGATATGTCTCATCCTCATAGGTGTTACTTAGTTATGATAACGTGTTTACTAATGAAAATACGAAGTCCACTCCCTTTCACTATGTCTTCTTCAGTACTAATACTGCTTTTCTGTTATCTGCAGGATTTCAGAGACTAGAGAGAGTGTCAAGGCAGTGTCAGCTGCATTAATTTGTTGTTTTTTTTTTTTTTTTTCCTTAAAAAAGGATATGGTTGTGCTTTCTTTGGAGGTAATGAGCTGTAGGAGAATTTTAAAATGTGAATAGCAGCTTGGAGTTTAAAAGAAAAAAGTTAAGACAATACTCAGCCAATATTCAAATTTTTAAATACATATTTTTCCTCAGTAAGATACTGGAACCTTACAATAACTATAGCAAGTGCCTGATGGAAGGGAAAACTAATTTTTCTCAGTGTGTGGAATATTTCAGCATTCAATATGATACTCCAGGATGCCATTGTAGAAGTGCCTCTCCTGAAAACTCCTTAGTGAGGGAAGCCTTTTGGATTTTTTTTTTTGCTTTGAATGTTCCTGACTCAAACCTTTCGGAACTTTTTTCTTTTGTTGTTTTACTTTATAAAANTTAGCAAAAAAAAAAAAAAAAAAAAAAAAAAAGCTTAATCTCGGGTAAGATTGAGATTAATAGAATAGGCAGAGAATAGTGTATATATTTTACTGTGTGAATATGATTTCTCAGCATTACTATTTCCAGCACTGATTTCTCCAGCCAGTGTACCTGGTAAAGCTTCATGGTAGATAAGACTCTTCTCATTTTCTAGACAAAGATGTTACTGAAAGTAGAAATATGAGCTGCTAAATTCAGTATGAAAATTAATGGCTTTTTCTCTTAAACAACTAGTGTACACCTGACTATTCTGCTTTTAAGATTAAACGGTTTCTATTACCCTGTTGATTTCCTTGGTCCTTTGCACAATGCTTGCAATATAACAGTTTAAGGAGAGAAAACGTGAAAAATTTAAAAAAAAAAATGGTGCTGTATTACATGGGTTTGGTCAGGCTTTAGGTGTGCTATGGAAATTATGGATTCTATTCTTTATATTCTGAAGATAAACATTTTTCTAAATGTTGGGCTGCTGGATAGATGCAGGCCCAGTGTAACTCAGCAAAATTCACTCCAAGTGAGTGCTTATTTGTCTGATTTGTCTTATGTAAAAATCTCTTCTTCTGCATCTTTCCATGGAATACTTGAGTAAAAAGAAGTATGTGAGAGTTTAAAAAAAGCTGCATGGGTAGAGATATCTGCATGTCATACATCCGTGTGTGTGGTTTTTAAATTAATATTCTGGTGAGCAGAAAATACAAGACAGACGTCAGTTGCACCTGTAAAAATAAAAAGGCTGCTTCTCTGGGAAACTGCATTGCTCTGTTTTTCTGTGGTAAGAGGATACCATCCTTTTGCTTTCCATGGCCTTAACCCCTTTGGAAAGTAAAATGCAGGAGAAGCTCAAAATGGTGTTCTCTGTTAGGGAGAGGCAAAGGCAGGGGCTGGCGTTGTGCAGTGGTTCACTCACGAAAGGGCCTTTTCCAAGAGATTGCCAATGAGTTTCTTAGCTTGCTTAAGGTTTTGGCCGTCCACTGACCAGCAAAGCCTCCACAATAGCACAGTAGACCCAGTATTCCTATAAAAATGTTCCCCTGTGTGTGTGGGATACACGACTGTTTGTGTAGCAATGGGTAAAGTGCCGTTTTAAAGCAAAACTGGGATTTTTCTGTTGTAATTCAAACGTAACCCTTTGTTAGTAATCTTTAGGCTGCATTATAAAAATATTGTGATTTGCACTGAGCAGTATTATGTAAACTGAACTCTGAGAGTGTTCCCACTTCCTGGGCTGTGGCAGCATGAGACTGTGGCTGCAAACACACACACAAACACACGCACGTACCTGTGTGCATGTGTGCCAGCCTGCCTCTGCAAGCAGGAGGGACAGAGGAGCTGATTTGGTTCCCCCCATTATTGGGGGAAGTTGGAATCGGGTAATTGTATTTCAGAAAAATGCTGGAAGTAATATGGACTTTAGACAATTAATTTTGATTTTGATACTTGGCTTCAAAATGGTTTGAAAAGCAGCTGTGTTTCTGACTGAGTCAGTGAGACTCTCCACGTTGAACCCAGTCTCAGTGTCCTGTTGCCGAGAGGCAAAAAGTCTGGGCTTTTTTTCCTGCACAGTTTTCTTACTAAGTTCCTTCTTAGGAACTAAGCATTAGAAAAAACACTGTACAGTTCTCTTGAAATTTTTGGTGGACAAAGAAAAATTCATTGTATTATATTTCTGTTGATAACTTTTTCTGAGAATATAAATTTAAGAGTTGATCTTTTAATATTTCAGTGCTTTGATCAGCCA
Organism: Tyrannus savana; assembly: GCA_013399735.1. NCBI lineage: Eukaryota > Metazoa > Chordata > Aves > Passeriformes > Tyrannidae > Tyrannus > Tyrannus savana. The sequence goes on from VXAW01007136.1 coordinate 1,153,251, forward strand.
TATTACATCTCCAATAAAATGGTTTTTTTTGGGCCCAAAGAAAAAAAATGGTTAAATTTGCAGCATGAAACTTCCACAGATAAGTCACTGATATCCCCTGGAAATTTTTAGTATTCTGAAAAGGAAGTGTTTCTAAACAAATGAAAAATATAGTTCACTGAATAAGTCTGGAAGCAGCTTTTCACAATTCCCCCCAATTCTTTTTTTTTTGTTTGTGTTTGTTTGTTTGTTTGTGATGCCAGTGTCAGCATTTATCCTGCACTTAATTTAGTGGTGACAGTGTAGCCAAAACTTCACTGGATGTTTCTAAGAGCATTTGTGTTGGTTTTGTGAGGTTGTAATAAACTGAACGGAAATCACCTTTACTAAATTACGGCATGCATTTAATCTGTGTAGATGCCGGTTCATCTTTTAAAAAGCAAAATGAAAAATTAGGAAAAAAATATTTTCTGCATTAAGCTTCAGGTTTGCTGGTAATACCAAAATTACCCTCCCTTTTAAAACACATTTTTCACGCTATTTAATGCAAAGATGGTATAAATCAGGGTGTCTCCCTCTGGTCTTTCTGTTGGATGGGAGAGCGTGTAGAGAGCATGGAGTGCCTCAGTTTACCTCCAGGCACGCATCTGTCTGGCACAGGAAATACGCAGCCACATCTGTGGGGTATACCTGGCTTACTGAAACTCAAACTTCGCACAGTCCTGTTCAATTTGTACATTTAGGCATCCCTTCCAAATGCAGAAATGCATAAAACTTAATAGTGCACGTGGGGCAACTCCAGTAAGTGTAACAAGACAGACAGGAAGGAAAAAAAGCTCAGATGGTTCCCAGGAAGACAGTTAATAGAACAAAAATTCTACAAAGTATTGACCTTTTTTTCCCCACCTATAAATTATACCTGCAGCTGATAGAACGTAGAAGCCTGTATTTGTCTGCCAGATAAATAAGTGAATACTTTCAGTAGGTTCATTATCCTCTTGACACTATATTTTATTATAACAATAATGTATCAATAATGTTCATGTGAGGAAATTCTTTTGTCAAGGAGAGGAATTTAAATTTACCTGTGTTACCATGTGAGATTCCAGTGACACTTGGATAGCCAGGCTGGACTGATCAGTGCACTGTATGGACCATATATTGTAGCTTTAACATACTAAAGAGAAACAGGAACTGCACAGCTGGAGCTGGCCACATAAAATAGACCTGATACTGATGCTCAGCTCATAGGCAGATCATGCCCTGTGAATTCTGTATCCACAACCATTTTGGAGTGCGTCTGTGTGTGCTAAGGAATTGCAGCTGTGCTGTCCATGTGAGACCGTAATGGACGTGCCTTTTGATTTTCTTACAGTTTATGCAAATTGTTCAGCTTTGATAACATTTCACTACCAAAAAAACACAGAGGAATTTGTGGTTTGTCATTTTTGTTCGCACTGCAGTTCACTTCATTAGGGATTGTTGCACTATTTTGTTATTAAAAAATAGATACTTAATATCAGGGAACTTGGGTCACTGGACAGCTCTTGAGTAGTATAAAAACCTGTAACACATTTACAATATAAAGGTATTTTAAGCCTCTTGTAGACCTGAGAAATTGTAAGTTTTCATTTTGTATATTTGTTTACTTTTCGAAGCTTATTATTCTGTAAAAATCAACTTTTTTTTCCCCCCCGCAATGTGTTCCCTTTTTCTTCCCCCTTTTTAATATTACATATATTTTTTTTTTTTTTTTTTTTTTTTTTTTTTTTTTTCTGGCACATCTTTTTTTTGGTGCCCAGGC